>CM076575.1:1644598335-1645105970 GCA_034641835.2 Pinus albicaulis | reverse complement strand
TCTCAACAATAAATAGGCCCTCGAGCCTCATTGTAACACAGTTCAGAGGTCTGTAGCCACCACATCTCTTCTCAGAGATTCGCTACCAGCACCCTAGCTATTTTATTTCCATTATGTCTATAAGCATCTTTCTGTTATTTGATATTAATGAAATGAAGTGTTATTTCCGCTGCATCTCTGTATTTATGGTTATGTGTTTATTCTGTTGCGTTCCTGCATAAAATCCGGATCAATTAATGAGTTATTATTTATGAATTAATTAACTAATTAACTCACTCCACTATCACTAGTTTATCATTTAGTTAGACTAGATACAACTAGCTCAACTAAGTCTAACTCACTTTAACTGAGTTAAACTGAATACAACTCCATGAAATACTCTTCCAACTCTATCATAACTTTTCCACTTCAGTTCTAACTGAGTCCTCCATGCATGAACTACAAGTAAACCCTAGGAATTGTGTAATTCCTTCAGCCCACTGATTTTCCATATCTGTGCACTAAAACTAAGTGTTCCAAGAGAATAAGTTGTTGTTTATTGTCGGATTATTATTAAGAGCTAATAATAATCGACACTTCTATTTTTAGATCGACGATATATAAATAGAATTCACCCAATATTCTAAAAATAGAATTTCATCCTTTTTTCCAACTTAACCAACCATCCACAAATAGCATCCTGCAACTTCTGAAATATGATCACCATGTCTAAAAATACACTTGCGCCAAAAATAGCTTGCAGGCCCACTTAGTGAAGGTGACTCTTTTCATTAAGCTAATCATATTCTTGAATCTAAACAATATTGATGGCAGCCCCTAGATCAATCAAAGTGTTGGGGACTACGACACCATCTATGCACATCAACAACCGGACTACCAGGTTCTAGGTACTTTTGAAATATCACCTTTCCCAACATTAGGTCAGACAATTGTCCTGCCACGTTGATGGTGGGGGTATCTCCCTTGCTTCTTCCAAGTTTTTTGAACAACTTTTCTTTGATGAGCCTATTGTAGATAGGTATATCCTTAATGGCCTGGAGAAGTGGTATATTTACACATAAATTTTCCAATTCTCCCTAGTGTTCAGTCTCCTTTGGGGTGTGCTGACTAGGTTTGATCAAGTGCTCAAGAAAAGGAGGTTGTTGGATCTGAGTGTTACCTTGTTCCTTTTCCTCCTCAACCTCTACAGGTGGATAGGGAGGATGGTTGTCTAGGAGTACTCTTCCCAACCTAAGATTAACCTCCTGTATCTCCACATCATAAGATGGATAGGATTTTTCTCCACTGGGAGGCTGATGTGCCTGTATGTTGTTCGGGTTCGGATTGGGATGTACAGGTATAGGTAGCCTAGGTGGAGTAGCATGAGTAAGTTGAGTTTGAGGTTAGGGTGGAGATATTAGAGGAGCTGGTTGATTTTGTTGAGGCCTCCACCCTTGGAATGGATTGTTCCACTAAGGTTGTTGTGGAACATACTTATGGAATGGTTGGTTTACTGGCTAAGGATGATATGAAGGGTTGTCAGGCCAAATAGGAGGTGTAGAACATGATGGAGGATTTGGGGTGTATAGAGGTTTCATGGGTGCACTCTGATTGTTGTCATAGTAAGAGTAAGGTGCACCTTGTATACCTTTTTTATATGGCCGAGGGCCTTGAGGTCTTCTCTGGTTAATGAAACAAATTTTCTCTCTCATTGATTCCCCACCTTGATATACAACCTTAAGTTGAGGTAAGGAGGGACACTTTTCTGTGGCAGGATTCTCCTCACAAACTAAGAAAATCTCTATTAAATTCAGTGGACATTCATTTCTTCGGTCCTTCCTGGTACATCTAGGACAAAAGATGGCCAAAGCTCTCTATGCTTCCTCTTCCTTCATTTTGACATGCATTGTGTCCATTTGAAAAGAAAAGGTGTGCAACATGTCACTCTTGAAGTCCTCTAGCATGTTTCCAATCTCATGTTTTATGAAGGTGGAAGAGGAAGGGGTATTCGATGTACTTTGGCTATCTCTTCCCTTCTTCCTAAATGCCCTAGAATGGTTTCGGAAGAAAGTTTTGATTGCTTCATAGGGTTTTGGTAAATATATACTCCTTATAGCATATTCAAGGTTTCTATCATCTCTTCACTAATCCCTCGAAGAAGTACAAGTTTAAGTGATGCAATATCAAGAGTTCAGTTGGCTCTCTTATAGTTTAATTGTAACCTCTCTTCACAGTCCTCTAGGGATTCATCAGGTCCTAGAGTCATCCTAAATATTTCATCCTTAGTTTCCTTAGACCTAAATTAGTCTTTGTATTTGTTGCTGAAGGTCTCTTCCATATGTGCAAAGGTAGTGATGTTATCCCCAGGCAGTCCCATGAACCAATGCAAGGTTGCACCCTTAAGGGTGGATGGGAATAGCTTCAACTTCTAATCATCAGAGGTGTAGTCATGAGTCCTACAAGAAAATTCAAACATGAATGTGTCAGGGTCCTCAAAGGTGAGTCCATGCAAGTGTGGGAGAGCTGAGGGGCTAATTTTTTTCATCTTAGTTTCCCCATCTACCTTTCTTATGGGAAAGGCTCTCTGGGTCCCAGCCATGGTTAAAATTGGTGAAGCAGGTCCCTCAGTTGAAACAAGGTCTTATTCTTCTTCCCCAATAGGATCCTTAAAGTATTTATAATGATCTCCTATAGGGGGTTCAATCACACTGCTACTGAAGAATAGTGAAGGGTGGCTAGGAGGTGATGTGGGGGTTTTGGGTAAGGTTTGTCTTTGGGTATTGCTACCCCTAGGAGGCATGGAAGTCACATCTTTTTGTTTTTTTTTCAATATTTCTGAAATGGCAGGAAAATAAAGGAAAGCAGAAAATAATGTTAAAAAAAAAATCAAAATATCTACTAGACACCTCCCCGGAAATCGAACCAAAAAGTGGTAAGCCCTAGTATTGTACCAAGTGTTATGCAACTCCCAGGGGCTAGCCCACTTTACTTTATCAACACGGGATTTGTACAAACTTGGAGGTGACAGTGCTATATACAGAAAATATGAAATCTATTAATGTCATCCTCTTCTAATTTATGAAAGGGTGTTATTTTTTTAACTATGATAGGAACTGGAAAGTAAATTGTTGGAAGGAAATGATAGAAAGGAAACTAAACTAAATTAATGAGAAGAAATGACAAAAATGAAACCAATTTAATTTGTAGAAAAGAAATGACAGAAAGGAAACTAATTTAACTTGCTGAAAATGAATGGTAGGAAGGAAACTAATTATAAACCACACTTAACTTGGCCAAACGGCTAAACCCAGTCTGCTTATCCTATGGTCTATCTACCATTCTTCTATGCATGCAACTAAGCTATCCATGACTTAATCCTAATTGAAAAATTTTGGGAAAAATACTGAGAGGGGGGGGTGAATCAGTATTTAGAGCTGACTGAAATTTTTTTATCAGAGATCTTATTATGCATTTAATTCTTTACTTAGATTATTGCTTCATTCATTCATCAAAAGTTTAGTAAGCAGTAAGCATGTGCAGTAATAACAGAATAAGCCATCACACATAAGCAACACACATGAACACCAGTATTTAAGGTGGAAACCCAATTTGGGAGAAAACCACCGCTGCTGTCATCTCTGTCTTCAATATTTATTATCAAGAAAACTTCTTACAATTTTTGTGCTAGCGCAAACTTATACCAGCACGCAAGCACCCACCTATATAAGGCTACAACCTTCTCTTGTTCTCCAGTCACTACTAGAAGGGAGCTCCAACCCCCTGATCTCGTTTACCATCCTCTCCTAGAAGGGAGCTTCGACCCCCTGATTTTAACACCAGCTTGTACTGGCAGAAAGCTTCCACTTTCATGTTGAAGACTTCAACCCTCAAATCCACCAAATTTCTTCAATTTCTTCATCAGACTTGTGTCAGTTCTTCATTATTTCTTTGCAGATCTTCCTAGAGATTCATCATTTCTAGATCTAGAGATATTGAACCTTCATCAACTCCATAGGTGCATCATAGATTCAGATTTATCAGAAAACAGAGTTCAATCATGCAGATATCTCTTAAAGAGATTTATTCATTAACAACCCCTCCACATGCACACATTGTACTATGATCCTCTTCTCCTTATATAGTTTTTGCCTTTATTAATACCATGATTCAAAACCACTCAACAGATGATGGTATTCCTAGATGAGATCAAATAGATAATCCAGCGGGGTCTACCCAAGCCCCAAACAACCTCTCATTGTTCTATTTTCTTGGTCTGGCAGTTAATTAATCTAAGGCTTTTTAATATCTCAATCTGAGATTGAGATATTAATCCAATTCCTCCTTTAGTTATGAACTCCCTAAGGCATATATATATATATATATATATATATATATATATATATATATATCGACCCCAGGTTCATATATTAACCCACGTTCATTACATCACATGTTTCATATTTCACCAACTTCACATATTCAACATCCTTTATTAACCCCGCAAACCTTAGTTTAAAAGGTCTCAATTAATATAATTTAGAACCAGGCCCACATATATAATCAATGATGCAATCACATACTCGCACCGTACCGTGGTTATCCATCGTGCACCTTCCACATACGGCCACCGTCCGATGGCTCCCCTCTAGATCGACGACACACAAAAATATCGCGTGGTTTCCTTGGTCGGACATTAACGCGCGATGGCGCGCAGTGATGGCGGTTTTGCAAATTCATTCAGGGACACGTGTCACTCGTTCTATGGAATCGCTCCCAACCTCTTGAATACCGCTTGCCCGTTGAAAGCAGTGCGATGAAAACCAGAAACCCCCTTCACTGTTCATTCCGCTCGTGGTTCCTCTCCTTTGCTCAAGGTTTCGTCCACCTTTATTCCGTCATTGCTACGTTTCTCCGTGAAGGCATAACTCTGTCATAACACAGGTCATATGTATTCCAGCAAACATGCTCTGCAATCATGTGTCCATTCAATTGCATTCTTTAGCAAGCAGGTTAACCCTATCGAATCCACCATACAGAATTACATCCTTTTACTGATTAGCTAGCTCGTGCTTTTACAGAAATCGAATCCATCAGCCCTTTACTCAGATTTACTCAGCCACATATTGCGAAGAGACCACAACCCTCCAACTTTATAGTTTTGTCAGGATGTATGAATAACATGATTTAACACGTCCTTATTCACATCGATTCTCCCAAAGCTTTGATTAATGTACATTCAGTCTTATATTCTGCTTGTATAGAACTGTTGATGATTTTCTGAGATACAGTCATTATCTGCTTCCTTTGTCAGAGATTTTCCATCAAGGGCAATCATATAATAGGATACAAGAAACATATTGCCAACAATCTCCCCCTTTGGACTTGATGGCAACCATGACCAGAAATACATTCAGCAACATTCTCCCCCTTTGGCATCAAGGGCAAAGGGTAGATCAAGATCCTTTGTACCGAAAATACCATGCTCCCCCTGAGATCATGCTGCATTTTCAAGCATAATATTCAATGAAATAATAGAAATGACTTATACAATCAAGATCAAAAATTTTCAAGCATGAGATTAGATTACAACAAATAATTAGAGTGCCAACAATGCATCCTTTCCACATGACCAATGCTCCCCCTTAACTTGTGCATCCAGAGATACTCATCAGCACTGCAGCTGTGCTGAAGAACGCTGACCCAGAAAAACTTTTTCAGCAAATACCCATACGTGGTTTTCTGTGCATAAACTTGTGTATATATGCGGCTGTCCTACAGGAAATCCGCATATCCAATTTAATCTTCTGTATTTAAGTAGATCTGATCTTTTTCATGGCAGAGACTACTCCCAGCTTTTGTCTGAGATATTCGAATGCTTCCCTGGGTAGAGGTTTGGTAAATATATCAGCAACTTGTTCTTTGGAGGTAACATACTCCAACTTCACCTTTTTTTCAAGCACTTGTTCTCGTAAGAAGTGATACTTGATGGGAATGTGCTTGGTCTTGGAATGCATAACAGGATCCTTTGAGATACTGATGGCACTTGTATTATCACACATAATGGAGATAGGAGGTGAAAATTTGATTTGAATATCTTGTAAGGTTTGCATCATCCAAAGAAGTTGAGTGCAACATGATGCTGCAGCCACATATTCTGCTTTTTCTGTAGATAAGGCAATAGATCTTTTCTTCTTGCTGAACCAAGATACTAACCGGGGCCCCATATAGAATGCACCACCACTAGTGCTTTTCCGATAATCAACGTTTCCAGCCCAATCTGCATTAGTGTAAGCATGAAGAGTGATATCAGCATTCTTTGGATACCATAGTCCAAAGTCTTGAGTTCCTTGCGGATATTTGAATATTCTTTTAACATCCTGAAGATGAGACTCTTTTGGATTAGCTTGGAATCGTCCCACAATCCCAACTACATGCATAATTTCTGGTCTAGTCCCAGTGAGATAAAGTAGACTTCCTATCATAGATCTGTATTATGGTTGATTCACCATGGGAGAATCATCATGAGAACTGAGATTACATCCAGTTATCATTGGTGTACTTACAGGTTTGCATTCTTCCATGCCATACTTCTTCAGAATTTGCTTAAGATATTTTGCTTGTGATAAGAATATGCCATATGTTGCTTGTTGCACTTTCAAGCCAAGAAAGAATGTTAGTTCCCCAAGTAAAGACATTTCAAATTCTTGCTACATATCAGAAGCAAATTTCTGACTCATAGATTCTTCATTACTTCCAAAAATGATATCATCAACATATAAAACCACAATCAATAGTTTATCATTTTCAGTTTTTGTGTATAAGTTTCTATCAGCAGACCCCTTTGAAAAACCTTGTTGATGAAGATATTTGTCAAGACAATAGTACCATGCCCTTGGAGCTTGTTTGAGACCATATAGAGCCTTTTTAAGTCTACAAACAAGTTTTCATAATTTCCCAAAATGAATCCTTCTGGTTGTTCTATATAAACTTCTTCTTCTAGATCACCGTTGAGAAAAGCAGATTTAACATCCATTTGATAAACTTTGATTTGTTGGAAGCTTGAAAAAGAAAGAAACATTCTTATGGCTTCATTTCTAGCTACAGGAGAAAAAGTTTCTTCAAAGTCTATACCTTCTTGTTGAGCATACCCCTTGCAAACAAGTCTAGTTTTATTTCTTATAACATCCCCATTCTCATTTAACTTATTTTTGAATATCCATTTAGTTCCAATGACATTTTTGTCATGAGGTCTTGGTACTAATTCCCAAGTGTGATTCTTTTCAATTTGATCAAGCTCTTCATTCATGGCTTGAATCCAACATTCATCTTTGCTGGCTTGATTGACATTTTTTGGTTCAATAGTGGATAGAAATTCCAGATAGCTAGAAGATCCCACAAGAGTCCTTCTTGTTTGTACACCTGATCCCTTTTCTCCCAAAATTTGAGATTCTGGATGATTCTTTTGAACATATCTGGATGGAGCTTTTTCAGATAAATCATCTTTGGGTTCTTCATTGGGTTCACTGTCTATATCATTCCTATTTGATGTAGAAGGATATATGTCATCATCGTCTTCATCTGTTGTTTGTTTTTCTTCTTTTGGAGCTGTAGGAGACTCATCAATAACAACATCAATACATTCAACAATCTTCCGAAGTATTTTATTGTAACATTTATATGCCCTACTCCTAGAGGAGTAACCAAGAAATATTCCTTCATCTACTCTGGGTTCAAACTTGCCAAGTTTTTCATCATTATTTTTGATAAAGCATTTGCTCCCAAAAACTCTAAAGTGCTTCACAGTGGGAGGATTACCATACCATAGTTCATATGGAGTTTTATCACTATTTACATGAACATGTGCCTTGTTAAGAATATTTACCTCTGTATGTGCTGCTTCTCCCCAAAATGTGTCAGGTGTTCTAGAATCATCAAGCATATCTCTAGCCATTTGTTGAACTGTTCTATTCATTCTTTCTGCTACGCCATTTTGTTGTGGAGTGACAACTACATAAAACTGTCTTTTTATGCCATGTTGTTCACAAAATTCAAAGAATTCATCTGATGTATATTCTCCTCCTCGATCAGATCTAAGACACTTGATTTTTAGATCTAATTCATTTTCAACCAGTGCTTTGAATATCTGAAATTTCTCAAATGCTTCATCTTTGTGTTTAATCAACCCAATCCAACACATTATAGAGAAATCATCAATAAATAAGATATAGTATTGTTCACCACGTGGTGACTTTTTCTTCACAGGTCCACATATGTCAGTATGAATGAGTTCAAGAGGCTTACTTGATGAAACTTCCTGGGCATTAAATTGCACTCTGATTTGCTTACCGAATTGGCAAGTTTTGCATATGATACTTTCAGGTGGTGTAATATTGGGAAGATCACAAACAGCTTTAAGTCTGCTTGATTTTTTGATTTGAGAGAAGCTCAAATGCCCCAACCTTCTATGCCATAGCCAATTTTCTGAAGATTTACTCATGTAACATTGTTCTTTGCAGTTCTTTAATACATACAGGTTGCTTGGAGTTTTGTTTCCTTTTATAATTGTTTTACCTGTATCAAGATCACGTACCACACATTCTTTTGAACTAAAGACAACTTCAGTTCCTTGATCACACATTTGACTTACACTTAACAGGTTATGCTTTAATCCATCCACATACATGACATTATTAGCTTTCACATTTTCTTTTAGAAAAACAGATCCTTTTCCCTTAATGACAGCAGGAGTATCATTTCCAAATGTAACATTATTTTCCTTTTCTAGAGCACTATATGCAAGAAGTTTGTTTTTGTCACCTGTCATGTGTTTTGAGCATCCACTATCAATGTACCATTGATTTTCTTCTCCTTATGCAAATAAAGCTATGCCACAATTTTCAACCTGTAATTCCTTCTTTTTCCATACTTTGGAGCTTGAAGGAAGATGCTCTTTTGGCTGGAATTTGCTCCTGCATTCAGATTCTTCATGGCCAAAGTTATTGCAATAAGCACATTCAACTTCATTTTGAAGAGGAGAAAAGTTGTTATAAGTATTATTGTTTGTTCCAATATCAATCCCTTTCTTTCTTGCTTCTCTTGTCATGATGGTTTTATATGCAACACATTGAACAACTTTATGACCAAAATTGTGACATGAGAAACATTGTCCATTGAAGAAGAAATTTCTGCGATCATGAAATCTTCTACTTGAATTTACCTGTTGATTGGAGATTCTTTGAAAGGTACTCCTGTTAGTGTTCTTTGAATTGAGATGGTCATGCTTTATCTGTAAAGATTCTTTATTCCCTTGCTGAGGGGCAGAATGTTGTGTACTGGTTGTAGCTGCTTTTAGATAATTTGGTGCTGAAGCCTGAGAAGATTCTCTGATATATCCAAGACCTGTCTTTAGAAGAGGAGAACGTTGTACCTTGATAATCTCATCTAATGTTTCAGATCCTTTAGCAAATATAAGATTCAAAGTCTTTACTTTCTCAATTTCTTTTCTTAGACTTACTATTTCACATTCTAATTTCTCATTATGTTTCTCCTTTTCTTGAAGCTGGTTTTTCAGAGTTTCTATGGATATTTTACTTTCTTCTAAGCATATTTTGAGTTGATTTATTTCATCAAGAAAATCATTTTCCTTGAAAGCATCCATAAAAGTATCATTTTCTTCTCTAGACTCTTTTTCAAATGCCATGAGAAGTCTAAGATCTTGTTCACATTCTTCCTCACTATCTGATAACCCATCACTGTCTTCATGAGTATAGTAACTTTTTCTATTGCTAAACTGATTCTTATTCCTTCTTGCCACTTCCTTTCCTTTTTCATGTGTTTATTTGTGAGGACACTTAGCAGCATAATGACCAACTCTTCCACAAGCAAAACATTTGAAAGGAAGCTTACCTCTGAACCATCCTATACCAAGTTGGAGTTTCTTTACAAAATTTACCTCATCTTCTTCTGAGATATACCCTGATCCTTTTGTCTCTTGTACTTATTTCCCTTTTGTAGAAGCTTTAAAGACGAATTCTTTGACTTCAGATGGTCCTCCTCTTCTCATTTCATATGAAGTTAGTATGCCATGAAGTTGCACCACAGTAAGATTTTGAAGATCCTGCTTTTCTTCAAGAGCAGAAACTTTTGACTCAAATTTTCTTGTTAGTGATCTTAAAACTTTCTCAACCAAAGTAGATTTAGTTATTGTTTCTCCCAGATTTCTCATACGATTTACAATATCATCAAGACGTAAAAATAAATTAGCAATGCTCTCCTCATTATGCATTTTTAGGTTCTCATATTGAATTCTGAGAGTTTGGAGTTGAGCAATTTTTACCTTTGCATCACCTTCATAACTTAGAATGATTTTGTCCCATATTTCCTTTGCTGTATTCAGCTGCATGACTTTGACAAATTCTGATTCAGTTAGACTTCCCAATAGAGAATTAACCGCCTTTGCATTTGTTTCATAATTCTTTCTTTCCGTTGGATCTGTTGGTACTACGGCTGGATATTGATATCCTGCTTCAACAATAGCCCATACATCTGCTCCCAGAGACTGAAGATAGGATCTCATCCTTGTTTTCCAGAAGATTAAATTGTTTTCGTTGAAGAGCGGAGGCCTGATAGATGCTATTCCATCTTGATTGCTCATCTTGATTGATCTTCCTTCTAGCGGCTAAGCTTTTCAGAAGGACCTACTCTGATACCAATTGTTGGGAAAAATACTGAGAAGGGGGGGTGAATCAGTATTTAGAGCTGACTGAAATTTTTTTATCAGAGATCTTATTATGCATTTAATTCTTTACTTAGATTATTGCTTCATTCATTCATCAAAATTTTAGTAAGTAGTAAGCATGTGCAGTAATAACAGAATAAGCCATCACACATAAGCAACACACATGAACACCAGTATTTAAGGTGGAAACCCAATTTGGGAGAAAACCACCGCTGTTGTCGTCTTTGTCTTCAATATTTATTATAAAGAAAACTTCTTACAATTTTTGTGTTGGCGCAGACTTATACCAGCACGTAGGCACCCACCTGCAGAAGGCTACAACCTTCTCTCGTTCTCCAGTCACTACTAGAAGGGAGCTCCAACCCCCTGATCTCGTTTACCAACCTCTCCTGGAAGGGAGCTTCGACCCCCTGATTTTAACACCAGCTTGTACTGGCAGAAAGCTTCCACTTTCATGCTGAAGACTTCAACCCTCAGATCCACCAAATTTCTTCAATTTCTTCATCAGACTTGCGTCAGGTCTTCATTATTTCTTTGTAGATCTTCCTAGAGATTCATCATTTCTAGATCTAGAGATCTTGAACCTTCATCAACTCCATAGGTGCATCATAGATTCAGATTTTTCAGAAACAGAGTTCAATCATGCAGATATCTCTTAAAGATATTTATTCATTAACAACCCCTCTCCATACACACATTGTACCATGATCCTCTTCTCCTTATATAGATTTTTCCTTTATTAATACCATGAGTCAAAACCACTCAACAGCTTATGGTATTCCGGGACGAGATCAAATAGATAATCCAGCGGGGTCTACCCAAGCCCCAAACAACCTCTCATTGTTCTATTTTCTTGTTCTGGCAGTTAATTAATCTAAGGCTTTTTAATATCTCAATCTGAGATTGAGATATTAATCCAATTCCTCCTTTAGTTATGAACTCCCTAAGGCATATATATATATTGACCCCAGTTTTATGTGTTTGTGAGATCAACGCATATATTAACCCACGTTCATTACATCACATGTTTCATATTTTTCCAACTTCACATATTCAACATCCTTTATTAACCCTGCAAACCTTAGTTTAAAAGGTCCCAATTAATATAATTTAGAACCGGGCCCACATATATAATCAATGATCCAATCACATACTCGCACCATACCGTGGTTATCCATCGCACACCTTCCTCATATAGCCATCGTCTGATGGCTCCCCTCCAGATCGACGGCGCACAACAATATCGCGTGGCTTCCTTAGTCAGACATTAACGCGCGATGGCGCGCAGTGATGGAGGTTTTGCAAATTTGTTCAGGGACGTGTGTCGCTCATTCTATGGAATCACTCCCAACCTCTTGAATACTGCTTGCCCGTCAAAAGCGGTGCGATGAAAACCAGAAACCCCCTTCACTGTTCATTCCGCTCATGGTTCCTCTCCTTCGCTCAAGGTTCCGTCCGCCTTTATTCCGTCATTGCTACGTTTCTCCGTGAAGGCATAACTCTGTCATAACATAGGTCATATGTATTCTAGCAAACATGCTCTGCGATCATGTGTCCATTCAATTGCATTCTTCAGCAAGCAGGTTAACCCTATCGAATCCACCATACAGAATTACATCCTTTTACCGATTAGCTAGCTCGTGCTTTTACAGAAATCGAATCCATCAAATTTGCTCCATTTATCACCATACGCAGACCAACCCTCCAACTTTAGAGGTTTGTCGTGATGTATGAATAAAATGATTTAACACGTCCTTATTCACATCGATTCTCCCAAAGCCTTATATTCTGCTTGTATATAACTTCTGATGATTTTCTGAGATACAGTCATTATCTGCATCCTTTGTCAGAGAGTTTCCATCAAGGACAATCATATAATAGGATACAAGAAACATATTGCCAACAAAAAATTGTTAATTTTGTAGCTTAGAGGAAAGAAAAGGGCTAAAGAGGCTAATGGAGGGCTTAACACATGAAACATGGCTTAGGAGTGGAAAGCTAGGGTTTAATCCTTATAAAACCTTATGATATGGCACCAAGACACTTTTGGAGTGAAATTATTGAAATATACGATGGCAGAGTTTCAATTGGTGGATAGAACTGCGATATGTGATCTACGATATCGAAATCTCAATGTCACAAGGTTGCAGTGGTAAAGGTTAATAGGAACAAAAAAAACTATGAAAGGCAATTTTCTATGCGGCGGAGTTCGAAATCGGTGTTTGGAGTAGTAAGTCTTAAAGAAACAAGGAAAAGGTGTGAAGTACGGTTGTGATGGGTAACGTGTCGGTGGGACGGTGGTGGAGCGCGATCGAAATATCACAATTGGCGTTTTGAAACCGGGAATTCTTAAAGAAACAAGGAAAAGGTGCGAACTCTGATTATGATGGGTGACATGGTGGTGGGACCGGCGGCGGAGCATGATCGCAATATCATAATCGGCGTTTGGAAGTGGTAAGTCTTAAAGGAAATGGGAAAATGATGTGATCTCCAATGAGGAACGATGGTAAGTTCAAAGGTGAAAAAATGCAGTTTCTAATGTTTTTGATTATTTTTAATAAAAGAGCAGCGAAGGGAAGTATAAAGGGATATCACATTCAGGCTTGGAATGAGAGAGTGTTAACAAATATCACAAGCGATTTGCAATTTTCGATGGAGCGAGATATGACAAGAGGGATTTTCGAGGAGAAAGAGGCGAAGGTCTAATTCTAATGATTTTCAAGCTTTTGGGAATGAAAATGGTGATGGATGAAAATAAGAGAAAAAGGAGGGAAATGGAGGCACAATAGTAGTGCTCAGACATGAGAACAAGGCTGGGAAATGAAGCGAGATGGCTTTATGATCTTCCTCAGGATTTTTATGCTTATTCCTACAAACAAATTTGTGGATTCATGTACTAAAAATAGAGGAAACGCGTGACAAAATAGAGAACATAAAGAATTTTTTTCTCCTATGGGAAGGTTCGCCCTCCTCGAGCTCTATTGACAAAGATGAGAATGGGGTCTTGATCCATATATTTTCTTGGTTTTTATCCTCTTTCCTATTAGTCACAAGAAAATGAAAAACTACAGTATCACACTGAAAGCAAAAACTAAGCAGCGATGAAACTATGATAAACAGAACTAATTGAATGAGAGAAAGAAAACTAGCTTAATGGTAGAAAGGAAAAGATAGCAATAGCAGATAGGCTAAGGCACATGGATTGGGCCCTAACCCACGAGCTTATCTCTCTGAAACTTAAATCAGTGGAACAAAATAAGTCTGCTCATCTCATAAAATAATAACCGCATACATCTTTGAAAGTTTGATCACTGGGAAAAATAATAAAAATCTCAATATTTTGCACAAAGTTTCAACTAGAATCGACTAACTCTTCCTAGCTCTAGCTCTCCTCTATTTATTCTACAGGGAAACTACCAAAAACTCCCTAGAAAATAGTGATTGAGTCCACTTGACTCCAAGTAAACAAATATTGAGTGCACTCCTCTTTGTGTTGCTCGACTGCCTCTGGAATTCAAATCGCTAGAGAGAATCCTTGGGGATCCTTTGGCTGCCTTTGAAATTTAAATTGCTGGAGTAAATCTTTGGGATCCTTTGGCTGCCTTTGAAATTTGAATTGTTAAATAAAATCTTTGGGATACTTTGGCTGCCTTTGAGATTTATGGAGGGTGGACAATCCTCCAATAATTTCTCCTTATTGTCTCCTCCAAGTCTTTGTGATAAATTCCTTATAAAAATTCTTAATAAATCATGATTTTATGCACTCAACCTCATATTAGGCACTCAGAGTATGTTATCCTTAATCACCACCTATACTAGCATCCGAAAACCAAATAATAATAAAAATTCAAGAAAAAGAGATCTAAGAAGGAAAAAAGGTGACAATTAACCCCTCCAAATATGTCTAATGATGGAGCTTGTCAATCATTATGATAAAAATGTTTTTCAACAAGAATTAGGCATTTTGGAATAAAATTATTAGATAACTAAATGATATTATGATCAACTATTTTTTAGTTCAATGAATAAATTTCCTTTTCATTATCCAATTTTTTGTCATTAATATGTTCATCATCAATTTTTAAAGTTGAAAATTCATCAAGCACTTGTATGAAAATTTTCAATTGTTCATCATCCTCAAAGACTTGTCAATATTTAAGATTATGAGGAATTGAAGGTCTTTATTTTGCCTGAATTTGGTAGTGTCTGCATTTTATGAGGAATCTTAAAATAACTAGCTGAAACATCCAAAGAGTTTGCATGAATGTTTTCATTTATTGGAATAGTTGTGATGTTAAAGGCTTGAAACAAATTATCCACTGTATCCCATACCTCATTCCTATAATATATAAGTCTAGGAAGTTTGGTTTGACATAGATTTCTTACTTATTTAACTATGAGCGCCGAATCATTGAAGACATTTAGCTTCTAAACCTTAGACCTTTAGCTAATTCCAATCCTAAAATGAAAGCTTCATATGTAGCTACATTATTTGTAACATCAAACTCTAACTTATAATATTGGGTAATGTTTTATTTCTCTGGGTAAATAAGAATAATACTAACTCCAACTCCATCCTTTTAGAATGCTCCATCAAAATATAATTTCCAAATGTGAGTTCTTTGATTTTTTGGTTTATCCATATTCTGTTCAATGTGAAGCTAAGGGTTTTGAAAATAATTAGATGATAATGTAAAACACCCAAAATATTGATCAACAACATAGATAGGATGATTCCTAACATGATCAGCTCTACAAAAAGTATTTATGAATCTCACCTCTCTGTATAATCTAAGATGTTCTCCTCCATACAAAGGATTAGTAGCATAGGAAATATCCATGTGCAGACTTCCTCCTAATTTGGAAGCACATGATCTAGATAATAACATTACAAATTTAGGAGGAATTTCGGTGACTACAATTTCCTGACAACACTTTTAATTGGAATTTGTGCTAAGGTGACAACTAGATATTTTATTATACCAAGTCAAGGTAATTTCTTTGAATCAAAAGTATATAAATCATGATAAGGTATAGTAATCTGTAGCTGAAGCTGATCCATGGTCACTTTGTGCATTATATTAATGGAAGCTCTTGTATTTCTTCTTGTAGCTCTCCATTTACGCAGTGCTTGTTGTATCATGTTTGCAAGGTCATTCTAGGCCATCTCTTTGGCTAGATTACCTCATATTTTGTACATTGTTGTAACTGAATCTTCTCGTAGGAATAAAATGGCTCATATTCTTTATATATTCTAATTTTGTCTTTAGATTTATTGTTTATCTTACTGTAGTTCTCATATTGTGTTTGAGTATTATTGTATTCTCCCTTTTAGGATATTACACACTTTAATCGCCTCAATAAGACATCATATGACAAAGTTATGATGTTTTGAAGTTTTTGACCAATAGAAAAAAGAAAATTCAGGTGGGCTAACTGGGATACTAACTGGAAGTTCGTACTACTAACATCATGTTGATATCAGCATGCCAACTAGGCATACAAAAGGCCAATAGTAGCTCTCCAAGTTTCAACTCCGTACAATATGTGGTGGCGTTGTTTGATTGGTTTGTGGTGTTTTGGGTGGTCCAATAGTAGGTCGTCGTGTGGCCCAACCATAGGCTGCTATGTGGGACCTCATTATAGGTAAAAATTTTGTAAATAAGCCTGAAGGCCTCGGTAGGGGTCGAACCCCAAACCTGTCACACATAATCTTCGCTCTCTACCGATGGACCATGGGATGGTTCTTAACATATGTAGTGGCTATTTTATATTTCAAGTCAAAATATTTTCACATTGGGGTGAAGGGGTCAGGCGTTAGCCTTATTCCCCGATCATGTTATCGCCCACATAACCCTGGCGTAAGAGAAAAAGTGGGAGGGGTGGGGACAAATCCCAACCCCTGGTCATCACACCATCCATGTGACCATCAAAGAAGATGATAGGTTCTTACGAAGAAGATCGAGGATTCAGCCCCAGCCTCAGTGCTATCGGGTGCCATATGACTTGGTTTGAAGATGAGTCCGATGAGGCAGAAATTAAGTCCTAGCCCCAGGTCACAATGCAGGCACGTAACCAACAATGAAGAATTTGGGAGCTTACCCGATGGGGCAGGCAATTGGCCCCGACCCTCGGCCACATTATCGCTCCATATGACCTTAACCTGAATGTAAAGGTGTTCGTGCGGGTGCGGGGGAGCGTTGGCCCCAACCCCTAGTTGTATGCGCTCCATGTGGCCCTATTTTTGTGCACTAGGGTTATTGGGAAAATTACTAAGGTAAAAAATTGCACCTTTTGTGGGCGAAATTTTCACTTCCTAAAATATGAAAAGGGAGAAAATGTCACACAATTAGCAGGTTTAGCCAAATTGTGGTATAGATAGCAAATATTGGGTTGGAGAAGCATAACTTGTTCAATTTTGAACCTTTTTGAGCTCAAGAAGAGCCTATATGGGGTTTTTTGAGTTTCTTGGACTCCTTGGAATCCTAAGTTTTTTTATTTGAGAACTTTTGGAAGGACTTTTGGCGGGATTGAGTATTTTAGTGGAAGAGACAATAAGAGGTTTGATGAAATTTTGAGGGCATTTTGAGCATGGAGAGAACCTTTTAAGGGTTTTCCAGCCTTCTTATTTCATCTACAATAACTGTGACTTCTGTAGTGCAACTATTTTTAGCCTTTTCTCATTATGTGTTCGTGAGAGAAGCTCTTTTCAATACTTGAATGTGGATTTGTTGTGTGTTTTTGTGCTTGGTTTTCAAATAGAGTATAAGGACCTGATGTGTGAGTCCTTTTCATGTGGACCTTTCCACGACTTACTATAGGGAGTCATATTTTTGGAGTGAGAATTATTTGTAGGGGAATGTTTCCTTGTAGTGGAAACAAACTACTCAATTGTCAACAATTTGCACGTACTCCTTTACCATCGAAATTAATAGAGTGGTCCAGCTGTTGGAGCATGCCCAGAGACGTAGCCCAAGAGGGGTGAACTCCATCATCAAATGTTGGTTTCTAGTCTTCATGTTTACCATTTTTAGTTGCAAGTGAATGTTTTTCTTTTTAAAATTTCATGTGAAAACTAACTCACCATATTGAAGAGGTTATGAAACTTGTTTACCATTAAGACCCATTTTGTTTACATGAAAATAATCATAGTGTTAGTGTTAGTATTTGCATCTTGCCATCAGTGATCAAAATCCTCTTTTCATATCATTTTAGGAGACCCACTCAGAAATTTTTTATCATTCCACTAGGTCATGCAAAACATTAGTCATTGATGGTAGCTCTAAGACCAAAAATCATCACTCTTCCACAAATTTGATTACTTGTTGGTATATCTTCATGCCTTGCTAACTTTACATCATCCATAAAAACAATGTTAGTCATTTCATCTTGAAATTCATTCCTTCAAGGTCTCATTAGGTCTTTTAGGGTTTTTCAAGGTTTCATTAGGTCAATAGGGTTTCCAAGGTTCAATAAAACTCCATTCCATTGCATAAGACCAACAAGTAAAGGGTGATCTAGTAAACTTCTCTTCACCATATGAAGATGATTTGTGAAGAAAATATCTTATTTCAGCATGTAATTTTGAGTTCAAATGTAGTTTTTTATATTTTCATTATGTAATTTTATGTCTTTCAAAGGTAATAATTTCACCATCCCAAGCTGCTAACTCAGTGCTCCAAAGATGCCTAAATATCAAAATGTAAATTCAAAGAGTTCCTAGTCCATCAAAATGATCAATTTCCAAAGGAAAGGGTCAAGTGAAAAGGTAATGTTTCAAAATGTTAAGTGAATGAAAAAGAAAGAAAGTGGGTCCCAAGGCCCAAATCATCAACTTCATGAAGTATAAAAGATCAAAGCATATTCATTTTTCCTCTATGTTATCAAGCCATCACTCACATAGCTCAGAAAATCGAAATTGAGAGGTGAAAGGTCGAAATTCTTGAAGGTGTTGCTCACCTGGAAGAAGGTGTTGCACATAGAGCAAGAGTTACAGTGCATAGAGCCAGAGGTGCTACGCATAGAGCCAGGGCATTGTGCATACAACCAGGGCGTTGCGTATACAACCAGAGGCATTGTGCATAGAGCCAGAGGCGCGGCGCACTTGAAAAACTTCATATGCAAGCTTCCAAACTCAGTACAGGTCCTCCAAACATTTTTAAAAGGGTTTCACTACTTATTGGCAAGTAATTAACATGAAAATACACCCTCCTTCCATTCCTCAAGTGCAAATTTCTTGGTATTTAAGTTTTTATGAAAAATTTGAAGAGTTCTAGGCTACAAACCCTAGTTTTACTTCATAATCCCAAATTTGATCCTTGAAGACCCCTTTTACCATTCCCACATCACAATAAATATTATCCCTACCCCTATATCTTTAAATCCCTATCCCAAAACCCTTTATCCCATAAACCCTAAGACCTAGGAATTTCAAATTCCTAGGCTCCCAAATCCCCATACCTGTAATAAAATTCCTATTCCCAAATCCCACAACATTTCCACTCCCTGTCACCTTGATCAATTAAATAATCCCTTCCCCCATCTCCCTAATTTTTTCCATCCCATTCCCCACTCCCAAAACCTACATTTCACTCCCAATTCATCTCCCTAGGGTTTCTAACCAAGACATGATGGAAGAAAAAAACAAATAATTTAGAGAGGAAGAAGGAAGGAAAGAGAGGAGGCCACACAAAGGGGGGAAGATCGTCAGGCTTGAACAAACACCAGAGAACTCATGGCCTCTCCCATGACAATGACATGTTTCAAGCATGTAGGATGCTTTGAATTTTGTGAAAAAATATAAAAGGTCCAACATCATCCTGTTTTGAGAAGGCTTTTCATCTCTAATCTTCATGATAACCAGGTAACTCTTGTTGGTTTCACTTTCATAATATCTACAAACATCATAGCAGATTCCACCAGAATTCCAAATATTGGTGAAAAATGGTACAAGGCAAAGGACTTGGAGAGTCATTACTTTCACCCATATATCAAGCCAAGGTACAAGAATGAAATAAAAAGGTTCTTTCCTTTCTCTTACCTCCTGGATAGGTATGTTCCCATGATTAAAATCATCATGAGGTACTTTTCTTGTGAAGGAAGGTTCTCTAAACTCTACACCTACTATATTAGGTTATTAATTCACTTCACAAGGGTCAAAATGCTCAACATACCTTATTTTATCTTCAGGGACATTGAAATAATGGAATACATTGTTCAAAAGAGATATTACGACCAGAAAATAAGAATTATTTTTCACCACTCTCTCATCAAGATCATTTTCCTCCATCACCTTGATAAATTGAACATCTCATGGGACACTTTCATAGATAATGACATTTTTACTGCTCCACCAATTCAACATGCTCAATATGTGCCTCCACCATCTCATCCTTCCACATTCATTCCTCCATCTCAGCCCACAGTATCTACTTCTTCATCAGCCTCACCCATTTTACCACCATCATCACCATTTCACACTCATATTGGGTCATCTAGCATGGTTAAGAACAATGAACTTAAAAATACCAAAGTGGTTGAAATAGAGACATTGGAAAAAACATATCGGAGAGGGTGCAGGAAGGTGTTTGCTCCAAGGAAGTTGGAAGGGGCCCTACCTTCTTCACCAAAAAAGTAGGTACAAAAGGGCAAATAAAAGATGGTAGAGGAGGATGTACATGAGGCAGCCATTCATGATGAGGATGAACTCCATGAAGCAGAGACTGATTTTGACCTAGTTTATTTAGATGATGAGAATGATGATGAGGCCTCTAAAATTATTATCAATTAGAAGGATGCATAAATAAATGAGCTTCAGACCAACTTAGAGATATCTCAGTTTGTCATTGCATTTCATGAGCAAGAAAATGAACAACTCAAAACCAAGCAGGCCATCATGGAGATTCAAATTCTCAAGGCAAAAAAGATAAGAAAACAAGGCGAAGACTTTGCTTGATGAGGCATATGGAAGGTATGGTGAAACCAATGAAGAAAAATAACAAGTTTCAAAGAGAAGACCTAGGACTAGAGGGCTGAAAATATCTCTAGAACTAGAGAAGTAAAAGGAGGCTAAGCTTGCTAATCATCTCACTTTGAATGAACATTTTTTCCATGATTGTCAATGAGAATCAAGAAAAATAGCTTGAAAAGGCTAACCGGCACCTTGAGAAGCTTCTAGAGAAGGAAAACAAGGATAATTATATATTGACAAAGAGGTCCAAGCACTATGCCAAGAAAAACAAAATTGCAAAGTCAAAAATTAAACAAGCCAATGCAAAAATTGAAACCTTGACCATGCAAGAAGAGATAAGAAGGCTTGATATCCTTTCCTAAGCCTCACTGCATGCCTAACCATCATCATCAGCCACATTTCTGAAATTTTTTGGAGTTTTGTGCATACCTAGAAAGTCATGTGACAGTTAGAACTTTTTTTAGGCATATTTTGGCCAAACAGACACCACCATTGGATTCATATTGATGAAGACATGCACCCTAGCAAATTTTCTAAGTTTTTTCGACAAACTGCTCAATGAAATGGTAAAAAAACACCCAAAAAATCATGTTTCTGCCCTCTTTTTGAGCATGGCACTGCACATAGAGAAGTCTTGCGAGAATCACATTTTGGGAGGTCAAATCAAGTCAAATACGAAATCAAAGAACATATTTGGAAATTACATTGGATAATATTTCCAATGATCTATCATGAGCTCAATTTGGACATCAAAAATCCCCTCAAAAGTTATCTTGAAGTTGGCACTGCACATAGGATAGTGGCACTGCGCATAGGACAAATTTTCTGAGTTTGTTGATATTTTCCTATTTTCTCAGTTTTTCCAGTTTGACCATGGTCAATGGTATTTTTACCAATGTAAATCATGAATGTAAAATTAAATATGATGTGGTTGACTTACCTATGGTAAATACATTAGGTGAAATTTTTTGATGACATGTAATGAATCAGTTTGCAAAAAGTGAGGGATGAGTCAGTTTGACCTCCCTACACTCTAGCTATTCTACTTAGTTTTTTTTGGAATGCACCTCCTCTCATGGATTCTACCCCTGAGGATGGGAGGAGTTGTTTTGAGGTCTATATCATGTAATTTTTGACTCATTACATAGGTTGGAAATTTTTGGATGTTAAGGCATTGATCAAAGACTCTAGTGTAATTATTTTGGCAGGAAATTAATGAAAAGGTTGCAGTTATTTATATGGGATACATGTGGTATGATAATTTAGAAGTGTTTTTTTTTATGTTTCATTATGTATGAATGTTTTGTTTCATGATCCACTTCATTTCTATGATATGTTGTTCTTTAAGTAAATGAAAAAAATACATCTCTCATGCTCTGTTTTGGAAAAACGTTCATATTTTTTCCATCCTCTTCAGTTTAGAAAGAATTCAAACCTTTCCTCTCTCTTTCTATCACCTCACCTGTCTAATCCATCTCACCCTCAAACCCTAAGTGTTATGTTTTCTACCTACCTTGCCCCATTGAATCTCTACAATCCTAATCCTATTTTCCCTAACCTAGCCTCTTTGACCTGATCCTCATCCAGCAACCCAATTCAACCAAATCAAACCCCTGTACTTATACCTAGCATAAAACCCTAATTCATCTAGCCCTCTTGGCTATGACATTGTGGATAGATCCCTCTCCGGTTTGGTAGGGCTAGATACCAATCCAAAAGTTTGGTTTGTGTTTACCTCTGTTGGGAATTCTTCTTCAGCCTTAGAGATATGGCAGAGTGATAACATACTAGTGCCATTACCGGGGAATGAAATATTTATTTTCCCTGGGTGTATGACAATAAACGTTGGAATTTGATCCTTTGGATGATAAGGTTAAGTTTCAAAAAGGTTGATTCGATAATTGCAGTGCCAATATTGTAGAGCCGGCTTCAAAAAGATATACCATAGCAAATCCAAAACTTGATCCAGCTGATCCAGTAGATGATCCAGAGAATATTTTTTGAAGGCATAGATATCAAACTATAATCATTCTGTCAGGACCATTTCCATTGGTAAGATCTGTTTCTCTACCTGCTAAACTACTTTCTCATGAAGATATACCGTATGATCTGAAATTTGAAATGTCATTGTTTAAATCCAAGTTTGAAATCTCTTTATCCAACATAGGATTTGATCCTCTAAGACTATCTGAGGTCAAGTCATTTTCTGAATTAAACCTTAGCCCTCTGAAAGATTGGTTTTTCGAAGAGATTAAACCCAAATATGACCTTGATGTCAAATATTGGATCCAATTCTACCATCAAGAGGAAATTCTTGTCTCAACTCAACCTCAAAATCAATCAATTGGTTTTTTCATCTACACCTTCAACCTCATCATTCATACCCACTGCTTCAGTACCTACAATTATTGTTCCATTACCTATTCAGCCAATCCCTCCTGTTGTCAATCCAGCACTTCATCCAGCAGGAATCATGGAAATATTTTCCCCACTTATCTTACATTCCCAATTGAATTATTTACCTCAAGGTTATGACCAAAGACTCCCCTTGTTTCATGAAAACTCTACCATATCTACAAGAAAACATATTGTTAAGGTCACAAACTTCATATACTTATAGGAATTTGACGATGACAATGAAAAAATAAGGATTGTAGCCTAGAGCTTCTCTAGATATGTCAAAGTTTGGTTTAGGTCCTTGACTACTAATTCCATTTCCACTCTAGACCAAATCATTGATTTGTTTATAGCTCGGTGGGAAGTAAAGAAAAATCCTTTACAGTTGCTTGTTGAGTATGAGAACATTAAAATAAATCTCAATGAATCAGTCCAAGATTTCAATACTCACTTCAATATATTTTATAATGAAATTCCCATTGAGATCAAGCCTCCTCCAGGCTTAGCTCTCATACTTTATCCAGATGAATTTGATCCTAAATGACTTACCAATTAAGGGAAATAAATCCAGATATACTAGAGGATATGCAAAATAACGCAGTCAACATTGAAGCAAATCTGCTGATGAAGAGAGTTAGAGTTAGGAATGAGAGAAGTGTTACTATTAAATATGAACCATACACCTCATCTTCCGATGCTAAGATGGATACACTGATAAGGACTATTGAAAGGATGGTTGACAAGATGTCCATCACAGAGAGACAACCTGAGGTCATAAATCCTAACTATAGAGGCAAACAAAAACCTTATTTAAGCATTAAGAAGAGATAACAACATGCTCATGAGAAACCACCACAACAGTAGAAAATCAGAACACCCTTGTAGCAGAACTATGCTCAAGGAGAAGAAGAATATGAAGAAACAATTTTTGAGGAAAATATCCTTTTCAAAGCTGATGATATGCCTGTTTTTTTACCAAAGATGAGGAGTATTTTTAAAATAGAGATCAACCCAAGGATGAAGATTTTATCCCTGCCAATGATCATGAACTAGATACTGAATCAGATGATTATCATCGGGGGTAATTGAATGCACTTAGTTACAACATAGGCATATGCCATTGAGGAGTATATATGTGTCGATTAATCCCATTCAGAAGAGAGCATCTCAGCATAAAGACACTCAAACAAGGCAGAATCCTCTGAGCAGTCAGAGTAAGGGAAAAGAGCATGTGGTCATGAATCAGAAAAGGGTAAATCACCCATCCACAAGTTTAGAAAATAAGGAAAAGGACAATCAAAAAATAGAAGTTCCATCAAAGGACCATGCTAGACAACGAGACATCATCATTAAATAGGTAGAAAACTGTAAATTTATGTAGATGTTCTATGCTTGATGCAACTTTACTTTTATAACAGCAATCACATAAACAGTTAAGTAAAAATGTTGATAGAACATACCAATGGATATATAGAAGACAAACCAGAAACAGGAGAATGTGTTGGTGCATTACGGTGGTCAGTAGGATGCTTCAACCAGCGAAGTCTTCTTGGTCGGCCAACCCAGAATGTGTCACAACAGTCCTAAAATAAGTCATCCACTCAACTCAAATTCAACCCCAGAAAAGTCAATGCAGTCCAGAAAAAGTTAATGCATGGTAGCAACAATAAAGTCAACGCAGCTCCAACTTCGGTCAACCTTTTGGCCTAGATTTTTGTGCCAATGAGTACTGCCTTCAAAAATAGAACTCTCCACAAAATTTCAGCTATTTCAGACCATGCGTTGACCAAAGTCAACGCTGGTCAAACTTGCCAATAAACCCTAACTGCAGAAAACTTGCTGCAGTAAATTTCGTCCTTTTTGCTGCAGTAGATTTCATCCTTCTTCTCACGTGGGAGACGGAACTGCTTCTTAGATGCTCGTATATAATCATAGGAGAAGATGTGTGATGTTGAGTGAGTGCAATGATCTCCAACGTTGACTGTATTTATATCCATCATTAAGGTGTGACACATCTGCTAGGGGTGTAAAACCTTAAGGCCGACCTGCACTTAAATTTATTATAAATAATAAATTCAAAATAAATGTTTTTCTCATCAGATTAAAATCAATTTTATATTGATTTTACACCTCTTTGAAAGAGGAATCCAATACAAATATTGGAATCTTCATCTGAGCATCACAAGATGGAGTTTGGACCTAGTTGTCCAAATTTAACACTCCCTCTCAACTAGGGAGAACTCCATCCACCAGCGCAATAAAAAATCGTGTGTCATCCCACCGTAACTTGCTTTGTTGGCCTCTTTATTTCAGAACAGAAGTGGTTCAGTCACAAAGACATCATCCCCTCGCTAACAAATTCAGCCCAGAGGTCCGAAACCTCTATCGGACTCACAAAGAGTATCCAACCAACCCGAAGTTGGTTCATCTGACCCGTAGTTAGGCGGAGGTCTGAGACCTCACTAGAATTGATCCCAGATCAAGTGGTTGGACCGTGCCCTCCTAGATAGAGATTACAGCAATCTCTGATGCGTCCATCAGTCTTTGCTATTGGTCTCTAGATTTTCGCACCTCATTGGCCAAATGAGAGGTACTTCCCATGAGCCCTGAACTCAATGGGTAGGATGCATACGGGGCACAGATAATGAGAGGTGAACCAACTCAATAATCACAATAGTGGGGTCCAAGCACACCAACAAGGTTTGGAGAGCCTAGCCTTGTGGTTGCTCATAGCTATGAGAAGCTATCCCCAAAGCCCCCCAGAGCTCCTCGAGCTCATCGTCCAACATGACCCACATCATAGGGTCGTTCCATGATACCAAGTCTCTCACGAAAGGTTAGGAACTTGACCTTCCCCAAGGGCTTAGTGAGCAACAGTTCCTATATGATCGAGCCTTACGGTGCCTCGCTGTACCATATCCCGGATGAAATGATACCTGATATCAATATGCTTGGATCGGTCGTGGAACACAGGATTCTCGGTCAAGCGAATCCCACTCTAGTTATCACAAACTATCACGGTGGTATCTAGCACATGTCCAAACAGCTCACTAAAGAGCTTTCACAACCAAACTGCTTCACAACAGGCCATACTTGATGCAATGTATTTGGCCTCTGCAGTGCTCAAAGCCACCGACTTCTGCTTCCTACTCATCCATGAAATCGAAACAGAACCAAGATTGAAGAAGCATCCTGATGTGCTCTTACGATCCACCACACTGCCAACCCAATCGACATTAGTATATCCAAGGAGTGTCACACTCCCGGCAGTGTATCTCAGCCCATGGTTTATCATGCCCCGAAGGTATCTCAAATTATTCCTGGCACCAACCCAGTGAAAGTGATGAGGTTCAACCATCTGTTGACTCAAATTGTTCACTGCAAAACATATATCTGGACGGGTGTTCACTAAGAACATCAGGGCCCCTACGAGTTGATGATACTCAGTAGGATTTTCCAATACGGACCCAGCAGTGCTGCCACTCAACTTCTTGAAGTTGAGTTCCATTGGTGTTGACACGGACTTTTAGTCCACCATACCAAATATTTCTATAAGTTTCACAATGTATTTTCCTTGAGAAAGGAAAATCTCTCCAAGTCTCTACCAGACCTCCAGGCCTAGGGAGTAGTGCATCAGTCCTAGGTCCTTCATCTCTAACTCAGTAGCGAGCTCCCTCTTGCATTGATGAATGAGAGGGTCAGCACCAGTCAGAAAGAGGGCGTCCACATACATCACTAGAATGAGAGGCTTCCCCTGGACAACCTTGAAGTGAAGGTTCGAATTAGCATTAATTCGAGTGAAGCCCAGCTTCATCAAGTAGCTATATATCCTCTCGTACCAAGCTCTGGGTACTTGCTTCAACCCATAGAGGGCTTTCTTCAACCTACAGAAATGAGTGTCCCAATCCTAGACTTCAAACCCCAAAGGTTTTTCTACATACACCTCTTCTTTTATTGCACCATGCAGAAAATCGGTCTTGACATCCATCTGATGAAGACTCCATCCTTGCGTAGCAGCAAGGGCTATGATTGATCGAATGGTGGTATATCATGCCACAGGTGAAAATATGCTATCATAGTCTATTCCTTCCTTTTGAGAGAAGCCACGGGCAACAAATCTTGCCTTGAAATTTTCAGCACTTCCATCAGATCCATGCTTGATCTTGTAGAGGCATTTTGCAGTGACAACTGATTTGTCCTTCGGTCTTGGAACCACATCCCAGACATCATTCTTCATTATGGACTTATATTCTTCAAGCATAACATCCTTCCAGACTTGATGATTTACGGCTTCCTCAAAAGATCCAGGTTCATATTGTACAATAGTACTCATGGCAGCCATATACCCTTGGTATCTACACGACTTCTTGCTTTCACGGAATGTCCCCCTCGGGGCAGCATGTCCCTCAGCATCTTCGAGAGTGTCCCTGAGCCATAATGGTCTCTTTCTCAGTGAAGGTGATGGATCGATTGGGTCCATTGGTCCTTCAACATCAGGCATTGTCTCATCCTGCGGTTCTTCTTGATTTCCAGGCCTTGCTTCATGATTTTCCTCAGATATCGGAAGATCTACTACTTTCTTTAGGGAAGCATCTTCATCAAAAGTGACATCATGGCATATCTCTACTTCCCTTTGACCAGGTACATAGACTCTATAGGCCTTAGAAGTTTCCATGTAGCCCACAAACATTCCTTTCTTCCTAGAAGCATCCAGCTTACTTCTTTTTTCTTTTGGCACACGAAAATAAACAGGACATCCAAAAATTCTAAAATGTGAGACATCAGGTTTCTTACCAGTGAAAACCTCTTCGAGATTTTTGGAGTCCAGGGTGAAATGAGGGCATCGGTTTTGAATGTATACAATAGTATTCACAATTTCTCCCCATAGAAACTTCGATAGACCCTAGTCACATAACATGGCACGAGCAACTTCCACAATGGTCATGTTCTTTCATTCAACAATGCCATTCTGCTCAAGTGTATAGGCAGTAGTAGTCTCCCTCTTAATGCCAGCTTCTCTGAAAAAGTCCTTGAACTCATTTGACTCATATTTAGTGCCATTGTCGGTCCTAAAAATCTTGATCTTCTTCCCTGTCATATTTTCCACCAAGGCTTTGAAGGTACAGAACCACATGAAAGCCTCATCCTTCTTCTTCAAGAAGTATATCCAGGTTTTGCGGGAGAAGTCATCAGTGAATGTCATATAGTAAGAACATCCTCCCATGGATGTCACGGGTATTATACCAGATAGATTAGAATGGACCAGTTGCAAAATATCAGATGTCTTTGTGACACTTGAGGGGAAAGGTCCCCTTGTATGCTTTCCTTCGGCACAACCCTTACATAAACCTTCAGGATTATTTCCAAAATTAGTCATCCCTATTACCACCTTCCTTGCTTTGGGAAGGGCCTTGTAATGAAGGTGTCAAAACCTCCAGTTCCATAGTTCATTTTGTCAGATAGTATCACATGTCATAGCTCCCAGTGGACTTCCTTCAACTTGGTAGAGTGTTCCAACTCTAAAACTAATCACGATAGCTTCCTTGAGATTCTTCTTCCACATGCGCACCTTTCCATCAATGAATGCCACATTGAAACCTTTGCCTTCCATGGTTGATATAGACACAAGGTTCTTCTTCAATTTTGGTACATAGAGTACATCCTGCAAATGTAGGACTTGTCCTTGAGACAAGTGGAGGTTCACAGTCCCTGTCCCTTTCACAGGATATGTGGCATTATCTCCAAGGATAATTTACAGATTAGTATCCTTCTCAACCATGTCAGAGAGTGCTTCCTTGAACCCGGTGATGTGTCTTGAGGCACCACTATCTATCAACCAGACATCCATAGTGTCAGGCGGGGATGCAGCGGAGAGGGCAGATACAAGAATGTATTCATTTCTTTTATCAACAACATTTGACTCCTCATACCTGGAGTTTCTAGAACTTTTGAAAGGTTGATTGTTTCCGCCAGAGAAAGCCTTCCTCTTTCCTTTGGACCCGTTGTTTCTTTGATTTCCATTCCTCCGGTTGTTGTTGTTGTCATCATTATCAAGAGAATCCTTCTTGAAAGGACATTCTCTAGCATGATGACCTGGCCTATGACAAGTGAAACACTTGCCCTTCTTTCCTTGGGCCCCTGCTCTTCCTTTGTTCTTTGGACCACCAGAGTTCTTCTTTCTAGAATGAGCAGTGTAGGCAGCATTTCTGTCATTTTCGTATTCCTTCATTCTTGTCTCTTCTTGCATGCATCTTGACAGTAGCTCGTCAAAGTTAGGAATTGTATTATTATTGAGAATGGTAGTGTTAGTATGAATCTTTTGTCGTAAAATATCACTTTAGCTATGCATAAAAAATAGCCCTAACATCGATTATGGCTGCAAAATATCTTTAAATTTGCTACACAAATTCAGATCTAAGCACAAAAGACATTAAGCAAATAAAATGTAATATGGCTCCATAAATCCAATGGACAAGACAAGAAGAATGTATTTGAAAGAATTTTGTATTATATTAAAGAATGGGGCACCTGAGAGGAAAACAAGAAAGATGTCTTCTGGTTCTCCTCAGTGGGATGGGTTCTTGGAAGTCCTTAGTGTTTCAGATCTAACATTTCTCTCTCTTATGGATGTAGGAAAACAAACATGGAACTCAATGGGAGTTCACAAAGAAAAATGGAAAATGGTGACCAAGAGTAGATCCAGAGTGATCTAATGCAATGAAGGTGAATAATAAATGGGGAAAACCCCCCTATTTATAACAAAATATTTGGGCGGTCTAGAACTCGGTGCATGAATAAAATATTATTAATCGAATTCTAGAAGCACCTTTTAGGAATATTTTATTATATTTGTTGGAGGGAAAGGATTCTTGACTTGGGTCAATTCCTTTATTTATAAATAATAAATAAATAAATGATTTATTTATCATTTTAGGGGAATGATGGGAATATAATTAAATAAATAATGGTTTATTTAATTATTTATGGATGATTTAGTCAAATTTAACTAAGAATATTATTTAAATAATGATTTAAATAACTTGTTCTTAGGAAATAATTAAATAAATAAGGATTTATTTAATTAATTTCCTTGTTTTGGGTTAAATATCACCAAATGAGTTATTTTATATGGTGAAAGCAATTTTACTTAGGGTAAAATTGGTCTTACATGGTGTACTTGGGTTCGTCTAATAATAATAGGTTAGATGACCAAAAAAATGGTGTAACAGGTAGTGTTGAATACTTGCCATTCATATGGGAGCCCTCCAAGTGCAGTTAGTACCATCTCACGATCAACTATTGTCTCCCCAATAGCCAAAAAATTGTTCCTGATATCGATTAGTTTCAGAAAGTATGTTTGGACAGATTCATCCCTGCTTTTCTTCAGATTCTTCAATTGATTCTTGAAGAATAGCACCTGGTTTGCATTGTTTACTTTGAACATTTGTTTCAACTTATCATACATCTCTTTGGATGTTCCTAGCTCAGATATGTAGGCAACCAGACTTTTATGTATGGATTCCCTAATCATTAGCTTTTCTTTGATCTCCCCCTTCTTATACTTGGTTTTAGCAGCAACAGTAGCAGTGGATGGAGGTTCTTGTATCTTACCCAGTACATAGTCCATGAGATCATGGTCTTCTAATTTGAGATCTAATATCATCTTCCAAGCATGGAAGTCATCCCTTCTAGTCAGCTTGTCATCCTCCTTGAAGCCATAACTTGTGGAACTCATTTTTCCCTTTTGGTGATTGCTATAAGTTAGGGCTTGTTTTCACCTCAGCTCTGATACCATGTAAATTTATGTAGATGTTCTATGCTTGATGCAACTTTACTTTTATAACAGCAATCACATAAACAGTTAAGGAAAAATGTTGATAGAACATACCAATGGATCTATAGAAGACAAACCAGAAACAGGAGAATGTGTTGGTGCGTTATGGAGGTCAACATGATGCTTCAACCAGAAAATTATTCTTGGTCGGCCAACCCAGAATGTGTCACAACAGTCCTCAAATCATTCATCCACTCAACTCAAAGTCAACCCTAGAAAATTCAACGCAGTCCAGAAAAAGTCAACGCAGGGCAACAACAATAAAGCCAACGCAGCTCCAACTTCGGTCAACATTTTGACCTCGATTTTTGTGCCAATGAGTACGGCCTTCAAAAATCGAAATATCCACAAAATTTCAGCCAATTCAGACCATGCATTGACCAAAGTCAATGCTGATCAAACTTTCCCAGAAACCCTAACTGCAGTAAATTTCATCCTTTTTGCTGCAGTAGATTTCATCCTTCTTCTCACGTGGGAGAAGAAACTGCTTCTTAGATGCTCGTATATAATCAGAGGAGAAGATGTGTGATGTTGAGTGAGTGAAATTCTCTCCAACGTTGACTGTATTTATATCCATCATTGAGGTGTGTGACACATCTGCTGGGGGTGTAAAACCTTAAAGCCGACCTGCACTTAAATTTAATATAAATAATAAATTCAAAATAAATGTTTTTCTCATCAGATTAAAATCAATTTTATATCGATTTTACACCTCTCTGAAAGAGGAATCCAATACAAATATTGGAATCTTCATCTGAGCATCACAAGATGGAGTTTGGACCTAGTTGTCCAAATTTAACAAAAACACCACTCTCTTTAGTCTAGAAACATAAATTTCAAAGTTAAAATTTTTTATTCCTTTAACTGAGCTTGTTAAGAATAACTAGTATAAGTCCCATGTTTCCAAGATGCTTAAATTAGATTCTTTTTCCGACATGGTAAATGTCAAATATGATCAGGCTGAACTCATTTTTGGTCATGCTATTGACGGTCAATTAGAAGATAGCGAGGTTCCTTCTTTTTACTTGAGTCTAAGAATCCATGAGTGCATTTTACATAATTCCATTTTAGACTTTGGAGCCTCCCACAATCTAATGCCAAAAACCATAATGGATAATTTGGGCCTTGACATCATTCATCCCTACCATGATTTATACTCCTTCGATTCAGGTAGAGTCTGTTGTATTGGCCTTATTAAATATTTGGTAGTCTCCCTAGAGTAGATTCCAGCAAAGAATGTTCTAATAGATGTGGTGGTAGATGACATACTGCCACGGTTTGGCATGTTGCTATCAAGATCCTGGGGGGGGAATTACGAGGCACATTGCAATTAGACTTTTCTTATGCAACTATCCATGTTTTTGGGAAATTGAGAAAATTTTATCATGAAATTAATATGAAATATATGATCACAAGGAAATAAAATCCTAACAATCATCTGATAAATGTTGTAGATATATATTTAGAGTCATTCATTTTGTTTAATGATAGCGACTTAAATGATGTAGATAGTCAACCAGTAGATGTAGAAGATGTTATAGAGATCTATAATTGTATTATAGAAGTTATAACAAAGGAAAAAAAGAATTCGATGAGCTCATCAGAACAACAATCAGAGGAAGTAGTGAAAGATTCAGAACAACCATTGGATAAAGTAGAAGAAAGTTCAGAAAAAAAAATGAAGAAACAATTTAGAAAAATGAGCCAAAACATAAATCAGAGTTTCAGCACTTGGAGGATGAGAATGGTCTATGGTCCATGGACTTTGATGGTGCGTGGGGAAATACAGGGAAGGCATTGGAATTTGGGTTTGCAACCCTTTTCAACAGCTGAATAAGGTCCCTACAAATGTTAGATTGTGCTCTTATAAGTTAGCTTTTGATTTCACTAACAATGAATCCGAGTATGAAGCATTAATTACTAGCCTAAAGATTTTGAAGAAATTGGGTGCAAGAAGGATTGATGTGTATGGTGATTCAAAACTTGTGATCAAGCAAGTTAAAGGTTAATAAAAAGCTAACCATCCTCGAATGAGACAATATAGGAATGTTGTACTAGATATTTTAAAAATTCTTCAGGAGTGTATACTTACAGTGGTGCCAAGGAATAAAAATCTCATGGTAGATTCATTGGCTAAAGCTGCAAGAAATTTTAAGATCCCCATATTTTCAAACAAGAAGTTTGAGATTCATGTGAAACATCGGCCCACAATTATCGATAATTTGCGGTATTGGCAAGTTTTCTGGGATGATAAGCTGGTAAGTAAATTTCTCCAAGGTGAAGAAGAATTTGAGAATTGTTCCATAGATGAAATTTGTGATAAAGATAACCAGAATATAGAAGCAACTCAAATGGATATACTACAGCTGAAACACAACAATATTCCAATAGGTCTCATACCTTTGGAAGAATTATTTGACCAAGATGATGTAGCAAGGAAGCCTACATTGATGCCTACGGAAAAGGGTGTTGAAGATGTAAACATTGGGACAACCGACAAACCAAAAATTGTTAAAATATCCAAGTCGTTATCTCTCGAGGTAAAGACTGAATATGTTAAATTACTTTCTGAATTTTCTAATGTTTCCGCATGGGAATATGTAGATTTAAAGGTGTATGACAAGAACATCATTCAGCACACTATTCCAATCAAGTCCAATCAAAATCCCTTTCGGAAAAAGTTGAGAAAGATAAATCCAAGATTGTTGCCATCAATTTAAAAAGAGGTAAACAAAATTTTCAAGTCTGATATTACTGTCTTGATCAGATTCTATGATTAGATTTCAAATTTGGTCCCAGTAAGAAAGAAGACTGGAGAAATCCAGCTCTACATAGATTTCAGAAAGTTGAACAAAGTGTCCCTCAAGGAAAACTATCCACTTCTGAAGATGGACTTTATACTTCAAAGAGTTGTTGGTTCTTCCCGGATGTCACTGTTGGATGTCTATTCAGGGTAAAAATAGATTTTGGTGCACGAGGATGATCAAGACAAGACAACATTTACTACACCTTGGGGCATGTTCAAATATGAAAAAATTCCATTTGGTTTGAAAAATTCAGGGGCCACATTTCAGAGAGACATGGACATAGCATTCGCCAATGAAAAATATGTTTTCTTGGTTGTTTATTTAGATGACTTGACAGTGTTTTCACATTTTGATGATGAAAATTTGCACCATTTAAGAATTTTTTTCGAGAGATGCAGGAAGTTCAAAATATCTCTAAACCCAAAGAAAATCCTTTTTTCCATGGAGGAGGGAAAACTTATTGGTCACATCATCTCCAAAGATGGGATCCGGATTGACCCTTCCCGCATTCAAGATATTCAGCAGATTGATTTCCCTCACAGCAAAAAGGAAAGACAAGCATTCAACGGTAAGATGAATTTCTTACATAGATTCATTCCTAATTTGGTGGAGCGAGTTGACAAATATGTTGAAGAAAGATAGTGATGTGAAGTGGTCTGAAGATGCCCATAAATACTTCCATTCAGTTAATTTTTCCTTGACTATTGCCCCAATTTTGATGAGTCCTGATTATACTAGTGATTTCATAATATTCTCATTTTCTTCTGAGCACACTATGGCAGCAGTCTTGATGTAGAAAAGGGATAAAACAGAGCTACCAATTTCATTTTTTAGTCACAATATCAGAGATATAGCTCTTCACTTCCACATCATAGAGAAAAAAGCTCTGACTTTGTTTAAAGCGTTGAAATATTTCATAGTTTACATATTACATTCACATACTCTTGCCTATGTACCTAATGTAGCTGTAAAATAAGTTCTCATGCAGATAGACCCAGAAGGTAGGAGAGGAAGATGGATAGCAGCTCTCCTGGAATATGACCTTGAGATCAAGAGCGCCAAGCTGATCAAAGGTCAAGGCTTAGCCAAGCTCATGGCAGAGTCAAACCTTCATTCTCTTGAAATCAACTTGATTTTAGCCTTGTCCGAAAATGAAGAAGAATTGAATCTCATTCAGGTATCTGATATCTTTTTGTCATCCCCACGATATTCTGATATTGTTTATGTTTTGTAACACCTAAACCATCTTGTAGGCATTACTAAGAGTCAAGGTAGATCTTTGAAACTCAAAGCTTCAAAGTATTGCATATTGGAAAATGCACTTTACTAGAAGGATCCTCGAGGTGTGTTGTTGAACTGTTTGGTCGAAGAAGAATCTCAGGAAGTGATGAATGACTTCCACAAAGGATATTGTGGGGGCCAGCTATATTGGAAGACCATGGCCAATAAAATATTGAAAGTGGAATATTATTGGCTGACACTCTTTGCAGATGTCTACAAATCAGTAATGAGTTGCCATGAATGTCAAGTTTTTCAAGGTAAGAGAAAGCTTCTCCCATTACCTCTTCAACCTATTTGATTACATGCACCATTTCAGTAGTGAGGCCTAGATTTCATATGCGATATTCACCCAGCATCATCCGCACAACACAAGTGGATATTGGCAGCCACATATTACTTTACAAAATGGATTTAAGCAATCCCAACAAGACAAGCAACAAATTCTGCATTATTAATTTTTTAGAAACTAATATTTTATCCCGTTTTGGTTGTCCTACTAAGATTATCACAGATAACATGGCAAAATCCAAGTCTAAGAATATGAATGAGTTTTGTGATAGATATAAAATTAAGTTGGGACACTCTACAGCCTAATACCCGTAAGACAATGGACTGGTGGCATCTTCTAATAAATCCTTGATTAGTATCATTAAGAAAAATTTAGACGCGAATAAAAAGAATTGGCATAATAAGCTAATCAATGCATTGTGGGAAGACCGAGTGAGAAATAAGAAGTCTATTGGTATGTATCCTTTTCAAGTTGTGTATGGTGTCAATACTATTTTGTCTTCATCATTAGCAGTCCCAGTAATGAAATTTCTACAAGAATCAGTGACTCAGGAAAATGACATACATCGTTGTATTAATCAAATGATACACCTTTAGGAGACAAGAGATGAAGTATTTCAGAATACTTCAAAAGATCTATGACCGGAAAAATAAGGAAGACAACTTCAAGGTTGGAATTGTGGTATTCCACTGAGATGCCAGAAATGAAGACAAGGGTAAGCATGGAAAATTTGAGAATGTATGGAAAGGGTCATATCAGATTTCAGCTTGTCGGGGACATAATTCTTATTTTCTTGAAGAGATGAATGGAAAAAAATGTTTAGGAGGACCAGTCAATGGTAGGCTCCTGAAACACTATCATTTCTGAAACACATTTTTTGATCAGTTTTCCATTTCACTGTAAATATCAGTTACATTTTTTGCAAGTGTGAAGTAGAGAATCAATGGAGTTCGGAGCTCGAAGTGAAGGCCATGGAGCTTCACTGATTTTCTTCCATTTTCAAAAAGTTTATTTTTCAGTCAAGTAAGTCATTATTGAGTCAATTTTTAGTCATTTGAGTTGTTTTTGAGTCATTTCATTTTTTATAAGTTATCATTTTTTAATCATGTTATTAGTTTGAGTTTTTGACCGTATTTTCCCAAATGGATAAGGCACTGGTCTACAAATCTAGGATTTTTTGGTCCTTGACACCTCTTTCAGAGCTATCATCCCAAATAAGGCCAATGTTAGTGTCAGTATTTTCATCCTATCATCAGTGATAAAAATCCTCTTTTCATATAATTTTAGGAGTCTCATTCAGAAAATTTTTATTATTCCACTAGGTCATGCAAAAAATTAGTCACTGATGGTAGCCCCAAGTCCAAAAATCATCACTTTTCCACAAATTTGATTACTTTCTGGCATATCTTCATACCTTGTTGATTGTACATCATCCATAAAATCAATATCAGTCATGTCATCTTGAAATTCAGTCCTTTAATGTCTCATTAGGTATTTTAGGGTTTTTCAAGGTTTCATTAGGTCATTAGGGTTTCCAAGGTTCAATAAAACTACATTCCATTACATAAGACTAACAATTAAAGGGTGATCTAATAAACTTATCTTCACTATCTGAAGATGATTTTTGAAGAAAATATCTTATTTCAGCATGTCATTTTGAGTTCAAATGTAAATTTTTATATTTTCATTATGTAATTTTGTGTCTTTCAAATGTAATAATTTCACCATCCCAAGTTGCTAACTCAGTGTTCCAAAGATTCCTAATCATCAAAATTTAAATTCAAAGAGTTCCTAGTCCATCAAAATGATCAATTTCCAAAGGAAAGAGTCAAGTGAAAAGGTAATGTTTCAAAAGGTTAAGTGAATGAAAAAGGAATAAAGTGGATCCCAAGGCCCAAATCATCAACTTCATGAAGTATAAAAGATCAAAACATATTCATTTTCCTCTATGTTATCAAGCCATCACTCACATAGCTCAAAAAATCAAAATTGAGAGGTGAAAGTTCGAAATTATTGAAGGTGATTCTCGCCTAGAAGAAAGCGTTGCACATAGAGCCAGAGACATTGCACATAGAGCTAGAGCATTGTGCATAGAGCTAGGGCATTGCGCATAGAGCCAGGGTGTTGCGCATAAAGCCAGAGGGGATGTGCACCTGAAAAACTTCATCTAAAAGCTTCCAAACTCAGTACATGCCCTCCAAACATTTGATAAAGGGTTTCACTACTTATTTTCAAGTAAGTAACATTAAAATACACCCTCCTTCCACTCCTCAAGTGAAAGTTTCATGGTATTTAAGTTTTTATGAAAAAATTGAAGAGTTCTAGGCTACAAACCCTAGTTTTAATTCCTAATCCCAATTTTGATCTTTGAATACCCCTTTTACCCTTCCCACGTCACAATAATTCCTATCCCTACCCCTATATCATTAAATCCCTATCCCAAACCCATTTATCACATAAACCCTAAGACCTTGGTATTTCAAATTTCCTAAGCTCCCACATCCCCATACCTATAATAAAATTCCTATTCCCAAATCCAACAACATTTCCACTCCATTTCACCTCCCTCAATTTAATAATCCCTTCCCCCATATCCCTATTTTTTTCCATCCCATTCCCCACCCCCTAAACTGACATTTCACTCCCAATTCATTTCCCTAGGGTTTATAGCCAAGACACTATGGAATAAAAAAACAGAGAATTCAGAGAGGAAGAAGAAAGGGAAGAGAGGAGACCACACAAAGGGGGGAATATCATCAAACATGAACCTACAAACACCAGAGAACTCATGGGCTCTCCCATGACAGTGACATGTTTCAAGCATGTAGGATGCTTTGACTTTTGTGAAAAAATACAAAAGGTCCAACATTACCTTGTTTTGAGCAGGCTTTTAATCTCTAATATTCATGATAACCAGGTAACCCTTGTTGGTGTCACTTTCATAATATCTATAGCCATCGTAGCAGATGCCACCGGAATTCCAAATGTTGGTGAAAAATGGTACAAGGAAAAGGATTTGGAGAGTCATTACTTTGACCCATATATAAAGCCAAGGTACAAGAATGAAAGAAAAAGGTTCTTTCATTTCTCTTACCTCCTGGATAGGTATGTCCCCATGATTAAAATCATCATGAGGTACCTTTCTTGTGAATGGAGGTTCTCTAGACTCTACACCTACCATATCAGGTTATTAATGCACTTCACACGGGTTAAAATGTTCAACATGCCTTATTTTCTCTTAAGGGACATTGAGAAAATGGCATACATTGTTTAAAAGAGAGATTATGACCATCAAATAAGAAGTATTTTTCACCACTCCCTCCTCAAGATCATTCTCCTCCATCACCTTGATAAATTGAACATCTCATGGGACACTTTCATAGCTAATGACATTTTTACTGCTCCACCAATTCAACATGCTCAAGATGTGCCTCCACCATCTCATCCTTCCATATCCATTCCTCCATCTCAGCCCATAGTATCTACTTCTTCATCATCTCAAACTACCTCACCCATTTCACCACTATCATTACCATTTCACACTTTGATTGGGTCATCTAGTATGTTTAAGAACAGTGAACTTCAAAATAAAAAAGTGGCTAAGATAGAGACATTGGAAAAAACATATAAGAGAGGGTATAGGAAGGTGTTTTCTCCAAGGAAATTGGAAGGGGGCCTGCCTTCGTCACTAAAAAATCAGGTACAAAAGGGCAAAGAAAAGATGGTAGAGGAGGATGTACATGAGGCAACCATTCATGATGAGGAATACCTCCATGAAACAGAGAATGATTTTGACCTTGTTGACTTAGATGATGATCATGATGATGAGGCCTCCAAAATGATTATCAAGCAGAAGAATGCTTGAATCAATGAGCTTCAGACCAACTTATAGATATCTCAGTTTTTCATTGCATTTCATGAGCAAGAAAATCAACAACTCAAAACCAAGTAGGCCATCATGGAGATTCATCTTGTCAAGGAAATAAGAGAAGAAACAAGGGGAAGGCTTTGCTTGATGAGGCATATGGAAGGTATGGTGAAATCAATTAAGTATAAGAACAAGTTTCAAAGAGAAGACCTAGGAATAGAGGGGCGAAAATAGCTCTAGAACTAGAGAAGCAAAAGGAGGTTGAGCTTGCTAATCAGCTCACTTTGAATGAACGGTTTGCCATGATTGTCAATAAGAACCGAGAGAAATGGCTTGATAGGGATAACCAACACCTTGAGAATCTTCTGGAGAAGGCAAAGAGGATAATGATATATTGAGAAAGAGGGCCAAGCACTATGCCAAGAAAAACAAAATTGCAAGGTCAAAACTTAAACAAGCCAATGCAAAAATTGAAACCTTGACCATGCAAGAAGTGAAAATAAGGCTTGATATCCTTGCCAAAGCCTCAATCCATGCCTAACCATCATCATTAGCCACCATTCAGAAAATTTTCGCAAGTTTTGACACATTTTTGCAAATTTTTTAAGTTTTGTGCATACCTGGACAGTCATGTGACAGTTAGACTGTCCTATGCGAAATGCCCTAGGCGTTGCACATTTTTTTGAGGCAAATTTTGGCCAAACAGAGACCACCATTAGATTAAAAATGATGAAGACATGAACCCTAGCAACTTTTCTAAGTTTTTTTGGATAAACTGGTTAGTGAAAAGGACAAATAACACCCAAAAAATCATGTTTCTTCCCTCTTTTTGAGCCTGGCACTATGCATAGAGCAGCCTTGGAGAATCACTTTTTGGGAGGTCAAATCAAGTCAAATATAAAAAACAAGCACATATTTGGAAGGTAGATTGGATAATATTTCCAATGAGTTATCCTAAGCTCAATTTGGTCATCATAAACCCCCTCAAAAGTTAGCTTGAAGTTGGTGTTGCATATAGGACAGTGGCGCTGAGCATGGGACAAAATTTTTGAGTCTGCTGATATTTTCCTATTTTCTTAGTTTTTCCAATTTGACCATGGTCAATGGGATTTTTACCAATGTAAATCATGAATGTAAAATTAAATATGATGTGGTTGACTTACCTAGGGTAAATACATTAGGTGAAATTTTTTGATGACATGTAATGAATCAGTTTACAAAAAGTGAGGGATGAGTCAGTTTGACCTCCCTAAACTCTATGTATTTAGCTCAATTTTTGGTGGAACTACCCCTCCTCTCACGGATTCAACCCCTGAGGATGGGAGGAGTTGTATCGAGGTCTATATCATGTAATTTTTTACTCATTACACAAGTTGGAAATTGTTGGATGTTAAGGCATTGATCAAAGACTCTACTGTAATTATTTTGGCAAGAAATTAATGAAAAGGTTGCAGCTATTTCTTTGGGATACTTGTGGTATGAGAATTTAGCAGTGTTTTTCTTATGTCTCATTATTATGTTTTTTTTTTTCATGATCCACTTCATTTATATGATATGTTGGTTTTTAAGTTGATGAACATTATACATCTCTCATGCTCTATTTTGGAAAAACCTTCATATTTTTTCCATCCTCTTCAGTTTAGAAAGAATTTAAGCATTGCCTTGCTCTTTCTAGCACCTCACCTATCTGATCCATCTCACCCTCAAACCATAGGTGTTATATTTTCTACCTACCTTTCCCCATTGAATCTTTGCAACCCTAATTGTATTTACCTTGACCTAGCCTCTTTTACCTGGTCCTCATCCAGCAACCCAATTCAACCAAATAAAACCCCTGTACTTATACCTAGCCTAAAACCATAATTCATCCAACCCTCTTGGCTGTGACATTGTGGAGAGAGTCCTCTACGATTTGGTAGGGATAGATACCAAGCCAAAATATTGATCTATGGTTACCTCTATTGGGATTTCTCCTTCAGACTTAGAGATCTGGTGGAGTGATAACACATAGGATGATTAGTTTTTGAGAGGATGAGTTATCCTCCATTTTCAGATAAGGGGGTAGCAGAGCTGGTTCTAACCAAGTTGCATGTATGGGAAAGAAGTTGAAGTGTGAAAGACTCCAAGAGATAGAGGAGATTAACTTGTACCTTCGAATGGAGAATTTTGAGTTAAGGAGATGTTTGAAGTTGTCGAGGAGGAGAAGAGGAAAATGAACCTTTAGTTGCAGCATGTGCTAGAGGAACAGGTTGGTGAGATTTCCAATCTAGAAGAAGAAAATAATTCCTCCAAGATGAAGCCAATTTGTGGGCATGGTCCAAACACAGGATATGGACCCTATATTAGGAATTATGCTTGTGAGTTTTGTTATCATCTAAAATATTATCCTTATGTGTGTGTTGGTAAAAGTGGGTGGCTTGAATCATCATCTAATTCATCATCAACATCTAAAAAAAAAACATAGGTGGAAAATCCGAGGTAATTAGCATCTCTAGTTCTACTCCTTCAACTTATATTGGTAACTTATCTTTTGCAGCCTTTGAAAAGCATACTAAAGGTATTAGTATGAATTTGTTAACTCAGGTGGGTTATGAAGGAGGAGGTCCTGGAATCAATGAAAAAGGTATCACTAATCCTATCGAGGTGAAGGAGCGACCATAATATGAAGGATTGGGTTAAGGTCATAGATAGTTTAGAGAGTGCTAAAATTTTTTTGAATAAAATAAATCAACAAGTGATGATATGTCACACCATGATGGTAGTGAAAATGGAAATTTATCTCCAAGGATAGATGAATGTTTCAAAGGACATGAAAATTCTAGTCCTCATCGTCAAAGTCACAACCCAAAGTACAAGTATAAGTGTCATGGGAATTTAAAAAATGTTGGTGAATTTGATTATTTATGGGACATGTTTCCTTACACATTTTTTGATGAAGGTGACCATTGTGTAGCTAATTGTGAGAAATGAAAATGATGGTCCAAATAATGGACCAAATCCTTGTAATAAATCATGAAGAACCTCTCTAAAGTTTCTGGAATGGGAAAGAAGTTGAAGCGTGAAAGACTCCAAGAGTTACAGGAGATTAACTTGTCTCTTCGAATGGAGAATGTTGAGTTGAGTAGATTGTTTGAAGTTTTCGAGAAGGAGGAGAGGAAAATGTTCCTTCACTTGTAGCATTTGCTGGAGGAACAAGTTGTGAGAGTTCCAGTCTAGAAGAATCAAAGAAATCCTCCAAGATGAAGCTAGTTTGTGGGCATGGTCCAAACACAGGATATGGACCCTATGTTAAGAATGATGCTTGTGAGTTTTGTTAGCATCGAAAATAGTATCCTTATTTCCATGTTGGTAAAATTGGTTGGCTTGAATCATCATATAATTCATCATCAACATCTAAAAAATAAAATATGGGTGGCAAATCCTAAGAGGTAATTAGCATCTCCAGTTCTACTCCTTCAACTTATATTGATAACACATATTTTGCGACCTTTGAAAATCATACTAAAGGTATTGGTATGAAGTAGTTAGCTCGAATGGTCTATGAAGGAGGAGGTCTTGGAATAAATGGCCAAGGTATCAATATTCATATCGTGGTGAAGGAGTGACCACGAAATGAGGGATTGGGTTATGTTCATAGAGAGTTTGGAGAGTTCTTTGAACTTTTTGAGGAAAATAAATCATCAAGTGATGATATTTCATACGATGATGGTAGTGATAATGGAAATTTGTCTCCAAGGAGAGATGAATCTTTCAAAGGACATGAAAATTCTGGTCCTCATCATCAATTTCTCAACCCAAAGGATAGGTATAAGTGTCACGAGAATTTTAAAAATTTTGGTGATTCTGATTATTTATGGGACATGTTTCCTTGCAAATTTTTTGATGCATATGACCATTGTGTGGCTAATTGTGAGCAACGCAAAATTATGGTCAATATAATGGACCAAATCTTGGAATAAAGCATGAAGAAAATCTCTCAATTTTGAATACTTCCTTGTCGATGGGCAAGCGAAATCATTTTTGTACCCATTGTAACATGAATGGGTGCCAGATTAAAAGATTTTGGAAACTTCATCTAATACTTCATTCCAAGAAGGACAAAGAGGTCATGCAATCCTTTGCAATGAAAATGATAGGTGGAAAAGAGGAAACTCGTGTAGTTCCTGAAGCAATGTTCAAAGCAGAGTAGGTCCATAAAGAGAGCCCATAAGCCTGGGATAAGAAAAAAATGGGTAGACTATTTTGTATAGTTTGCATGCTTTGTAAAATTGTAAATACTTGTTGTACATTCCCATTTAGCTACTTTGTAAGGTGATGACAAGAACACTATATGTGATTATTAACGAAAGAAGTTTTTAACGAAGTTTTTTTTCTTTGACATGTCATGTCGTGTTGGCTTGATGATGAGTCCAATAGTTTAAGGAATTTTTGGGATGAGCATTTATATGTCATCCAATATGTCTACAATTGTGTTATACACTCATTGATATAATTGTTTCACGATGAAGCTTGTTTTTGAATATAATATTTGATAAATATTGTGCAAAAGTTGACCATGTTTATGTGGACAAAGCCAAGTATGTCATTGCATAAATGCAGCCAGTGTACCTAAGAGTTCAAGTGCAATTTGAAGACAATGAAGCAAAGTATGAAGCAATGCATGGAAAGCATTGAGTTGCCTCATATTTCCAAGATGGAATATCAAGTTTGTCTTTAGCAAAGAGGGACTTCAAGATAGTTTCTTTGAGCCAAAAATATTGTTTTGGAGCCAATGTTAAGATTCCATCCATCGAAGTTTTTGTTCTTGCATATTTAGAAGAATTGTGGCTCAATTCTTGATAGGAATTTAAGGAATTCACGGAGAGGATAGGTGGAGTACCTTGATTGTGGCATTAAGGCATAAAGTCAACATTTCAAAAAGGATTGATATTGGGAAATTTTATGAGATTTTTCCTCATTTATTTTCTAGGATAAGACAAATTTTTCGGGTCAAAAAGTTCCTAGTGGGGAGGTATGATCCGGATATCAAAATTAGGCTAAAAAATGAAAGTTCTTATAATATCTTGAAACTAGCGTCAAGTCATAGTGTTCTTTATCCTGATTCCAATGACACTTGAATTGCCTCAATCTGACGCCGTATGAAAAAGTTATGATGTTTTAAAGTTTTTGACCAACAAAAAAAAAAATTGTAGGTGGGATGACCAGGTTGCTGACTGGGAAATACGTACTGCTAACATCATGTTGATGTCAAGATGATAACTGGGCATATGAAAGGTTAATATTATCTCGCCAATTTTTGACTCTATACAAGATGTGGTGGCACTTTTTGATTGGTTCATGGTGTTTTGGGTGGTCCAATAGTAGGCCACCACGTGGCCCAACCAGAGGTTGCCATGTGGCACCTCATTATAGGTAAAAAAAAATTATACAAGCCCGAAGACCTTAGCAGGGTTTGATCCCAAAATCTTCAGCACACAATATTTTCACTCTATCGATGGACCACACGATGGTTCTTAACATATGTAGTGTCTAGTTTATATTTAAAGTCAAAGTATTTGTGCATTGGGGGGAAGCGGTTGAGCGTTAGCCTTGGCCCTAGGTCATGTTACCGCACACAGAAGCCTAGCATAGGAGGAACAGTGGGAGGGGAAGGGACCAGCCCTGACCCCTAGTCATCACACTCTTCACGCGACCATAGATGAAGACGAGAGGTGCTTACGAAGCGAGGCGAGGATTCAGCCCTAGCTTCGGTGCTATGGGGCGCCACATAACTTTTTGTGAAGCCGAGTCTGACGGAGCGGAAATTAATGCCTAGCCCCAGGTAAAAATGCATGTGCGTAACCAACAGAGGATAAATAGGGAGATTTTCTGACGGGGGCGAGAAGTTGGCCTCGACCCTCAGCAACACCACTGCTCCATATGACCTTATCCCAAAGGAAAATGTATCACCATCACTGATGTTGAAAAGTAACTAGGTTCGGTCTTCCTAATGAAATTTGTAATTGTGATTTAATGTATTTTATGAAAATAAGAAAAAAAATTACTATTATTCTTGTCTCATGGGTTTCATGAGCAAGGAATTTTATTTTTAGTGATGAATCCCATTGTGAGCCTTTAAGATTTGTCATCTAGGCATAAAACCAAATTTGAGTCTATTTCATGCATGAAGGACCAGTCTTGGGCATATTACACTTGAATATGAGTCCTTACAAATTTTAAGTAGCCCTCCAAGACCAAGCACAAACATTAAACCTCAAATCAGCTTCAAAGTGGAATTAATTGTTTCTCCAAATGACATGTCGGTTCAACTTGATATCAAGTCAGCTTCAAAGTGGAATTAATTGTTTCTCCAAATGACATGTCGGTTCAGCTTGATATCAATTCAGCTTATTACCTTTCCAAAATGAATATAAATAGGGCAGTGTGTTCTCATTTCATATCAGAATTTTGGTGATCATGTATGAAGCAGAAAGGTGCAGCGAGTATAACAAATTACAGTGGAGGAAAGAGGAGTATAATCCTATCTTCTCTCTGCTTTTTTTTGGGTTTATATTAATCTCCACCAAGCCTACATGTAAAAAAATAATAATACACTAAGTTTACTTACAATAGAATAAGAGGAGCATAGTCATATTACCTCCACCGAGTTTACGTGTAGAAAAATAAGAGGAACAGAGTCTGAATCAAGAAGGTACAATATAGAAGGAAGGTCGAGATAAGAAGAAGGTCAAGTCTAGAAGGGAGGTCGAAGGTTTGAAGTTGAAGAAGTTCAGAGAAGAAGAGGAGTCGAGAAAAGGAAAAAGAGCAGAAGGTTGAATTTCATTGTCAAAGGATCTCATCAAGAGAAATTGTGCCTTGGTCTTGGAGTGGCAACTAGGTCAAGGTTCTTGGTCTTGGTATTCATCAATTGGAATCTCTATAAGAAGAAGATTTTTTTCAGGTTTTCCTCTCAAGGAGTGAGAGGTTTTGGCCCTGGATGATAGCCTATATTATGTGTCCCTTGTCCCTTTATGGTTTATGCCTTGGTGGTTGTTTGATGAAGAATAACACTTATAACCTAAGATACAAGAAGATCCTAATCTAAAGAAGTAAAAAGAAATCATAAGAAGTTACTAATAGAAGAGAAATATCTTAATCTGTATGCCCTAGATTTCTGAACATGGTATCATATCTAAGGTGAATAAGTCAAGGAAGGTCATCTTATCAAGGGATACTCAAGGATTAAATATCAAGGAAGGCATCAAAGAAAATTTCATCTTGAAATCAAGACCCTAGATCAAATAATTCTACAAAGGAGTATTGGGATCATCATCAAGAGGGAGAAGGAAAAAAACCTACATATACTCAAGTTAAAGTGTTTTGAATATTATTCATCCAAAGTAAGCTTGATGAAAATGTAGTTTCATCCCACTCTTTGTGGGATCAAGGATCATTCTTGAAGAAAACTTCCTTCATCAAATAGAATTTTTCTATCCTCTATATCATCATCAATATCAAAGAAGCAGTAAGGAGAAAGGAGAATCCCATCAAGTAAGTATATGAACTTATATAAATCTATCAAAATGTATTTTTTCAAGGAAAGAAACAAATTAGTTGGGGATTCAAACAACCTTGCATGGAAGAAAAGGACAGATCTAAATCTCATTTAAAATGAGGTCATGGATCATGTCAAAGGATCTATAAAAAAACAAGGAGAGGAATATGGTAAATATCTTGCCAAGTATATGAAATGGGAAGTTATGGCTCAAAGTATTCTCATAGAATCCATCAAGGATCCCCTCATCCCATAGGTATCTAAACTCACAACTTCAAAAGAAATCTATGAAAAACTAGTAGAGTTGTATTCCATAATCACCGCTAGATAAGTCATATCATTAAGACAATGAATCTAAAAGTTGAATATGCTTAGGGAATATGGAATATCCTCATAATTTATGAGGATATATGATATCTATTATCAACTACAATAACTGGGATAAGTCATGCTTGATAGTGAAATGACTACAGTTGTATTAAATGCACTACCGGAGGAGTGGAGTAACTTCACTTCAATTATTTATGGGAAGAAATAATCTACTCCAATATATGATCTATGGTTGCTATTAAATATTGAATAATTTATACTAAAGGCCAAATATGATGTGGGAATAGGTGAGAAAAATCAAGCTTTAGATGAAATGACAAGAAGAAAGGGACAGTTTGGAAAGTTTGGTCCTCAGAAAAAGAAAAACAAAATTGCCAAAATCCAATGTTATGGGTGTCAAGGATATGGACACTACAAAAGATATTATCCTAATCTCAAGAAGGACAATAACAAAATAGGAAGAGAATAATCCCACATCATCGAGGAAGTGGAGGAAGATGAAAAAGAATAAATCTAAGGAGGAAGTAATAGATATACACTATTGAGATAGTATTCCTCACCTAATTTATTCTCAAATTCCTAATTATTTTGTTATAATATATGGCTATCATGATTAACTAAATGGGATGCATCAAGGCATCATAGAAGCATTGAAAGCAAGAGCTCAGGGCATCATCATAGAAAAGCATGAAATATGGTTAGATTCTATGGAATTAAAGGATATATCTCTTGGGAATATCTTTGGGAACATAAGTGGTAAGGTCATATAGTACAAGGTTCATCATACATCTGTAAAAAGGAAACACTTGTTCATGGGGATACTTTAGATCCTCAAGATTCTCTGATGGAATCTTCATTGAAAGGTTCACCGATCATGATTAAAATCAAGTGTTTCATCAAAATTCCAATCTTGTGGAGTTCATGGGATAATGGTATGATGAAATAAAAGTGAAGTAGTTCAAGGGATTGAAGCTCTTTCAATCAAGGGAGCTTTTGCAAGAAGTATGGATGATCCAAAGGAAAAATTAGGTATGTATTCTTACAATTGATATTGGGGAAGTCATGTCATATGGTTGTAGGTAACATGGATCAATGCTCTATCTTGAGCGAATGATAAAGTCCTCCCTCAAAGGAATGCATGAATGCATGATTCACATATTCACTCGATGAAATCAACATAAAATGTACTCATATAAAGTGTGAGGTGGTTGACTATAATTGAGGAATTATGATTGAAATATCCCGAGAATGGAATATGTGAAGAAAGGAAGGAAGATATCATGGAACATGCAACCATGGTAAAGGAAATAAACATCTGAAAGACCAAGAAGATTTAAATAGGATATCTCCATGGAAGATATGAAGACTCTGATGAAGTCTAAAAAATAAAGATACCCTTGACAATACATATCCTTGGGAGATGTGTCGATATGTATGTAGGATGTTGACACAAACTTGCACACGTCATGATGAAATACCATCACAAAGGTAATGTTGATTTTAATGTTCATTACTTTATTTTTGAAGAGACATCTAGATGGGTTTATGCATAGTTTCCAAGGGAAGATTTATGGATGTCTTTGACCACTAATGCACATATAGTAGGATGAAATATCCTTAAGTAAACATTTCATGAAGGAGGAAATGAAGGAAGGCCATATATGGACTAATGGATCACTTTTCGATGGTGACATGGCTGACTCATGAATGAAAGTGATGGATGGTTGGATCCCTATGTAGAAGTACCAAACATGAATACTCATAGATAACAAAATGAAGTTCATGACATCACGAGGAGGATTTATTCAAGCAGCTCATTGTCCCATCATCCCCACTTTAGGAGCTATCGAAGGTCCCTAATTTAGAGGGAGCCTAGAAACACGTTTATTACTTGCAAGAAACTTGGAAATTCCTAAGCCAAGAGGGAGCATAGGTACATTCCTGCCATAGGAATGAGTACATTCCTTTATTGGAATAAATATGTCCTCCCTAATTAAGAGGGAGAGATAGACACATCATTCTTGTCTTCACTTGAGAAGACAAAATGTAGGATTGGATAAACATTTGGCATCTAATGTTCTTTGAGGATGTATTAGGGGATCCAAGATAAGAGTAGTCATAGAGAACCGATATTATTTGAGGACTAGAAATCCAAGATAAGAATAGTCCTAGTGGAACACACCCTGATAACTTGGGTGGTGTATGTTCTGAGAGAGACAATGATGAGAGTTTGTATACATCATTGGTCTCACCATAAATGTGCTTCGATCTCGTGGAGAGATAGAGTTGTTAGTCAATTCCTTTCTATGTGACAATGATGGTTGATATGATGTTATACAGATGAGTTACCAGTCTGATTCTTCTTATGAGAAATTCTTCAGATCGAGAATGACCAAGTACCATTATGAATACCTCCCTGGTTAAGATGGAGTGTTGAAAAGTAACTCGGTTTGGTCTTCACAATGACATGTGTAATTGTGATTTTATGTTATTGATGAAAAGAAGAAAAATAATATTTTTAGTATGCTTGTCTCATGGGTTTCATGAGCAAGTAATTTTATTTTTAGTGATGACTCCCATTGTGAGCCTTTAGGATTTGTCATCTAGTCATAAAATTAAATTTGAGTTTATTTCATGTATGAAGGACCCTTCTTGGGAATATTAAACTTGCGTAGGAATCATTAGAAATGTCAAGTAGCCCTCCAAGACCAAGCACAATAATTATACCTCAATTTGGCTTCAGAGTGGAAATAATTATTTTCCAAATTCCATGTAGGTTTAGCTTGATATAAAGTTGGCTTATTACCTTGGGAAACAACTATGAATAGGGCAGTGAATTCTCATTTCATATCAGAATTTCGGTGATCAGGTCTGAAGCAAAAAGGCGCATCAAGTAAAATGAAGTATAGTAGAGGAAAGAGGAGTATAATTCGAGCTCCTATATGATTTTTTTTTCGGTTTATATTAATCTCCACTGAGCCTATGTGCAACAAAAGAAGAATACATTGAGTTTACTTGCAGTAGAAGAAGAGGAGCACAGTCATATTACCTCCACTGATTTTACGTGTAGCAGAAGAAGAGGACTAACAGTCTGAAACAAGAAGGTACAGTCTAGAAGGAAGTTTGAGATAAGAAGGTCAAGTCTAGAAGGGAGGCCGAAGGTTTGAAGTTGACGAAGGTGGAAAAAGAAGAGGAGCTGAGAAAAGGAAAAAGGGAATAATGTTGACTGTCATTGTCAAAGGATTTCATCGAGAGAACTTGTGTCTTGGTTTTGGAGTGGAAACTAGGTCAAGGGTCTTAGTATTGGTATTCGTCAATTTGAATATCTATAAGAAGAATATTTTGTTCAATTTTTCCTCTCAAGGAGTGAGACGTTTTGGCCCTAGCTGATAGACTATATTCGGTGTCCCCTCTCTCTTTATGGTTTATTCATTAGCGGTTGTTTGATGAATAACAACACTAATAAACTAAGATAAAATAAGACCCTAATCTAAAGAAGTAAAAACCAATCACAAGAAATTACTAATAAAAGATAAATCTTTTAATCTCTATGCATTAGATTTCTCAACAGGCAGGGGGGGCCGTTGTCCCCAACCCTCGACTGTATGCACTCCATGTGGCCCTATTTTTGCACACAAGGGTTATTGGGAAAATTAATGAGGCGATAATTTGCACCTTTTTTGGGCGAAATTGTTGCTTCTTAAACTGTGAAAAGGGGAAAATTTTCACACAGTTAGTAAGTTTGGCCAAATTTGGGACATATAGCAGAGATTGGGTTGGAGAAGCATAACTTTCTCAATTTTGAACCTTTTTGAGCTCAAGAAGAGCCTAGATGGGGGTTTTTGAGCATCTTGGAATCATTGGAACCCTCAGTTGTATGATTTGAGCACTCTTGGAAGGAATTTTTACAGGATGAGTCTTTTAGTGCTAGAGACAAACAGAGGTTTGAAGCAGTTTTGAAGTCATTTTGAGCATGGAGAGAACCTTATAGAGGTTTTCCAGCCTTCTTATTTCATCTGCAACAACTATGACTTCTGTAGTGAAACTATTTTTATTATTTTCTTAATATGTGTTATTGAGAGAAGCACTTTTCAGTACTTAAATGTGGAGTATTTGTAAGTTTTTATGCTTTGTTTTCAAGTGGAGTAAAAGGACCTAATGTGTGAGTCCTTTTCATGTTGAAATTTTCGTGACTTACTGTAGGGATTCATATTTTTGGAGTGAGAATTCTTTGTAGGGGAAACACAACACTCAATTTTCAAAAATTTACATTTACTCCTTTACCACCAAAATTAATAGAGCAGTCTAGCTGTTGGAGCAAGCCAGAAGACATAGCCCCAGAGGGGTGAAATCCGCCATCAAATGTTGGTTTCTACTCTTCATGTTTTCCATTTTCAGTTGCATGTGGATGTGTTTTTTTTTTTTTAAGTTCATGTGAAAAATAAATCACCATATTGAAGAGATTATGATACTTGTTTACCATTAATACCCATTTTGTTTAGATGAAAAGCATGCGAATATGGTCAGTTTTTGAGAGGAGAAGTTATCCTCCATTTTCAGATCAAGTGGTATCATAGTTGGTTCTAACCAAGTTGCAGGTATGGGAAAGAAGTTGAAGCATGAAAGACTCCAAAAGTTAGAAGAGATTAACTTGTCTCTTTGAATGGAGGATGTTGAGATAAGGAGATTGTTTGAATTTTCCGAGGATGAGAAGAATAAAATGCGCCTTCAGTTGCAGCATGTGTTATAGGAATAGGTTAGTGAGAGTTACAGTCCAGAAGAAGAAAATATTACTCTAAGATGAATCCATTTTGTGGGCATGGTCCAAACATATGATATGTACCCTATGTTGTGTTTATTTTTGGTAGCTTGGGATGTACTCCAAGCCCTAGGGTTCAAGGATTGGAAGGCAAAGCACCACAAGGGTCACTTGTGGGCTTAACCCAAGCTTGGGCTTTTGCACCCATCAAGATTTGGGCCAACACCATGGGAAAATTTATACATGATAGATGAGAATGATATCTCTTGGTGAGACGATTCTAACGCAATGAGCATCATATGATTCCGAGTTGTAGAAAAGGAGTTATGAATTTTTGAAGTCAAAATTTGTGTTTTTCAAAAATGAGTTAGGATCAGATTGGTGTAAATAATCATCTTAACGATTGTTAAGCCCATGGATGACGTTAGAAGAAGCTCTTCCTATGTATATAAAATGAAGGTGATCGAGGAAAATTTTGATCATCCTTTTTGGTGCAACGGATGACTTGAAATGTCGAAAAGGAAGCTTGATTGAGGAGGAGGATCCTATGTTCTAGGACGCAATCCTAGATGGTGAAGCAAAGGAGATAGTAGGGCACTCTTGTGACTGGCTTGATCAAGGATTTTGAAGTTTCAGCCAGCATAGAAAGGAGGAGATAGTTTGAGGTCCGTAATGGTAATTATGGGCACCAAATATGAACGTTACATTTATGTATGGACTGTGAACCCTTATGTTTATTCTAGGTGGAAGAAAGGGTTGTTTGCGGTAGCCGATTAGTCTAGAAGGTAGCCTAGAAGAGGCCACATTTTTCTATGTCAATGAAACAAGCAGATAGGGTCTATGGAGATACTTTGGTGCATAAATAGAAATCCCTAGATAGGGTTTCATATCTCATTAATTGCAGGTCCAAAACAATGGTGTTTTGGAGGGCTAGAAATTGTGGAGAAGGAAGAAAACTAGAGGAATATTCTAGGAAAGCAAACACAACAAATCCTCTTGAAACAGGTCGATAAAGGTACCTTCTTGTGATGACCATTAACTAGGCCACAAGCCTATAGATGGTGTTTTGAGGGTCAAAACAAACCTAATGTGGAGTTGCAGGTTTCTCCTCACACAAAAAGGTCACCTAGATTGTAAAGGAGAGGAGTCTGTATCATTTGAGGTTTGTTTTGGGAAAGAAGGTTGGGTTGTTGTAGGTTACATTGGGAGCCCTAATCAGTGACCTAAACTCCGCCCATAAACAACAGTGCAGAAGATTTTATCTCCTCCATTGGTGACTTGTGTTGGGTCAAGTATTGACCAGTTTGGATGATGAATGTTGAAGGATTGTAGCAGCCAAGTGATAGGGTTGACATGCACTGTCAAATTCCCTAATATTCAACAGGAAGATGTTGCAATACTGAAGTGCTAAATCCTAGATTTTTGCAATAGCTCCTCTATTGCAGAGCAAAGGGAAGATGTGGACAAGTATGTTGGCAACCAATAGAAGGGTCTCCCAGGTCCGAGGATGCCCTAGCTAAGGGAAGATGATACAACGTGGATTGGCCATTCATGGAGTATTGGAGGAACTTATGGTATGTTGGAGGACAACGTGATAGTTTCCAAGTTGGAGCTCAATGTGCAACACCTTGATGGAAAAATGTAGTTGCTATAGTGGCATTCATTGAGCTCAAGGGTTAACGAACTAGAGGAGCAGTTTGTGGATCCCGAGATGTGTGTGTGGAGAAGGACTTATATATCAGATGATGGACTGTCCTCCTAGCCTGTGTTCATTGTGGGAGATGGTAATATTGTAGTGATAGGTGGCAACCCTTCGTGCCCTATGTTGATCTTCATCGAAGTAGCACAGGAAGACCATAGTGTGTTGAAATCCCTAAGTAGCTAAGGAGCAGAAGTGGGCAAATTGAGAGTTTTTCACAAGTGGAGCTGTGAAAAACTTGACAGTAGTCTCGATGTGTTGATACATTGGTGGAAGAACGATGAACAAGTGAGCAAATCAATGGCCGAGGTTCAGTCTTTAGATGGACTTGGAGCATTGATAGAGGCAGGAGCTGCAGATCGCGAGCCGAAGGACTGGAAAGGTAAAAGGTATAACCGAGAGGAGCTAAGAGAGTCCACTGCATCATCCAGATGGTCAGAGTATCTTGTTAAGGGCATATTGGTCGTCGATGTACTGACACCAAGCCCAGTTTGTATCTTATACTACTGGATGATTGAGGGCCATTATCCTTGTTACGGGTGCCCTAGACTATTTTATTATATGTTGTTTAATATAACGAAGTTGGGTTGAAAAATGTAAAAAAAAAAATTATATTATGTGCATGTGTGATTCACCGTTGTTTATATTCCGCTATGCAAAGTAGTTCTATTGATATTATTGGTTTATTAGCATCAGATATTTTAAGACTATATCCTAGACCCAAGATTGTGGAAAATCAACATGTTGAGAATTATGCTTGTGAGTTTATTCAGCATCTAAAAGATTCTCCTTATGTGCATGTTCATAAAAGTGGGTGGCTTGAATCATCATCTACTTTATAATCAACATTTTAAAAAGAAAATATGTGTGGAAAATCCAAGGAGGTAATTAGCATCTCTAGTTCTACTCCTTCAGCTTATGTTGATAACACATCTTTTGCAGCCTTTGAAAATCATACTAAAGGTATTGGTATATATTTGTTAACTCGGATGGGTTATGAAGGAGGATGTCTTAGAATCAATTTCTAAGTTATCACTAAACCTATCGAGGTGAAGGAGTGACCACAATATGAAGGATTTCATTAGGCGTACGAAAGTTCAATATTAGCTCGCAAATTTTCAACTCTATACAAGATGTAGCGGCACTATTTTATTGTTTCATGGTGTTTGGGTGATCCAATAGTAGGCCACCACGTGGCCCAACTAGAGGTTGTCATGTGGCTTTTAATTATAGGTCAAATTTTTTGTACAGGCCCAAAGACCTTGGCGGGGTTCGAACCCCAAACCTACCACACACAATCTTCACACTCCACTGGTGGACCACACGATGGTTCTTAACATACGTAGTGTCCAGTTTATATTTCAATTCAAAGTATTTACGCATTGGAGGGAAGGGGTTTGGCATTAGCCTGGGCCCTCGGTCATCTTACCACCCACTAAACCTTAGCGTAGGAGCAGCATCGAGAGGGGCGATTACTAGCCCCAAACCCTGGTCATCACACCATCCATGCGACCATCGACGAAAATGAGAGGTGCGTATGAAATGGGGCACAGATTCAACCCCAACCCCAATGATGTGGGGCAACATATGACTTGGTGTGAAGCCGAGTCCAACGAGGCATCAATTAAGGCCCCGCCCTAGGTCACAATGTAGGCGCATAACCAATGATTGATAAATAGGGAGCTTTCCCGATAAGGGTGGGAAGTTTTCCTTGGCCCCTGGCCACATCATCTCTCCCCATGACCTTATCTTGAAGGAAGTGGTGTCAGCACCGATGGGGCGGGATCGTTTCCCCATCCCTCGGCCGCATGCGCCCCATGTGGCCCTATTTTTATGCACAGGGGTTATTGGAAAAATTAATGAGGCACAACATTGCCCCTTTTGTGGGAGAAATGTTCTCTTCCTAAATTGTGAAAAGGGTGAAAATGTTGCACAGTTAGCAGGTTTGGCCAAATTGTGAGACAGATAGTGGAGCTTGGGTTGGAGAAGAATAACTTGCTCAATTTTGAACCTTTTTTAGCTCAAGAAGAGCCTATATGGGGGTTTTTGAGTGTCTTGGACTCATTAGTAGCCTTCATTTTCTGATTGAAGCACTTTTGTAAGGAATTTTTGAAATATTAAATATTTTAGTGTCAGAGACAATCAAAGGTTTGAAGCAGTTTTGAAGGAATTTTGAGCATGGAGAGAACCTTTTAGGGGTTTTCCATCCTTCTTATTTCATATGCAACAGTTGTGACTTCTTTAGTGCATCTCTTTTTATTCTTTTCTCATTATGTGTTCTTGAGAGAAGCTCTTTTAAGTACATCAATGTGGAGTTGTTGTGTGTTTTTATGCTTGGTTTTCAAGTGGAGTACAAGGACCTGATGTGTGAGTCCTTTTCATGTCGACCTTTTCATGACTTACTGTACGGAGTCATATTTTTGGAGTGAGAATTATTTGTAGGATAATTTTTCCTTGTAGGGGAAACAATCCACTCAATCTTCAATAATTTGCATGTACTCCTTTACCATCGAAATTAATAGAGCAGTATAGATGTTAGAGCAAGCCTGAAGACGTAGCCCAGGAGGGGTGAAATTTTTCATCAAAGGTTTGTATCTACTATTCATGTTTTCCATTTTGAGTTGAATGTGAATGCATTTCTTCTTAAAATTTCATGTGAAAACTAACTCACCATATTGAAGATATTATGAAACGTCTTTACCATTAAGACCTATTTTGTTTACATGCAAAGCGTCATAGGATGGTCAGTTTTTGAGAGGAGAAATTCTCCTCCATTTTCAGATCAGGTGGTATCAGAGTTGGTTCTGACCAAGTTTCAGGCATGTAAATAAGTTGAACTATGAAATATTCTAAGATTTAGAGGAGATTAACTTGTCTCTTTGAATGGAGAATGTGGAGATGAGGAGATTTCTTAAATTTGTTGAGGAGGAGAAGAGGAAAATGCACCTTCAGTTACAACGTGTGCTAAAGGAACAGGTTGGTGAGATTTCTAGTCCAAAAGTAGTAAATAATTCCTCAAATATGAAGCCAATTTGTGGCCATGGTTCTGTTGTAGCCGCTACGACAACCTCCAAAATTTCCCCCCCTTTTCAAATTTTTGAGCCCCTAATGCATTGAAATCTAGAGTCAAGACTGATGTTTGATCTTTCAAAAGCCTTAGGTTGCTAAGTCGCATAATAGGTCATTTTCTCCAATAAGCGACCTAGCGACCTTGCGACCTATTAGGCCGCCAAGTCGCGAAGTCGCATATCGCATTCAAATTTAAACAATTGCGACCTAGCGACCCTGCGACCCCGCGACCCCTAGGTCGCAAGGTCGCAGGGTCGCGGGGTTGCACATATCATCAACATGGTTTTATTGCGACCCAGTGACCTCATTTATTTCCCGCACGCGTGACCTCTTTATATATAGAGGGGTCGCATAGGTCGCATTTCACCTACATGACGGAGAGAAAAAACACTTCTGAAAAGCCAACTTGAGCACGATTTTCTCGAGTAAGTTGACTAATCCTCCTGTTGTTTCCTTCTTTTCTATTTGTTGCCCCCTACCCCCTTATTTCAGCCCTTTTAAACCACAAACTATCCTCTATTAAGACACTCTTAGAACCTACATTCTCTTCTAAGTTTTTGAACTCTGTCAATCTTATTAAAAAACCTGTAGATGAAGCCAACCAACCTCCCCTTTGTTAGTCTCTTCCTTAAATGACTGTTTCTTCTTCAATATATCACTTCTCCTCCCTTTTTCCCTCAGTTTCTTTAAGTTAAAGATGAGTAAAGGACTGCGTCGCCATGGAAAATCGTCCACCCAACCCTAGTGTGACCTCCGACCCCACGACCTTGCGACCCTCGCGACCCTGCAACCTCGGTCCTCGGTCGCTAAGTCACCAAGTCGCGTATTGCTCAAAAACTGAAGTATCGTGACCTTGCGACTTAGCGACCCGACGACCCGATCACAAGTCGCTAAGTCACAAGGTCACGTCTTCATGAATTTTTAAACCAGTGCGACTCAGCGGCCTTGCGACCTAGTCACTAAGCCGCCAAGTCCCAAGATTGCTTTCCTTTGAAGTTTTAAACCAGCACGACTCAACGACCCAGGAATAGGTCGCTAGTTCATAGGTTCACCACTTTCGTGACCTTAGTTGGGCAGAGTTAAAATCAGTTTAAGCATTCATTAACATGGCATTTGTCTTATCCTGGGACTATTTTATGAACATGCCAGGGAATGTCGAAGTAGAACTAGAGTGCGTCTCCATCTCTTCAGCCTCAAGGGACATGGGGCCTCCATCATTTTGCAGGAAAAACAAGAGTACAGAGATAGAGATCTCAGAAGGTGAAATACCTATGTCTCCTCCCCCTATCTATGGAGACACCGCATGTATATTCAGCAAAGGATAAAGCATGAGTTGGTATCAAGTATACGAAGAGTTTGCACAACCTGAGTTTGTAGAGGACCTCCCAGACCAGTAGGTATATGTGCAGGTTAAGAGGTCAAAGTTTCACTACACAAGGGCCCACACATCTATATTCCCATGCGCTGAAATTATCGAATGGATCTTACAAAGGGTTGACCCCAGGATTTGGGTGATTCAGGATCACGAGGGGAAAACATTTGAAAATTTAAAATGCCAGGATGCAGATTTCTATTACACACTTTCAGCCCAAGAGAAAATATTCACAGAGGAATGGGCCACTACCCATGCAGTTCCCATATCCGACACCCTGAGAGGATGGTGGGAAGAACTAGATAAGTTCAAAGTCAAGAAGGACCAGGAGTATCAAGTAGCAAGCCTTAGGAAGGTCTATAAGCTCGTAGCAGCTATGCTGTGTAGAATGTATGGTCATCCCGATGCCACCATTTTCAACGCCTCTTGGGTATCTCTTATGTAATTTTTTACCGTACATGGCACCAACTTCAATTGGGCCAACTTATTGATAGCAGCCCTCAAAACAAACATATTTGCAGCACTAGCACCCGAGGAGGAATACTCATCAGAATTTTACATGGCCTCCTATCTATTGGATGTAGTTTCTGCCAGGTGCCATTTTGAGGGATGGGCTCACAACTGGGATCAGGAGCGTGCCCGCCCAATCCACAAGGAGTTGCATGTATTCTGTGACTCCAAATATAAGTATGATATAGAGCTGATCGCACACAGTTTCATCCCTGCACTCTACGGGAAACTATTCGGTAAGGATACCCCATGCATGTCCTAGCGAGCCATGGAAACGATCACCAAGGTGGCACATTGGTTTTCATTTGTAGAAGGAACCTTTATCCAAGTCTTCAGTTCATTCAAGGCTCCCCATGCAATGCCCCGATTCGTCACTGACAGGATGCTACTTTAGGAAACATGTTATCAGATGACATCTAGCTTCTCGAAGGTTCTTACTAAAGGTAAGAAGAAGCCATGGCCCACACTGCTGCTCACTATTGACACTTATACATTCAATGATTTCAGAGAAGTAGAGGCGGAAGCTGAGCAAAAAAAAGGATCCTTCCTGCCGCCTTTGGATCACCGGACATACGATCCTAAGAGGATAGCCCTTTCCCATTGCAAACGAGCCAAATTTAAATGGAGCTACCAACATACTGAATGCCCAGCTGAAGATGGGGTAAGAAATTGGTACAATAAGGACATGGAAATCGCCCCGGAGGCATTGACCAATCAGGATGACCAAGATGATCAAACTTTGGAAGAGAGAATCCACGAATTAGGAGGAGCCTCATCTTCCCAAGCCAAGAATCCTCGAAATAACATAGGCCATAACTCTTCTGCCCAACAGAAATAAAAGGAAGCAAAAGCTCAACGAGAAGCTGAAAAGAGAGCAAAAGAAGAGGAGGATAAATGTAAAAAACACCTAAAGGCAGAACAGAGGAAGAAGCAGGTAGAAGACGCCCGCAAAATAAAGGAAGAAGAGGAAGCGAAAGCAGAAGCTGAGCTTCAGCTTAAGATAGAATTAGATAAGGTGGAATCTGAATGCAAAAGGAAGGAAGAAGAGGAAACAAAAGTAGAGGCTGCGCGTCAGCTCAAGATATAATATGATAAGGCTGAGGCAGAGCGGCTACTGGAAGAAGAAGCAGAGAAAAACAAAAGAGAGGAAGAAGGTTGAAGGTCAAAAGAAAATTCTTCCAAAGACATCGAGGGCAGTAAGACACCTCCTCCAGTGACAGGGGTACAGACGCAGCTGTCGGCCATCGAAGTTCCTGCAACCAATACATGTTTTGTGCTCTCAGAACTAGTTACCTCTAAAGGGCAGGAGGAAGAAGTGTTCAATCTGACGAGACTCACTTATGACCAGTTCACATTCAAAATCAGGCAGGAAAAAAGGAGATGTTTAGCGTGGAACCCTGCTGCACCATTCACAGCCACAACAGAAAAGGATATAGTCCTGGACACTAGGGCCAATCCAGTAATGAGAGCATCAGCCGACACTGCTTTCGCCACTGCCACGAAAGAAAACGTGAGACGGATGAGTAGGGAAATTTTATCCCTACAAAATAGATTACAAGACTCCGAACAAAGGGTAGCTAGATCAGAGCAAGAAAAAAGGGCACTAAGGGAAGAAGTCCAAAAGCTTCAGGATAGGGACACCCTTATTAACGAAGTAACACTCACCGTTCAAAGAGATTTGGTGACACTGGAAGCCACCATGAAGCAAGTATACGAGGAAATTTTTACCATAAATCAAACAATTGCACCTCTACTAAGAGCTCAAGTAGAGACCAAGAAAAGGAACGAGCAACTGAAATAAGCCTCCACATCCTTGGATAGAATGCTAGAATGGACAAATAGGTATCCGCAAGTTCCAGATACTTTACCTAGAAAATATTGGATTCACACTCAGAACGACAAGGTCCAAATTCGCATGAAGATGAAATCCAAGGAGAAGTTATTCAAAGACCTAGAGAAGGTGATGACTGCCTATGAGCATTTGATCAGCGGCATTGACTCAATGGATGAACTACACCACATTCCTTCTCTAGGTACACTGGGTGAAGAAAAGACATGGGAACAGGTAAATCAAGGCATTCAGGCATTTCTGCAACCTATTAGACAAGCTGCCGCTACACCTGATCTTCCATCATCGCAAGAGAATTTGGTTAAATTCATCGTGACGCCAGTTTGGATTTACACCAAGCTGGCTTCCTTATCTAACCAAGTTACTATCAAGAGAGAAACTCTAATCCCAAACACCTTAGAATTCTTGCACAGGTTAAGGGAAGATACTCCTCTGATCTCTCCAGTTGCTGCAGATTATCAAGCATGGAAAAATTTTCTTAAAGAGCATCAAGTAGATGTTCCCGACCCTGCAATCACGCACATGCTCCCATGATAAGGTTAATTCACAGTCTTCAGGAGGGGTCACAGGTCCTATCATCCACGAACAATTCGCAGGTCGCAGCCAAGTACAAGGTCACAAATCTCTTTTTCCTTTAGGTCGCAAAACATGCCAACAGGCGGGAAGGCGAAAAGTCAAGAAACCCAAGGGTCATTTTTGTCATATATATACACCCTTCAGGGACTTGTAAAAGGGCTTTTTTTTTTTACTCCAAAGGAGATAATAGAGTTTTAAAGAATTGAACATCCCTTTTGAATGAATACAAGCATTTGTCTTAAATCCACTGTTGGGTCCGATGAGAATCGATGTGTTAATACTATGAATATTTTTCTTATATGTTTGATATCTTATGATTAATTGATCTGCATTTTCTGCTTATACTCTTCATGCATTTCAGCTCACTGAATGTGTTAATGATGGTATGTTGTTTACTTTAAGAGATGTTTGTAACTTCATTATTGACATCTATCTTATTCACGAAAACGCCCAAGTAAGTATAGGTTGTTCTTGCCAGGCAAGACTGTTTCTTCTATGGTTCGAACAAATTTTATAAACACGACCCTAATGATATGCTGCTAACAGCATCTCCTTCGACTGTGTGTTTCCTCTTATCTTGCTATTTGTAGTGTTTTATGCTCATTGACAATCATCGATATTTCTTCTTGTATCATCTGATAATTGTATGTCTATAACTCTGCAGGGCTCATTTGTGTCCAAGAGAAGGATTATTCAGTGGTATCCAGACCCACACTTTGGACGGGATCCCTATCACAAACAGTTCAGAGTCTAATCGGGTCTTTTTACCAGGGAGGTCCCTTACTATTGGCTGGACAATTTTCCCCATCAACAAATTTGGCACTAGAAGGAGGGCCTAAATGGAAGGCTCCCAGCACACAAGTAACATCCCATTACAAACTCCCCAAGGGGAGACCATGCATGAAAATACCGATCCTCCCCCTTTGGAAAACTCCCAGGAGGAGGAACCCCCTTTCTATGAGGTTACTTTAGCCCAGCTAAGGGCCCTGCACCCTATCGCCCATGACCTTGTTAGGGGTTTACAGCGAGCCCCGGTCACTAATTCCTTGGAAAATCCTAGAACACTCATAGATAACCATACGCACCAAGTAACCCTTGTCAACTCCCTTCCTCAGCTTGTGGGTCTTATGATAGAAGATTACGTAGACACAGTTGAGTGAAATTCTGAAGCACCCCCAGACAGCCCTAGGGGGGTATAAGGAGATGGTCCTGGAATCACTGAACCTCAACCCAACGCCGGCCCCCAACCTAACCAGACTTTGCATGATAACACTTAAGCCAACGACCCATTTGGGGGAGGAGCCGGGAAAGTTCAGGGTAACAGAGGTAGGGGAGATAGAGGCCATGGGCAAGGCCGAAATGTTGACCATCAGCCTCACTGAAACCAAAACAGGTTTCCTTTTCTTTACAACTGGAGAAACATCAGAGATACAGGAAACCATGGAGAAAACCAAGACATGCAGTCTCACCATGAGGGCGAGGCCTCTAGGTCTGGCATGGGTAGCGAATCCAAAAGTGAAAGGGGACATGTTTACATACCACTCCATCAATAGGCCAGATGTATATAACCCTTGACTTGGATGGCTCAGTCCCCCTTAGGTATCCAAGGTCCCCTCAATGACATGCCCTGCCATCTTGAAAAGCATCTCCCTAAGTTCGACCCCGAGAAAGGTACTTTGGCCGAAGACCACATTAGCAAATTCTACCTATCTTTACAGATGATGAGAGTGTAGTACGATGACATAGCATGTCGAAATTTTCCTCATACTCTAGAAAATAAAGCTGCAACATGGTATCGGTCGCTCCATGTTGCTTTGATCTCTTCGTGGGAACACTTCCATCGTACCTTCCTACAAAAATTTTCAAAATATAAAACCCCCTCGATGCGCCTCACAAAGCTCAGCATGCTGAAATTTCAGAAGAAGGAGAAGGTCAATGACTTCAATCAATGTTTCGCCACTATATTGAATAAATTTCCTCCTAACATGGCCTTAGATGATTCCATTACCATTGACTACTACACTAGAGCCCTCCAACGAGATATCGCCATGTTTGTGAAATGCGAGGCCAGACCTACCCTGGCAGAAAATTACACCACTGCCCTTGCCGTCGAAAAGGACATTTTGTCCATAGGTGCCATTGACCACAAAGGGTGGGATGATAAAAAAAAAACCACAAAGAGAGCCCAATCCTCAAGTCATAAATCCTGGGACAAAGATAAGGACCCCTTTGATTTCGAAAGTATTACAGAATCCCTCAAGTTACCGACCAATGAAGTCTCTGACCTGAAAAGGAAAAACAATGATTCTACCCCAGCTACTAAAAGGGAGAAACCTTTCTTCAGGAAGAGTAACTCTATTGTAAATCGGCCCCTGTCTAGCTCAAGTGCTAGTCTCAACGTTGAAGAAATCAGCGAAGACAACTTTTGTTCTTTTCATCAAGCCTCTCACTCAGAGAAAACCTACCCCCAATGGATTAATAGCATGACCGCCATGGTGAACCAACTTCTAGAAGATCAAACCCCCGGGAATATGGAGGAGGAGGCTATTTTAGACAACGAAGAAATTCCCCCACTAGATGAAGATATGGGCTCCACTGTCCTCGCTTTCGAGGTCATACGCAGAGAGTCCTCCCTTCCCACAATCGGGATAAACCTAGCTGACAAACCTAAATCTAAACCCCCTCGAAACTATGGCTTGAGGAGTAAAGGCCCGAGGCCTAAGAAATCCTTCGAAGAGAAAAGAAAATATTTCTTAAGGAAAATTCTGCCACCAAACGCAGAAAACCAAGACAAAGCTCCTGAAAAATTTAGTCCAACTACTCCCCGAGAAGGCCCCAAGGCTAAAGCTTCATTAGCATCCCCTAAGAACACCACTGAGCCTGCCTCACACACAGATTCTGGGTATAACATTATCAAGGATATGAAGAAGACCCAGGCCAATATCTCTCTCTATGAGCGAGCTCGCATTGCTAACCAACGAGATCTCATTCTCAAAACCTTTTCTAATATATCGGTGACCAAACCCGTAAGCAGCACATCTGCCCAAACTGCTGCTAATCCCTAATCCATCATGAATTCTATGAATGCCAACTCCAGGGGAACCACGCCACCTTTCTTCCTCTCCTTCGAGATCTTTAACTTAAATGTCCACAATTTCCTCGTCGATTTTGGTGCATCCAAGAATGTTATGCCCTTGTCCGTGTGCAATAAGTTAAACATCCACCCTGAGAAAAATGATGCCAGAATCATCTAGCTTGACAGATCTCAAGTCCCCGCAGTAGGCGAATTAAACAACGTCATCATCCGCCTATCCTCTGACTCCAGAGTGCATCAGTGCATCGACATAGTAATTGTGGATATCCCTGAGGGTATGGCCTTCTGTTAAGAAGATATTGGTCCAGTAAGCTCCAGGGATACTTCACCACTAATTGGACCCACCTTTGGCTCCCGTACAAAGGCAGGAATAACCAAATCTGAGTCGAGAGTGAACCATACATGAAACATACTGTGACCGACCTGGATGCAACTAATGAATCAGTCAGTTTCGCGCAAGAAGATCTTGGTATGTGTTTCTTAGAATCCATCCTTGGATGCTATCAAACCCCCCAATCCCTGGTCACTCAAGACATCCAGTCTGAGCTGCTGCCGGCCACTGAAAACCCCTCTACCTTGACAAAGGACCTATTAGGGACTGATACTCCAAGTAGTTCCTCAATGCGTTTATATAGCCTCACCCGATCAAAAGATGAAACCTGGACCTTGTACTATGATGGTTCCAAAACCTAAGATGGGGTTGGCGTTGGCTGCATCTTACTAGACCCCGTGAAGAACATATTTCTAATTTCCTTACGGTTAGAATTCCAGTGCATGAACAATACAGCCGAGTATGAGGCATTTCTACTCGGACTCAAAAATTCCATAGACCTAAAAGTTCGTTGTTTAAAGGTAATTGGCGATTATGAGATTATCACTTGACAGGTACGTAATACCATCCATTACTTGTCTCCACATCTAAAATGTTATCAGCAAGAGGTATGGCATTTAATTTCTTCTTTTGATGCTTTCGGTATTAAATCTGTACTTAGAATGCATAATGCTGCAGCCGACACACTCGCTAACGCTGCCGCTAGGTTCACCCCACTTAGGGATGGATTTTCTATTGAAGTTATTTACAGGTCATCCGTGCCAGACAACGTCACTAATTTATGTGTTTTCAATGATTACCAACAGGTACTGGATTTCCTGCTCAATACAGACATGTTCAAAGATGCAGTCATAGAAGAAGAGGATCATGATTGGGTTTTGCAGGAGGAACTACAATAGCGAAAATGAAATCCCATACCTAAAGGGATCGTGCCACTCGAAAAGTTGTTAGACCTACAAAACCACTTCTGAGGGCCTCCAAACACGAAAGTGAAAAGTTCCACGTTAGCACACCGACAAATTAACCTCGGGACAGACAAAGATCCCAAGCTCGTCAACCTGGGTAACAAGTGCACCCCTCAAGAGGAACAAGAATTCATCGAGTTATTCAAGAAGTACCGAGATGTGTTTGCCTGGACATACGATGAGCTTTGAACTTATGATACATGGGTCATCCAGCACATCATACCCATGAAAGAAGGAGTGAAGCCTTTTCAACAGAAACTGATAAAAGTACACCCCGCTTTAGAACAGATGATCCAAAAGGAACTAAAGAAGCTCTTGGATGCACGGATAATTTTTAAAGTTAGACATTCGACCTGGGTGTCAAACTTGGTCCAAGTACACAAGAAATCTGGCGAAATTTGTCTGTGCATGGACTTTCGAAATTTAAAAAAAGCCTCTGACAAGGACAACTAACCAGTCCCTCCTATGGAGCAAATCCTTCAAATTGTATCAGGGTCGGAAATGTTCTCTCTATTGGACGGGTTTTCAAGGTATAATCAAGTACTAGTGGCTGAGCTCGATAGGATCAAAACCACATTCAGAACTAAATGGGGAACTTTCGCATTCAAACACATTCCCTTTGGCCTGATTAATGCCAGCGCCACCTTCCAAAGAGCTATGGACATCGCCTTCAGGGGACTTATCGGGAAAATCATGGTAGTATACCTTGACAATGTTACTATTTTCTTCAAGCACAGATTTGACCACCTACACCACCTCAGGCAGATTTTTGAAAGCTGTCGGAAGTACGGGATCTCCCTGAACCCAAAGAAAAGCATTTTCGCCGTTAGTGAGGGAAACTTGTTAAGGCACATAATAAATCGAAACGACATAGTAGTGGACCCAGAACGTGTGAAAGTCATCGCTCAGATACCACCCCCAACTGGTAAAAAAGCTATGCAGTCCTTCCTTGAAAAAATCAACTCCGTCCGAAAGTTTATATTAGATTTTTCCCAAATCTTGAAACCATTGCAAGGCATGATTAATAAGAACACAAATTTTAAGTGGCATCCTCCTGAGAAAGAAGCATTCAACAACATCAAACAAGCCATCGCAGAAGCACCCACCCTGCACAGTCCGGATTTCAACAAAGGCTTTATCTTGTATACCTTTGCCCCAGATTCATCTTTAGCAGCCGTCCTCACTCAGAAATATGACAACGAAAATGAGCGACCTATATCATTTATGAGTACCGAGTTTCAAGGCACCAAGCTGAACTACCTAGATATCGACAAACAAGCTTACACGGTATACAAGGCGATTAAACACTTCAGGCCATATATCTTGAAGAATCATATCATAGTCTTCATATAGCAGGATTTGGGCGAGAGACGAGGCAACTGGATGACATACCTCCAAGAGTATGACTTGGAATTCAAGCCAGCACACACTGTAAAGGCCAAGGATTGTGTCGTATGGCCGCAGAGGCAGCAGAATCACGAGGCAGCGAGGAAGAAAATTGGGAACATGAAATTGACATGTATCAAACTGATAGCACAGCCCCACAAGATACCTCCTCTTGGTACGTAGATCTCCTGCAATATCTGAAACATGGCACCATGTGCCCCGCTTTAACTACCAAGCAGAAGCATGCGTTGAGATTTAAAGTTGTATCTTACCAGCTAGTGCAAGGTAAGTTGTTTCACAAACATCACAGTGGTGTTTTGTTGCGTTTTTTGGAATGGGATGAAGCACAGAAAGTATTGGTAGAACTTCACGATGGCCCCGCAGGTGGACACTATGCAAGGGACACCACTGCTCACAAGATCATTTGTTCTGGTTTCTATTGGCCTACTTTGTTTAAAGGTGCATACGCATATGTCCGAAAATGCCAACAGTGCCAAAATTTCTCAAATAGAGATATACGGCCTTTGGCCCCGTTACAGTCTGTCGCAGTGGAATAACCTTTTCAACAATGGGGGCTGGACGTGATTGGGGAAATCTCACCACACTCTTCCAAGCAACATAGGTACATCCTCACCACCACAAACTACTTCACAAGGTGGGTTGAAGCAGTATTGTTACGTCAAATCAATGATCAAGAGGTAATAGCCCTCATCACCCAATGCATCATGATCAGGTTTGGAGTTCCAACCTCCCTTGTTTTTGATATTGCAACATATTTCTCATCATTGAAATTATATGATTTTTCTCTAGAAAATGGTATCGTGCTTAAACAATCTGCCAAATATTACCCTCAACGAAACGGGTTAGCCGAGTCAACCAACAAGAACCTAATCTGCATCATCAAAAATACTCTATTGTCCCAACAACGAAATTGGCATAGGGGACTCCACAACGCCCTCTGGGCTGATCGAGTCACACCCAAACCTTCCCTAGGCACCTCCCCATTCTTCCTCGAATATGGAAAATAGGTTATCCTTCCTCCCAACTTGTCTCTCCCGGGCCTCTGATTATCTCAGGAGACTCACAGCACTCCTTGCCCTGCTTTACAAGCCTGAACAGACACACTATTGAAACTTGAGGAGGAAAGGCAAAAAAATCAGAAAAAATTTGCCATCCACCAGAGTCGGATAAAATGATGGTTTGAAAAGAAGTCAGCCGGGAACAAGGTTTTCGAAGTGGGTGACCTTGTCCTCAAATGGGATAAAGCTCATGAAGATGAAGGGAAACACTCCAAGTTCCAGGCATTATGGAAAGGCCCTTTCTAGATCAGGGAGAAGGTCAGTTCTCACCGTTTACAGGTTACAAACTCTTGAAGGGAGGATTGAGGTCCTCCCTATGAATGGACACGACCTTAAGCACTATTTCACCTGACATCCCCTAGGGGTTGTCACCACACCATGTACCATATTTTTTCTAGTTTCTATCATTATTTACCATTCTTGTTTTCAATAAATCGCTTGTTTCGCACAAGCTCCCATTAACCTTTTATTTTCTTTGGCATCCAAATTTTGAAAGGGGATATAGAGGTTACTCAAGTGGCATACTGTGTCAGAATCTGTGCTGGTGTATAATCTCCAAACGTTCCCGTCCAGTCTTCAAAAGTAAAAAAAAAAAAAAACAAACATGATGAACCAGCACCCTATGGTAGGCAGATGGAAGGAGAAAATGCACAAGACTTAGGGATGAAAGTATGTGGGACCCATAGGGTGGAAGGAAAAGCACGCTAAAATCCCCTACCTCCCCCCCCCCCCACTTTTAAAAATGAAGCACCGACAGAGATTTTGGACCCTACCGGTGAATCGCCATTTGTTGTAGCCGCTAGAACAACCTCCAAAATTTCCCCCCCTTTTTAAATTTTTGATCCCTTGATGCATTGAAATCTGGAGTCAAGACTGAATTTTGATCTTTCAAAAGCCTTAGGTCGCTAAGTCGCAGAATAGGTCATTTTCTCCAATAAGCGACCTTGCGTCCTATCAGGTCGCCAAGTCGTGAAGTTGCATATCGCATTCAAATTTAAAAAATTGTGACCTAGCGACCCTGTGACCCCGCGACCCCTAGGTTGCAAGGTCGCAGGGTCGCAGGGTCGCACATATCATCAACGTTGTTTTATTTCGACTCAGCAACCTCATTTATTGCCCGCACGCATGACCTCTTTATATATAGAGGGATCGCATAGGTCGCATTTCACCTACGCGACGGAGAGCAAAGACACTTCTGACAAGCCAACTAGAGCGCGATTTTCTCAGGTAAGTTGACTAATCCTCCTGCTGCTTCCTTCTTTTCTATTTGTTTCCCCCTACCCCCTTAATTCAGCCCTTTTAAACCACCAACTATCCTCTATTGAGACCTTCTTAGAACCTACATTCTCCTCTGAGTTTCTGAACCCTGTCAATCTTATTAAAAAACATATAGATGAAGCCAACCAAGCTCCCCTTTGTTAGTATCTTCCTCAAATGACTGTTTCTTCTTTAATATATCACTTCTCCTCCATGTTTCCTTCTATTTATTTAAGTTAAAGATGAGTAAAGGACCGTATCACCGTGGAAAATCATTCACCCAGCCTTGGCGCGACCTCCAACCCCGTGACCTTGCGACTCCCGCGACCCTGCGACCCCAGTCCCCGGTCGCTAAGTCACCAAGTCACGTATTGCTCAAAAACTGAAGTATCGCGACCTTATGACTTAGCAACCCAACGACCCGGTCACAAGTCGCTAAGTCACAAGGTCACGTCTTCATTAATTTTTAAACCAGTGAGACTCAGCGACCTCGCGACCTAGTCGCTAAGTCGCCAAGTCCCAAGGTCACTTTCCTCTGAAGTTTTAAACCAGCATGACTCAGCGACCCAGGGAATAGGTCGCTAGGTCACTGGTTCACCCCTTTCTTGACCTTATTTGGGTAGAGTTAAAATCAGTTTAAGCATTCATTAACATGGCATCTGTCTTATCCTGGGACTGTTTTATGAACATGCCAGGGAACCTCGAAGCAGAACTAGAGTGCGTTTGCATCTCTTCAACATCAAGTGACATGGGGCCTCCATCAGTTCGTAGGAAACACAAAAGTCCAGAGATATAGATCTTAGAAGGTGAAATACCTATGTCTCCTCCCCCTATCTATGGAGACACTGCATGTATATTTAGCAAAGGAGAAAGCATGAGTTGGTATCAAGTATACCAAGAGTTCACACAACCTGAATTTCCAGAGGACCTCCCAGACCAACAGGTATATGTGCAAGTTAAGAGGTCAAAGCTTCACTACGCAGGGGCCCACCCATATATATTTCCATGCGCTGAAACTATCGAATGGATCTTACAAAGGGCTGACCCCAGGATTTGGGTGATTCAAGATCACAAAGGGAAAGCATTTGAAAATTTAAAAGGCTAGGATGCGGAGTTCTATTATGCACTTCCAGCTCGGGAGAAAACATTCACAGAGAAATGGGCCACTACCCATGTAGTTCCCATATCCAAAACCTTGAGAGGATGGTGGGAAGAACCAGAGAATTTCAAAGTCAAGAAGGACCAGGAGTATCAAGTAACAGGCCTCAGGAAGGTCTATAAGCTCGTAGCAGCTATGCTATGTAGAATGTATGTTCGTCCCGATGCCACCACTTTCAGTGCCTCTTAGGTATCTCTTATGTACTTTGTTACTGTACATGGAACCCGCTTCAATTGGGCCAGCTTATTGATAGCAGCCCTCAAAATAAACATATCTGCAGCACTAGCAACCGAGGAGGGATACTCGTCAGAATTTTACATGGCCTCCTATATATTGGATGCAGTTTGTGCTAGGTGCCATTTTTAGGGATGGGCTCACAACTGGGATCAGGAGCGTGCCCGCCCAATCCACAAGGATTTGTAGGTATTCTGGGACTCCAAATATAAGCAGGATATAGAGCCGATCGCACACAGTTTCATCCCTGCGCTCTACGGGAAACTATTCGGTAAGGATACCCCATGCATGTCCTAGCGAGCCATGGAAATGATAACTAAGGTGGCACATTGGTTTCCATTTGTAGAAGGCACCTTCATCTGAGTCTTCATTTCATTCAAGGCTCCCCATGCAATGCCACTATTCATCACTGATAGAATGCTACTTCAGGAAATATGTTATCAGATGACATCCAGCTTCTCAAAGGTTCTTACTAAATGTAAGAAGAAGCCATGACCCACACTGCTGCTCACTATCGGTGCTTATATAGTCAAGGATTTCAAAGAAGTAGAGGTGGAAGCTGAGCATTTCTGCTGCCTTTGGATCTCTGGACATACGATCCTGAGAGGATAGTCCCTTCCCATTGCAAACGGGCCAAATTTAAATGGATCTACCAACATACTGAATGCCCAGATGAAGATGGGGTAAGAAAATAGTACAATAAGGACAGAAAAATCGCCCCGGAGGCATTGACCTGATCAGGATGACCAAGATGATCAAAATTTGGAAGAGAGAATCCATGAATTAAGAGGAGCCTCATCTTCCCAGGCCAAGAAGCCCCGAACTAACATAGGCCATAACTCTTCCACCCAACAGAAATAAAAGGAAGAAAAAGCTTAACGAAAAGCTGAAAAGAGTGCAAAAGAGGAGGAGGATAAACGTAAAAAACACCTAAAGGCAGAACAGATGAAGAAGCAGGTAGAAGATGCCCACAAAATAAAGGAAGAAGAGGAAGCGAAAGTAGAAGCTGAGCGTCAACTCAAGATATAATTAGATAAGGTGGAAGCTGAATGCAAAAGGAAGGAAGAAGAGGAAATAAAAGTAGACGCTGAGCGTTAGCTCAAGATAGAACAAGATAAGGCAGAGGCATAGCGGCTACTGGAAGAAGAAGCAGAGAAAAATAGAAGAGAGGAAGAAGGTCAAAGGTCGAAAGAAAACTCTTCCAAAGACACCGAGAGTAGTAAGACACCTCCTCCAGTGACAGGGGTACAGACAGAGTTGATAGCCATCAAAGTTCCTACAACCAATACACGTTTTGCGCTCTCGGAATCAGGTACCTCTGAAGGGCAGGAAGAAGAAGTGTTCAATCTGATGAGACTCACTTATGACCAGTTCACATTCAAAATCAGGCAGGAAAAGAGGAGATGTTTAGCACAGAACCCTGCCGCACCATTCATAGCCACAACAAAAAAGGATATAGTCCTAGACACCAGGACCAATCCAGTAATGATAGCATCATCCGGCACTGCTTTCGCCACGGCCATGGAAGAAAACGTGAGCCAGATGAGTAGGGAAATCTATCCCTACAAAATAGATGACAAGACTCCGAACAAAGGGTAGCTAGATCGGAGCAAGAAAAAAGGGCACTAAGGGAAGAATTCCAACAACTTCAGGATAGGGACACCCTTATTAACGAAGTACCACTCACTGTTCAAAGATATTTGGTGACACTGGAAGCCACCATGAGGCAAGTATACGAGGAAATGTTTACCATAAAGCAAACAGTTGCACCTCTACTGAGAGCTCAAGTAGAGACCAAGAAAAGGAATGAGCAACTGAGAGAAGCCTCCACAGCCTTGGATAGAATGCTAGAATTGAAAAATAGGTATCCGCAGGTTCCAGATACTTTGCCCAGAAAATATTGGATTCGTACTCAGAACGACAAGGTCCAAATTCACATGAAGATGCAATCCAAGGAGAAGTTATTCAAAGACCTAGAGAAGGTGATGACCACCTATGAGCATTTGATCAGCGGCATTGACTCAATGGTTGAACTACACCACATTCCTTCTCTAGGTACACTGGGCAAATAAAAGACATGGGAACATGTAAATCAAGACATTCAGGCATTTCTGCAACCTATTAGACAAGTTTCCACTACACCTGATCTTCCGGCATCGCAGGAGAATTTTGTTAGATTCATCATGATGCCAGTTTGGATTTACACCAAACTGGCTTCCTTATCTAACCAGGTTATGATCAAGAGAGAAAATCTGATACCAAACGCCTTAGAGTGCCTACACAGGTTAAGGGAAGATACTCCCCTGATCTCCCCAGTTGCTGCAAATTATCAAGCATGGCAGAATTTTCTTAAAGAGCAGCAAGTAGATGTTCCCGACCTCGCAGTCACGCACATGCTCCCATGATTAGGTTAAGTCACAGTCTTCAGGAGGGGTCGCAGGTCGCATCATCCACGAACAAGTCGCAGGTCGTATCCAAGTAAAAGGTCGCAGATTTCTTTTTCCTTCAGGTCGCAAAACATGCCAACAGGCGAGAAGGCGAAAATTCAAGACACCCAAGGGTCATTTTTGTCATATATATACCCCCTTCGGGGACTTGTAATAGACTTGTTGGGTCTGATGAGAATCGATGTGTTAATACTATGAATATTTTTCTTATATGTCTAATATCTTATGATTAATGGATCTACGTTTTCTGCTTATACTCTTCATGCATTTCAGCTCACTGAATGTGTTAATGATGGTATGTTATTTACTTTAAGAGATGTTTGTAACTTCATTATTGACATCTATATTATTCACGAAAATGCCCAAGTATAGGTTGTTCTTTCCAGGAAGAAATGTTTCTTCTATGGTTCGAACAAATTTTAAAAACATGACCCTAATGATATGCTGCTAACAACATCTCCTTCGGCTGTGTGTTTCCTCTTATCTTGCTATTTGTAGTGTTTTATGCTCATTGACAATCATCGATATTTCATCTTGTATCATTCAATAATTGTATGTCTATAACTCTGCAAGGCTTATTTGTGTCCAAGAGAAGGATTATTTAGCAGTAGCCAGACCCACACTCCAGTCAGGATCCCTATCACAAACAATTCAGAGTCTAATCGGGACTTTTTACCAGGGACGTGCCTTACTATGGGCCGGACAATTTTCCCCGTCAACAGGTTCAAACACAGGATATGGACCCTATGTTGAGAATAATGCTTTTGAGTTTTTTCAGCAGCCAAAAGATTCCCCTTATGTTCCTATTGGTAAAATTGGGTGGCTTGAATCATCATCTACTTCATCATCAGCATATGAAAATGAAAATATGGGTGGCAAATCCAAGGAGGTAATTAGCATCTCTAGTTCTACTCCTTCAACTTATATTGATAACACATATTTTGTAGCCTTTGAAAATCATACTAAAGGTATTATTATGAATTTATTAACTCGGATGGGTTATGAAGGAGGAGTTCTCGAAATCAATGAAAAAGGTGTCACTAATCCTATCAAGGTGAAGGATTGAACAAAATATGAAGTATTGGGTTATGGTCATAGATAGTTTGCAGAGTGCTATAAATGTTTTGAGGAAAAGAAATCATCAAGTGAAGATATGTCACACCATGATGGTAGTGATAATGGAAATTTGTCTCTAAGGAGAGATGAATGTTTCAAAGGACATGCAAAGTCCAGTCCTCATCGTCAAAGTCACAAACCGAAGGACAAGTATAATTGTCATGGTAATTTTAAAAATGTTGGTGATTTTGATTATTTATGGGACATGTTTCCTTGCACATTTTCTAATGCAACTGACCATTGTGTGGCTAATTGTGAGCAACAAAAAATGATGGTCCAAAAAATATACCAAATCCTTGGAATAAAGCATGAAGAGCCTCTCTCAAGTTTGAATAATTCCTTATCGATGGACAAGTGAAAAAAAATTTGTACCCATTGTGACTGAATGGGCACCAGATTGAAATGTGTTGGAAACTTCATTCCAAGAAGGAAAAATAGGTAATGCAATCCTTTGCAAGGAACATGACAGGTGGAAAAGAGGAAACTAGAGTAGTTCCTAAAGAAGCCTTCAAATCAGAGTGAGTGCAAAAAGAGAACCCATAAGCCTCAGATAGGAAAAGCATGGGTAGATTGTTTGGATAGTTTTCATGCTTTGTAAAATCGTAAATACTTGTTGTAAATTCCCATTTGGGTACTTTGTAAAGTGAAGACATGAACAATCACTTATTTGAAACAAGTGTGTTTTCTTTAACATGTCATGTTGTTTTGTCTTGATGATGAGTCCATTTTTTTTAGGACTTTTTAGGATGAGAATTTATATGTCATCCAATATGTGTACAGTTGTTTCATACACTCACTGATACAAGTGTTTCAAGATGAAGCTTGTTTGTGAATGGAATATTTGATAAATATTGTGTAGAATTTGACCATGTTTATGTGGAAAAATTCAATTATGGCATTGAATAAATCTAGCCACTGTACCTAAGAGTGAAAGTGCAATTTGAGGACAGTAAAGCAAAGTATGAATAAGTGCATGGAAAGAATTGAGTTACTTGTGATTTCCAAGACGGAAGATCAAGTTTTTCTTTTGCAAAGAGGGACTTCAAGATGAAGTTTGTTTGGGCCAAGAAAGATGGTTTTGGAGAGAATGTTCAGATTCCATCCATCGAATTTTTTGTTCCTGTATATTTAGAAGAATTTTGGCTCAATTATTGACAGGAAGATAAGAACTTCACGTAGACCTTGATAGTTGGAGTAACTTGATTAGGGATTCAAGGCACCAAGTCAAACAAAACAGAAAGGATAGATATCAAGAAATTTTATGAGATTTTTCCTCATTTATTTGCTAGGAGAAGATAAAATTTTGGGGAGGTATTATCCAGAGATCAAAATTAGGATAACAATGAAAGTACGTAGAATATCTTGAAACTTTTTTCAATTCGTAGTGTTTGTCGTCTTGATTCCAACAACGCTTGAATCATCTCAACCTGACGTTGTATGACAAAGTTATGATGTTTTGACGCTTTTGACCAACATAAAAAAAAAAAATGCAAGTGGGCTGAATGGGCTGTTGATTGTTCAGTCCATAGTGTTGACATCATGTTGATGTCAACATTCCAACTAGGCATACAAAATTCCAATCATATCTCATGAAGTGTCGACTCCATATAGGATGTGGTGGCATTGTTTGATTGGTTTGTAGTGTTTTTGGTGGTCCAATAGTAGGCCACCACATGGTCCACCTAGAGGCCACCACGTGGCACCTCGTTATTGGTCAAAATTTTATATACAAGCTTGAAGGCCTCGATGGGGGTCCAACCCCAAACTTAGCGCACATAATATTCGCACTCTATCGATGGACCATAATATGGTTCTTAACATACGTAGTGGCCAATTTATATCTCAAGTCAAAATATTTTTTCATTGGGGGGAAGGGGTCGGGCATTAGCTCTAGCCCTCAGTCATGTTACCTCACACAAAACTGTGGCATAGGAGTAGTAGTGGGAGGGGCGGGGACCAGCCCCAACCCTTGGTCATCGCATCGTCCACGTGACCACCAACGAAGACGAGAGGTGCTTACATATTGGGGCAAGGATTCAACTCCATCCCTAGTGCTATGCAGCGCCATATCACTTGATGTGAAGCTAAGTCTGATGGGATGAGAATTAAGACCTGGTCCCAAGTCACAATGTAGGCGCATAACCAACAACGAATAACTAGGGAACTATCCTCAGGCCCCGACCACATCATCACTCCATATGACCTTATCCTGAAGTAAAAGGTGCCAGCATCAGTAGGGGCGAACTGTTGGCCCCAACCCCCAACTGTATGCACTCCATGTGGCCCTATTTTTTCACATAGGGGTTATTGGGAAAATTAATGAGGCGAAAAATTACACCTTTTGCGGGAAAAATTGTCGCTTCCCGAACCGTGAAAAGGGAGAAATTATCGTATAATTAGTAGGTTTAGCCAAATTGCGGGAGAGATATCAGAGCTTGGGTTGGAGAAGCATAAATTTCTCAAGTTTTAACCTTTTTGAGCGCAAGAAGAGATTATATGCGAGTTTTTTAGCTTGGACTCAATTGCAACCTCATTTTTTTATTTGAGCACTTTTGGAAGTACTTTTTGCATAATTTAACTCTTTTAGAGCTAGAGACAATCAGCGGTTTGAAGTGGTTTTGAAGGCATTTTGAGCATGGAGAGAACCTTGTAGGGGTTTTCTAGCCTTATTATTTTATCTTCACCAGTTGTGACTTCCGTAGCGCAGCTATTTTTAGTCTTTTCTCATTATGTGTTCTTGAGAGAAGATCTTTTCAGTACTTCAATGTGGAGTTGTTGTATGCTTTCATGCTTGGTTTTCAGGTGGAGTATAAGGACTTAATATGTGATTCCTTTTCATGACTTCCTCTAGGGATTCATATTTTTGGAGTGACAAATATTTATGGATATTTTTTCCTTGTAGGGGAAACAATCCACTCAATTGTCAACAATTTTCATGTACTCTTTTACCACCAAAATCAATAGAGAGGTCTAGTTGTTGGAGCAGGCTCAAAGATGTAGCCCAGGAGGGATGAAATCCATCATCAAATTTTGGTTTCCACTCTTCAATTTTTCTATTTTGAGTTGCATTTTAATGTGTTTATTTTTAAAATTTCATTGGAAAACTAACTCACCATATTGAATATATTACGAAACTTGTTTACCATTAAGACCCATTTTTTTTACTTGCAAAGCATTAGAGGACGATTAGTTTTGACAAGAGAAGTTCTACACCATTTTCAGATAAGGTAGTGGTGTAATTTAATTCCATCCATGCCATTGAATTCACTCATACTAACATTCATACCGATATGCAACAGGTATTGGATCACCGCCATCAGGTTTTTGACAAACCTAAGGAGCTTCCACCCTCTAGGGGTGAACATGACCATAGCATCCATTTGCTTCCGGGTACCCAGTCACTGAATTCCCACCCCTATAGATATAATTTTTCACAAAAGAATTAAATTGAAAAAATTATCAAGGAACTCCTTGAATTGAATGTTAATCATCCCAACACTAGCCCTTATTCATCCCCAGTGGTCATGGTTTTAAAGAAAGATGGTGAATGGAACATGTGTCCATAATTTTGGGCCCTTAGCAATCTTGCCATCAAGGAAAAATTTCATATCCCAGTAGTTGATGATCTACGTGATGAACCACATGGTCCAATTTTTTTAACCAAGTTGGACATTTCTCGATTTATCACCAAATATGGGATGAAGGAAGCAAACATTCCCAAGACATCCTTCAAAACCCATGAAGGCCATTATGAATTCTTGGTCATGCTATTTGGTCTTTGTAATGCCTCATCCACTTTTCAAATCCTCATGAACCACCTTCTGAAACCATATCTCAAAAAGTTCTTCATGGTCTTTTTTGATAACATCGTTGTCTACAACGTAACATGGGACACACATCTTTGGCATGTTAAAAAGGTATTGCAACTTCTGCAATATCACAAAGTATTTTTCAAATTATCCCAGTGTTCTTTTGGCATGGAATAAATGGAGTATTTGGGACACATTTTGGATCGTGATAGAGTAAGGGTTGATTCGAAAAACATTCAAGAAATGCAAGATTAGACCCAACCAAAAATGTTGAAGTGTTTGAGGGGATTCTTGGGTCTCACGGGATACTATCATAAAATTTTCAGCAATTATGGATGCATTACTAGGTCCCTTAATAATCTTCTCGATAAAAAATAATTTATCTATACTGAAGCAAATTAACAAGCCTTCTTGGCTCTCAAACAAGACATGTTCTTCACTCTAGTATTGGCCCTACTAGACTTCACAAAACCTTTTGTGATTGAGTGTGATGCTTCAAGTATGGGCATTGGAGTAGTATTAATATAGGAAGGATGACCATTGGATTTCATCATTCAATAACTTAGTGGAAATCATTTAGGTCAATATATGTATGAGAAAGAAAGGATGGTCATATTACATGCAGTAGACACTTTGCATTCATACTTATTGGAGTGGCATTTACAACTATGCACTGACCATCATAACCTAAACTTATTCTTGGATCAATGTCTATTGTTTCAACAACAAAATAAATGGATCACGAAAATATTGGTATATGATTATGAGATAGTATATAAGAAGGGTCGTGACAATGTCATGGTTGATGCCTTATCTTTCCAATTTGAGGAATATGGAACCCTTTTATCCCTCTATTTTCCCATACCATATTGGATTGAAAAAACTCATCATGAATGGTTCTCCCACCCTTCTTTATCCCAAATCATCAACAAGTTATGATAATAACCTAATTCCTCAAAGGATTTCTCTTGGAAGGATGATGTTATTTGCTATAAATATCGTTTCACTCTCTCCCCGAACTCCACCCTCAAAACCCACATCTTGGAAGAGTTGCACTCCTCTCCTGTCGTAGGAAATTCAACCTTTTAGAAGATTTATGCATGAGCATGAAGCTCTTTCTTTTGGACTAGAATGAAACACAAAATTCTCACATTTGTAGTTGAATGTGAAGTCTGCCAACACAATAGAAAGGGAAACAATCAATCTATTGGGCATATTACAACCCTTGCAACTCCCTGCTTCCATCTGAATAAATGTCTCCATGGATTTCATTATAGGTATCCCAAAGTTAGGAAATAAATCATTCATCATGGTGGTTATTTAAATACATTCAAATATACTATCGTTTTCGCTTTATAGCACCCTTTTACCCCAACATTGGTGGCTCAAGTTTTCATGCATCAAATATTCAAACTACATGGCATGTTGACTTCAGTTGTGTCTAATTGAAACCCCACTTTCACTAGAATTTTTTGACATGAACTATTCAAGCTATAGGGAACATAACTCCAAATTAGTACCACTTATTATCCCTAGACAGATGGCCAAACAAAAGGAGACAATAAATGTTTGGAGACTTATTTGTGGTGCTTCATTTTAGACAAGAAACATCAATGGGTACAATGGTTTCCTTTAGCTAAATGGTGGTATAATTCTAACTATCATGAAGCCACCATGATGGCACCATATGAGGAAGTGTATGGCCAACTTTCACCCTCACCAGCTTCCTATCTCCCAGTATCTTCCAAAGTAAAGTCAATTGATAAGTTTCTTCAGAGTCGGGTTGCCACCATCACTCTTCTCAAATATAATCTCCATCAATCTCAGAAACAGATAAAGAAAAAATTTGAACAACATTGTTCATAGAGGTCATTTCAAATGGGTGACCAAGTGTTTTTGTGACTCCAATATTATAAGCAGGCCTCTCGCAAAGAAAAGGTATGCCAAAAATTAGCCCCAAAATTATATGGGCCTTATCAAGTAATTCAATGCATTAGTGCACTAGTTTACAAAATGGCACTATTGACCACTTCAAAAATCCACCCAGCCTTCCATATATCCTCCCTCAAGAAAGTCGTGGGAAAAAATTGTAGGGTTAATACAATTCTTCCAGAATTGGATGAGGAAGGTTCACTTTGGATCAAACTCAAATAGGTCCTAGATACTAGATAAAGACATATTGGTGCCCACACGATCAAGGAAGTCTTCATCAAGTTGAAAGACACCTCTCCCGATGATGTAAAATGAGATCCAACCACTATTCTTCATTATTTTCTGCAACTTCATCCTTGAGGACAAGGTTGCTTTTGATGGTGGAGGGCATGTTAAGGTCCAAACCTAGCCCCTTTATTTATGTAATAATCCAAAGGGGCCTCGTCATATTCATAATTAGTTAGTTGAGTCAATAAAGCTCATAAGTGATTATCTAGATTAATAATGATTGTAAGTGGTTAACCCAAGTTATGAAATAGGGACCACAATTAGTTATAAATGGGTTATAGTTAATAAAAAAGGTGGTTAAACCATATTTTTTAAGGGACCACAAGTACTTATTGTTTTGGATGTCATGAAGATATGTATAGTGTTAGATAGAAATGGAAGTCTCGTCAAGTTTGATTGTAATTGAGATCTGTTATGCTGGAGGTTGCCCCCTCGAAGAGGCAATTGAAAATTACATTATTCTTCTAAATAATAAATATTATCTTTTCAACTTGTCTCAATTCATGCTCTATTTATATGTTTCTGTCAATAATGTTCTCATATTTTTGGTATTTTTATATTCTTCGCAGGCCAAGTGTATAATAGAGATGATGCATCATTACCATACACAAATCCTTGTCACAAGATAAGGTCATGTATATCTTGTAAATTTATATGGAGGCTATGTTTCATGTCAAGAAAATGATGTTTATTTACCACCATATTTTCCTGAGGCTCTAACCCCCGCCATGTTGTATTCTAGTCATAATTTAGTTCAATTGCACATCATATGTTGTAAGATACCTTGTTATAGTAGGACTAAATATTGAATCCTCTACCACTTTCGTTTTGTACAAATAATGGTTAAGAATTCCTCAAAAAATTTCTTTAGAACCCTACAGAACTACTGGTTTTGGGCTATCAAAGTCCCCCTTAGAACATTCCTCTATACAAATGAATAATCTCTCTTTTCCATTGAATCACACACCAAGGTCATTGTTACATATTTCTGCTCAAAACCAAACAAATTATATCTTCATGAACTGTCATAAATCTACCATAAACCTATTGGAAATAAAACATCATAATTTTGGCCCCTCAAAATGAATATGTCATATCTCCAAGAAAACTCCAATCCCCACATGCAAGCTATGAACTATACTTTTCTAATTGCATATTGATTTAGATAAGAGTATCACCATGTCAAGTCATCCAAACCTTAGCTCCAAAAGAGACATTCCAATGGTCCACAAAGACTTTGGACAAGGGACACGGATGTGGGGATACACACATGGGGAGTGTGGGAGTACCTTCGAATTTTAAGGAAATTTAGGGGGGGATGGGGAGACATTGGGGTATATAATTTTTTTTTTAATATATGTATACACACACACAAAATAATGAAAGCATAAATATATTGATCCATACATAATAGAATTAAATAATGAAATAGTGCATACATTATTCATACTCATCATTCATCCATACATCAGAAGATTCAATAATGAAATGCATTGATCCATATTCATCATTATTCTGGAATCTACATTGATTTAAAAATTAAATTTATCCTTCATCATTCTAGAATATAAATTGATTTATAATTTAGATTCACCATTCATCATTCATTATTCATCATTCTAGAGATTAGAATCTAATTAGTACCAAGAAAAATAAAATATATTAGATACCAATATTATCATAATTGAGTTATTGATCGAACCAGAAAACCCTCTGAACCAAGAATTGGTTAGAACTAGACTAGAACCCATAAAAAAATCAAACCCAAAAACCAGTCGACCAAAAACAACTAGAATATTAAAATTTTAAAGAAAAACATATGTATTCATGTGCATCTATATAAATCATAACAATTTATACACAAATAATCAAAAATTCTTATTTATATAGAATGTAAGGGTGCACATAACTAAAATATCACTAAATGCAATCCATCTCTAAAACGAAAATACATCAACAAGCAAGCTCTATATGGAATCTAACATAGAAAAAAAAATGTTACAACAAATACCTACATATAATCAAAATCATTACATATATTTGGATATTCATCACCAATATCACCCTATAAGAATTAAAATAAGATAGAAAAAAATGTAACATTTCAAGTCAAGATTTTGTTTGAGTGATGCCTACAATTTTAGTAGGGACGTGATAGAGGAGTTTGAAAACCAATACCACTAACATCAAAGTAAATAGAGGGATTGGTGCTCTTGATTAAACTCTAGTTCCATATCCTCATGCATGAAAAAATCCAATGGAAACATTGCAATTCCCCCAATCCTTAAATCCTATAAAATTTTTAAGACTATTGGATTTTGAGTGAGATATAAAGTTCTACTTTCTTCATATGAAATCCAATGAGGTTGGAGCCATTCTAAAACATCCTAATTCATTTCATGGTAATTTTAAAAATTGAAGTAAAAGGGGGAGAATTTCACTTTTACTTGAATAATTTAATCTTGGCATGAATTGCATAGCAATAATAGGGTTGTAGGCTTTAATATTAGGCTTCCCCTCACAAAAGTACTTGAAACTCAAAACAGGTGCTTTTGGGCATCCCCCCTCCAAACAGGTTATTTTGGGAATCCCCTTTTTTAGGGGGCGTGCATCCCCATTTTGAGGGGGTGCACTCAAAAGCACCCATTTTGGGGGGACATGCTCCCCACACAAGGGTAATGTTTCCCCCTACATCTCCCCACATATCCCCAAAAGAGGGATGTGGGGAAATGTTTCCCCACACATCCCCCCATATTGGGTGCATTGGAAGAGTAGGGTGCATGCACCCCACCCTGGGGGATACGTCCCCATAAAATACTGAGATATTCCTCTTGCTCAAAATCTTTCAAATTGATCAAAAAAATTTAGTGCTAACACCACCATCCACCAAAGTGTTCCTCCCACACATGTGCCTCCTGCTAGTGAGAGTTGATGATGTACTAGAGAGCATTTAATTACTTGAATCCTCAATGATGACCAAATTTAACTTGGTGATGTCCTTAGTATATATTTAACAACTACATAAACTCCCAAAACAAGGGTTCAATGAATTTTTACTAGCCAGAGTCTACACGCTGCAAGCAAGTTTCACATTATGCATCTTGAGTCCTCCTTATAAAATATCCATTCTATGTTGCAATCCCAAATGTTTTGTATGGAGAGAAACAATTGCTTATATTTTGTCTCCCCCTCACACTCATGAAAAAACAATGTTTCTATGAACAACAAAGTATCATCTCCTCTTTTCTTCCCACAAAAGCAATGCAGCTTTTATCAAAACCTTACAAGCATTGTCCACAAGATTCAATTGATTTTTTGTTATAGCATATACTAAGAAATAGTTGCTTGCACATACAAAACAAATGTTGTGGAACAAAATTGGATAAAATTGATCAAAAAAGGAAGAATAATAGCCACATTGAATTTCATATATCAAGTTATGTATACACACAATTCTTAACACCTACCCACAAGTTAAATAGTCATACAAGTTTTGACCACAATAATCTACCATAAATATATATTTTCCCTTCGATATATGTCTCATGAAAATGGAAATAATATAAGGAAAATTAGATATTAAATAGAATTGATGATGAGACTAGATGCATGAAACTTAACCCAATTGAAAATTGTCTCTAGGTGTATCCTGTAAGTTCACACCTATAAGATCAATGAGGAAAATCCCTCTAGAAGAAAAAAAAGGAATTTTTTTATGGTGGCAATATAAGATGACAAGAGGTGAGAGATGAACATGTCGGGAATTTTTTTGCAAAGAGACAGTTGAAAAATGAAATGCTAGGATAGGAATGTTCTAGTGGTTTCTTACTATAATTCCTAAATATTCAACAAATAAAAAAGTTTTAGGCTATTTTTTACCTTAGGTTTTACCTAAATATATTATAGTTGTCAGGCACGCTAATGAGAATAAATAATCTAGAGACTTGTGTACCATTGAGCTTATCGAAAAAAGTGTTGAGATCAACTATTATGTAGATTAACTATTTTTTTAAGAGGCAAATGTTTATGATTGTTGATTCTATGAGGCTAAAGGTTATGTTGGATTTGAGACCAAGAATTATGAAGGTCAATGATGAATCTTGATTTGCAAGGAAATTTTGAGTGATTACCAGACTATATGGTGATTTCAAGAAACCTGTAAGTGCATGATCATGGATGTTAAAGCTTATAAAAGGATGAAGACTAAAATTGTGCTATGCAACTAGATCACAATACAGAAGAAAATATAGATCAACAACTTGAAAATAAGCCTCTTTAAGGGGGAAACCTCCTTTTACATCATGTGAATGAACATTTCTAGGATGATACAGATTAGAAATACCTCTTTGTTATATATATAGGATTCTAAAGGGTCACAATATAATCATATCTTACATAACAATAATAATGTAAGGGCACAACAATAACGATATGGGGGCTACATGGGCACAAAATAATAATAAGGGTCTACACTAGTATTATAGGGACCTAACATGTCCCTCTCCTTCAAAAATATTTTTCTCCTTAACACTTGAGTAATTCTAGACGCTTCTGTATAAAATTATCATCCTCCCATGTGGAATATTCAATGGGTAAGTTCTTCCATCGAATGAGATACTCTGAATTGATCGATTTTGTAGTTATTGAGTTCTTTTTTTTCTGACTGCTTTAGGCTCCAATATGATTTTCCCTTCCTCATCAATTTCTAGAAATATTGTTTGAGATGGGAGCTTGTCAATGATAACCTTCTTTAAGCATGAAACATGGAAAACTGGGTGTACTCTAAAAGATGCAAGCAACTTTAATTTGTGTGTCGTAGTACCAATATTTTGCAACACCTTGTAAGGACCATAGTACTTAGGTTATTATTTATTATCCTTCTTAGCTAGATAAAGGGACATTTTTTTTTGTATGGTTGTAGCCGTAAAAATACCCAGTCGTCTACGTCAAAACTTCTTTCACTGTGATGATGATTTTTCTATTATTCCATTCAATTATGCACCTGAGTGAGATTATCCTTTAAAAGTTGGAGAACTTTTTTTATGCTCAATGTGATCTTCAACTGCTTGAATCTTATAATTTTTTCTTAAATATGATGTGATGGACGGTGGATGATATCCATAAAGTGACATAAATGGGATCATTTTTTTGCATTGTGGAAGGAAGTGTTATACCACCATTCAGTTAGAGGTAACCACTTTACCCATTGTGGTTTTTTATCAGATACAGAACAATGAAAATATCCTTCCAAACATTTTTTCACTATTGTTGGGTATATGTTATATTCTTTCTATGACCAACCCCCTCTATCAAGGGGTTTGCACGAGGTTCGAGGTAGCACCCCGGGAATTGTTTTTTAACCCTATATTAGGTGGGCGGACCTACCTGTGGTTTTTTAAATGGGCTTTGCACATATTTTGGTCATGACTCTTTTCTCTCCATGGTATTTTGTAGCTTTGGTCAAGGGAACTGTGGTTATGTTCTAATCTAGGGTTAATGGATTATGGTTTATGAATGCTTTGACATGTATATATCTGTATTGTAACATTGAAATAAGTATAATGAAAAATCAATCTGGTAGTCCCGGTTTTGGGATCCAGGGGAAAATATATGTGTATATGTGTTTCATGTTTATGTTCTCGCCATTATTTATTTTCTGTTTTTAAGAATTTGTTTGCAAGTAATTTATGTACAGGGTTAAAACCTACATTTGGTATTAGAGTTTTTTCAGCTGCTAGTGGTTGCCTATGGTATTGAGGGGCTTTGCTCGAGCCTATGGTAGACCCTATTCAGTGGGATATTTGTGGGATCAATTCTTACAGTGAAATAAGATGGCGAGCAATGAAAAGATAGAGATTGAGAAATTTAGTAGCCAGATTTTCGAGTTATGGAAGCTCAAGATGGAGGATCTAATGGTGGATAAATATTAGTGGATCATGGTAGATCCAATGACTAAACCAACAACAATGTTAGATGAAGACTAGGAAAATTTGGATCGAAAAGAAAAGATAAAATATGGTTGTGTATCTCTGATTCATTATTGTTGAATATATCAAGGGAAGCTACAATGAAGGCTTTATGGTACAATTTAGGGACTTTGTACCAATATAAGTCTCTGGTGAACAAATTATTCCTACGAAAAAAGTTGTATAACCTGAGGATGAAGGATGGAGACTCGATGACAGAGCATCTAAACGCATTCAATACTATGGTAATTAAATTTTTATCTGTTGATATTAAAATCTCAGATGAAGATAAGTGCATCAGCTTGTTATGTTCTCTACTAGATTCGTGGGATAGTTTGGTTGTTACAATAGGTAACAATACAACTCCCTTTAATTTTGATGAAATAATCTCATCCTTGTTGTTGAAGTAGATGAGATAGAAAAATATGAAGGTCCAAAATGGATATGCCTTTTTTGTATGAGTAAAATCTCAGAAAATAAATAAAAATAAGTCTTCGAGTGGGAGATCAAAATCTAGAGGGAAAGCCTGTAAAGGTGTGCTAGAAATTCGGAAAGGAAGGGCACTTCAAAAAGTATTGTAGATATAAATCTCCTGAGAAAGCAAAGGTATCCGATGATGCTCATTCTACAGAGGCAAAAAACACCTCATATGAAGGTAGGAATGTGTACTTGGATTCTTCTTTAAGTACACATGTAGATCATGAGGTATGGATGATTGACTCAAGCGCATCCTTTCACTTCACCCCCCATAGGGAGTGGTTCTACGAGTATGAGAAATATGATGGTGGTAATGTCTTATTAGGGTATGACAGGAAGGCCAGAATCATCAGACGCAGAAAATTCAAGCTGAAATTGCAAGGTGAGAGGATTAGAAGACTTCCTGGTGTTCTGCATATTCCTGCATTGGCTAGAAATCTAATTTTTGTAAGCAATATGGATGATGCATGTGTAAAAATAATGTTCTAGAAGGATACCTGCAAGATGGTTCGGGGAGCACTGATATTGATGCAGGGATTTTGGATTGGAACTTAGTACAATCTTTTGGGTAGCACTGTTATTGATGGGTGCAATAGTTTTGTGGTTCCTGAAAGTGAGGTTTAAAACCTTATGGTCTCTCGAGAAAAAACCATGTTGTGGCATCAAATGCTTGGACATATTGGAGAGAAGGGCCTTCTAATACTTCATGGTAATGGTATGGTAGAAGGCATGTATAATTTCTCTCTGGATTTTTATTTATGTGAACATTGTGTATATGGGAAGCAAAATCGAGTGAGTTTCCCCTCTGGTGCTAAGAGGGCGAAAGGGATATTAGAGGCACAGTGATGTGTTTGGACCTATGTTGGTTTTATCGCTGGATAAGTTTGTGTAATATGTGTCATTTTTAGATGATTTCTCAAGGAATAAATGGATGTATATCCCCAGGAAGAAATTGAAGTAAATGACATATTTAAAGAATTTTAGGCTCTGGTGTAAAACTAGACATAGAAGAAGATAAAGGTGTCGAGGAAAAATAATGGTGGAGAGTTCTTCAAGAAGGAATTTGAATAGTTTTGTAAGAAGTGTGGTATAGCATGAAAAAATACTACTCCATACACACCTTAACAAAATGTAGTATCAGAAAGAATTAATAGGATGTTGATGGAAAAGACAAGAAGCATGCTCAGTGGTGTCCGGTTAGGACAAGAATTATGGGCAAAAGCAATGGAGACTGCATGTTACCTGGTTAATAGATCACATTCATCAGCATTGGAGGATAAGACTCCACATGAGGTATGGATTTCTAAGAAACCATCTCTTTCACATCTGAGGGTATTTTTCTGTGATGGAAATGTACATGTTCCATAGGAGAAAAGAGCCAAATTGGATAGTAAATTTGAAAGGTGCATCTTTATTGGGTATAAGGATGGTTTAAAAGGTTATATGCTTTGGAACCCAGAAATAAGGTAGGTTGTGTACAACTTGTTAGGGTCTTATAAATTATAGTGATAAATTGATTATTATCTGGATTTTATCATATGGAATGCTACAAATAATATTTCCATATCTCTAAAATTATTTTTAGTATTTTTAAGAAAAGAAAAAGAAAAAAGATAGAAAAATAGAAAAAATAGAAAAAGAAAAAGAAAATAAAGGAGATGAAAAAGTATGTATGAAATAAAAGAATAAAAGAAATTGAAAAAATAAAAAATGATGAATAAACCTCGCAGGGCACGCCAATTAAAATTCCACCATGTTATTTGAATTTAATTTTTATGTTTATATATTTTTGAAAATGTTGCTTTTTGTCCTATTATCTAAATGTCATGCATGAGATAATGACGAAGATATTTTCGCATCAGATTTACGCCGAAAAGAGATTTTCGACCCCACCCCCCAACCTTTTGGAACTTAACGGGGGGGTGGTCCTGAAAAGCGGATTTGAAATTCCCGCTTGAGGCAACATGTCGGGCTCCTGGGATTTTTAGGGGGTCCCTTCCCAAAACTGTTAACTGCTCCACACCAAACCCCAAAAACCACCATCCCACTCTCCTTCCTCCTAGAACCTCCACCATGTTACCTCCCACCAATAAATTACCACCACGTCGCTCCCTCCACCACGTCACCTCCCGCCACCATGTCATATTACCGTTGAATGTTCAAATCACCTGCCAATTGAACGTTGTGCATTAATTCCTCCCATCAATTGACCATATTCAAATTAAATTCTCCCACTCCTAAAGGGTAATAATCTCATTAAGATCCCCTACCAATTTCATTATATAACCACGCCATAAGCCTACAAATTCTTTTCTTTCCCTGCTTTTTCAATCTGTGCAGGTTAAGCTCGAGCCAGTTAAAGTTATCAAGTTTTGTTTGTTAGAAAATTCTCTGCAAAAAATCGATCAATTAAGCACTCTAGCAACCCCATTCTCTCTTGCTCATCTTAGTTGAAAATTTCAGGGTGAAAGGGAAAGGGAAAACAACCCCAAGAATATCCCATGACCCCACCTATCCTTGATCTTAATAGAACCCCCTTGATCGACACCCAGTATAAATTTGCAGAAACCTAGTGCGAATGTGACCTCTATGAGCTCCATAATTGGGAAAAACAAAAATATTTGGACCAAAGTGATGATCTGAACATCTGGGAGTCCCTCCTTCCTAAATTTAATTTTTCCCAAACTCATTCCTTCCCTGAGTTCTCTTCTTGATGTCATCTTCGATGCCTACCCATCCAAAGGGCAGTAATTTCTCACAATAATGAAGTCCTATTCTATATTTCCCCAGAGATATTTTTCCAAGACTTGCAATTAACTCCCCATGATTCCTTACATCCTTTTTGTACCATTGCATTGATATAAATTTACAAGAAACTCACCTTCCCTCAGAGAGCTAACATATTTGCATGTTTTCTACCAGGAAAATTTGAATTACCAAGAACAAATCCCTCATACCTTATTTCCATCTTCCTAGAAATGTATAAACATGTGATTTCTATGGTTACCTACTTACTATGATACTATCCATACCAATGTGTCATTGAATCATTTTTAGGATTTTTGTCAGTATTTGCAGTTGGAGAAAAAACTTCAATTCTTTTTTATTACAGTCACTTCTTATCAAATACCATGTATGATCAATTTATGCAGTTTAAAGTTGAAGGTGTCTTCAAACACCAACCAGTTTTGGTCTATCTCATGTTGTTTCATAATTAGGCATAAGGGTTCAAGTTCCCATTGCAGAAATGGATGATAAGGGTAATCCATTATCAGTAATCCATTGGAGTTCTCTGGTTAGAAGTAAATTACATTTGTATTCATATACAAATTTTATGGATAAGTTCCTTCACACATATTTATGTCAGTTTTCCAGTGATGTCATTCCAAGGATTTCCCCAGAAATCAAGAAATTTGTGCACCTTGCAGAGAAGTCAAATATTGGAGACATGTACTTGTACCAAAACTATACAGAAATTAGGATTTATGGATCAAAGCATTAGGGGAATTTTGAGATCTAAAATGGGCCTCCTAAGGAAATAATAAAATAATATCTAAACCAATAAAATAATATTTATGAATTTGCAATTCATTTTTTGCACCAAAATCCATGTAACCATGGTTAAATTCAATTCAAAAGTTCTAACAAAATAAAATTAATAAAAAAATTGTATCAATGTGACTATAAATAAGAATGATATTTTCAAGAAAAAAATTTTATCATTGCACAACTCATGCATTTTCCCTTTGTACTTAAATAACTTAAAATAAAATATAAATATAAATCCATAATTTCTTAATTATAAAACATATTATTAATTAAAATTTATATTAATTAAATTATATATTAACATGTAATTAATATACTATATAAATATAATATAATATAATATATGTAATATATTATTTTATATATGAATTTTATATTACATATTGAATTGATTTGATTTATAACAAAAAGAAGAAATAAAATATAATATAAAAAATAATATTTTATAACATTTAGTTTATTTTTCATTATATATATATATATATATATATATATATATATATATATATATATATATATAATGAAATGAATTGAGTTTTATTTATAATTTAAAAAAAAAAAAAAAGTATTGAAATTAATTTAATTTATATTTATAAGTATAATTTAAGATTTATATATATTGAAGTTTAGTATTTTTTTGCCCCAAACTATGTTGAACCTAATATATCTTTTTTTAACATAACTAATACCTTTTTTCATCTTACTAAACTAAAATGTATTTTTTCTTTAATTTTAATATGTTTTTATTGCTATTAATATAATAATGATATTATTTATAGATTTGATTTATCCTAAAATTACAAGATTACATTTTTATTTATTTTGATTTCATATGTATAATATATATGTATAGATAATAACTTATAATTAATTTGAAATTGTAATATTAAGTAAAATGAGATGAATATATAATTTTAAAATGCATATTCGAAAATATACAGATATAATATTTATTGAAAAATGTGTAAATACATGAAGATTGTGTAGGGATATGCATAGTTTCTTTCAAAAAATATGAAATGAAAATAATAATATTTTATTCAAAAAGTGTGAAATGACATTTATTATGAGTACTTTACTTTATGACTTTTAAAGGACTTAAAGCACTACCATGGTTGACCATGAGTTTTTATCCACCATTGAGAATGTGACAAGTAAGTACCTTTAACTTAAGCAATGCCACCTCAACCATTAGGGATGATGTCATCCCTTAAAATGTGATTGGTTCTCATAAAGTGAATTTTGATTGTACATTTTCCTTTGGAGACCCATTTTAGACCTCAAAATTCCCCTAATGCTTCCTCCATACATATTGTCAGTATTTCTGCCAGTCGAGATTTTTTCACTAGAACACACCAAACAAATGTTGAATATAGATGAGTTGTATTTTGTGTCTAATAAGAAGAAGTAAAAATTCAAATTGAAGGCCCATGTAGGTCCCTGCATTGTAAATACCATAGCAGCAACTAAAGAAGTGGAGTCGAATGCTCAAATCCAAAAAATGGAAAAAGACATGGAGGCATTACTAAAGGAAAAAAAATAGTGGGCATAGGCACATCAGTAGCAGGCACATCAACATAAGCATCAACTTCAAATTCCTTAAAAAATTTAATCAAAGCTTTAGGGGAATTATCATTGGCAAATAAAGAAAAAGAGAAGTTGACAGAAGCACTCACTAGGTTGGAAGAAAACAAAATCGAAGCAGACAATGCTTATCTAGTAGAAGTACAGAATAATTTTAAACTAATGCAACAAATTAAAAAATATGAGGATCATTCATTTACAATTCAGATGTTAACATAAGACAAATGAAACATTTGGAAAAATATTAATGCTAATATTACAAATTTGTGGCCATCCATTCAAATCATTTTTGAACAAGAAGAATTGGTGCAAAGAGTTAAAGCAACAATGGAAAACACCAATATTAATATTGAGCACAAGCCAGAGGGAGCACATAAAATTATAAGAATACTTAACTCCAAAGCCATAAATGAACTTGAGGAGCTGAATATTCAGGACAAGACAAAAGCAATGATGGAAGTCAAAAGAGTTTTGACTAAAAATAACTTGATGGTACAGTTAGAAAACAAGTGCAAAGAACTGGAACTACAAGTCAAAATGTTTAACAAAACGTTTTCTTTGTTACAAGAAAAGGGACTTCCACCTCTTAATAATTCTACTAGAAAATTGACTACAGTAGAAAATTATCAAGAGAAGTTGTGCAACATTATTGAATATGCCTCTAAATTTGCTAAGGCAAAGGGAGTTATTAGTGGAGAGGCATTTCTGGAAGGTCTTCTATTCGATATTCATATTAAACATGAGATCCACCACCTTTTTGTCAACAAGACAACTTTTGAAACTTACACAAATGTAGATTAAAGATACAGAAATATGGTAAATTATTCTATCCCAAGTGAAGAAAGGTGGGACAAGTTACTAGAATTGATCAAGCACAAAAGGAGAGCTAAAATTTTGGCAACAGACAAACAAGAAGAGAAGGAAAATAACGACAATTAGCAACAAATTTCCTCCAAAATTTCAACATCGCTGCAAATTTTGTTTATCTTTCCCATTTTCTTGTTCTATTTCTGAAATATTTGTATATTATTTTGTAATCAATTCATATTTTGAAATCCAAAGCTAGTTCAATAGAAATTTTATAAATATGTTGTAATAATACTTTGAAAGGGTTGGAACTTGTTAGAAGAAAATATTTTTTATATTTGTAAGCAGTACATTTTGAAGTAATCAATTCAGTAATAGAGAGGAAGTTTTATCTCAGGATTCTTGAGTCAAGAAAATTGTGATGTTTCTCCTTTTTTGTAAATCTGTTTTATACTCAAATTTTCACATGAATGTTTTCCTTCGAAATTGTTAACAGAAAGATTAAAGGCCGAATTTATTTTTGATACTGTGCTCTAGCTTGTTATACAATTTCAATGTTTTCTCTCTGATATTAAGTATATAATTCATTTGTGCATGCTCTATATTTAATTGATCTTAACTATACTTCATCTTATCAACACCACAACAACTATAAATATCCATGATTTTTCCTATATTTCCATGTTTCCTACCCCTCTGTTTATTTTAATTGATTACTGAATACATTATGACTCCATGCCCAATGGTCTTCTCTTCCATTTTTCAACCAAAATCTTAAAAAATCCATTTCATCCTATCATACCTAGCCTAAAATCCAAACATTAAAATCAAAATCATATAGAGATATCCCTCTCTGAAGTTGGAAGGGCTAGATCCCAACTTTAAAAGTGGTTTTGTGGTTACATCTAGGTTTCTCTCCTCATTCTAGGTAAATTACAGAGTGATAACACAACTGAGATATGATGTTTAGAGAGGTGAAAGAGGTTATTAAACATGGATTCCTAACAAAGTAACATGAGAAGATAGAGTTTGAGCTAAAGAGGAAGAATCAAACTCTATAGCATAACAGGAATCAGAAGAGGAAGAGCCTCAAAATCTAGCTTTGAGAAGATAAGTACGAGAAAGAAGGCATCTAGAAAGGTATAGTCCATCTTCTTTTTGTTCAGATTTTGTTTTATCTGTCACTGATAATGATCCCATAATTGTTAGGGAGGAAATGGATTCAGAGGATGGAAAAATATGGAGAGAGACCATGGTTGATGAAATGGCATCCTTGCACAAAAATGAGGCATGGGATCTGGTGGAGTTTTCGGCTAGAAGAAAACCCATTGGAAGAAAATGGGTGTTTAAGAAGAATATGAATACAAAAGGAAAGGTGGAGAAATACAAAGCTCAATTGGTAGCAAAAGGTTATTCCCAGGTGCCAAGAATTTATTTTTGTGATATTTTTTCTCCTGTTGCCAAGGTAGCTTCTATTAGATTACTTTTATCTATTGTTTTTGTATTTGATTTTTAGGTAGAACGGATGGATGTGAAGACATTGTTTATTAACATTGACCTGGAAGAAGAGATCTACATGAAGCAACCTGAAGGCCTTTCAGTGAAGGGTAAGAATGAAATTGTATGCAGATTAGAAAAGTCTTATATGGGTTAAAACAATCACCATGGATGCGGTATCATAAATTTGATACATATATATGGGGACTTGGCTTCACCAGAAGAAAAGCAGACCATTGTGTGTATTTTAAATTAATTAGCTACTGTGTCATTTATTTTGTCTTGTATGTGGATGATATGTTTTCGATTGGAAATGACAAAGAAATTATCCAAGGTTTGAAGACCCAATTGTCCTCCAAATTCCACATGATGAATCTTGGTGCTGCAAACTATATTTTGGGCATGGAAATTAAATGAGATCAAGAAAAGAGGAAGCTCTGGTTAAACCATAGCAAGCATGTTGAGACAATATTGCAGAGGTTTAATATGCAAGATAGTAAACCGGTGATGGTTCCTATTCGTGTAGGAGTAAAGTTACCTGTTAAAAAATGCCCCAAGACACAATAAGAGGAAGAGGATGTGTCCCATGTTCCATATGAAAGTGAAGTGGGTACCTTGATGTATTAAATGGTATGTACTAGACCAGACATTACACATGCAGTGGGAGTATTGATCAATTTTATGTCAAAACCATTGAAGGAGCATTGGACAACACGAAACGAATTTTCATATATTTGTGTGGCACTAGTAATTATGGTTTGTGCTACCAAGGAAGACCATGATTAGAAATATTTTTGGATATCTATGGCTTTGTTGATGCAGAACAGGCTGGAGATATATATCAAAGAAGATATGCAACTGGGTATGTGTTTAACATATTTGGAGGAGCAGTCAGTTGGATGAGAAAAAAAAAATCTCTAGTGCCTCTTTCAACTACAGAGGTTGAATACATGGTAGCCACTCATGCAAGAAAGGAAGCAGTTTGGTTACAGAGATTGTGTTCAAGTATGTCGTTGGTACAACAAGCTATAAGGATAGGCTATGATAGCCAAAGTGAAAATTTCTTAGCAAAGAACCTTGCTTATCACTCAATGACAAAGCACATTGATGTTCAGTATCACTCTGTGACGGATATGGTTGAGGAAAAAGAGGTGTTGTTGGTAAAGGTGGACACTTTGAAGAACGTTGCAGATGCATTGACAAAGTCTGGGAGCATTGAGAATTTTTCTTTGTATAGAGAATCAATAGGCATTGTAGGGCTTCACCAATGACTAAGCTCTCCTGTGACCCCCAATGTGGAAAAGAATAAAACAAGAGGAAGAATGTTGGGTGTGTGTTAGATTATTTTCAAGACAAGGCCCTCTTGTTCATTGTGTTGGTTGTAATAGGGGGTTCACATGGGGGTACTACCCCTTGCACAGGTCTAGGGCAACACCCCGAGAAAATTATTTTGGACCCTATATTAGGTGGGCAGACCTACCTATGTTTTTTTGCATGAGTTTTTCACATGGTTTTGGGCATGATGGTTTTCTATCCATGGTATTTCGTAGATACGGTCAAGGGAACTATGGTTATGTTCTAATCCAGGGTTAATGGATTGGGGTTTTTATGAATGCTTCTACATGTATATATATGTATTGTAACATTTAAAGGAATATAATGAAAAATAAATCTGGTAGCCCCAATTTTTGGATCTAGGGGAAAATCTTTATGTATATGTGTTTCATCTTTATGTTCTCGCCATTGTTTATTTTATTTTTTTTAAGAATTATTTTGCAGGTAATTTTTATACAGGGTTAAAATCTACAACTATCTCAATTTTCTCGTCATATTGAGGATGATAAGATGATATATGAGCTAATTGAGTACCAAGACAAGAAAATAATTCCATCCAAAAATTTTCAGGGAAAATGGGATCTTTGTCACTTACAATAATCGTTCAGTTTCCATGTATCTTCTGAATTGTTTCCATAAATACAATAATAATTGTATTGGCTTTAAAAGGATGAGATAATGTACAAAAGTGTGCATACTTGGTAATTCTATTAACTACCACCATGATGACACTCTTTCCTTCGATCTTGGTTAAACCTATGATAAAATCCATTAAGACATCCTCCCAATGCTAACTTGGAATTACTAAAGGCTTAATAGACCCAGGGTCTAAATTGTCTCAACTTTATTTTGTTGGTAAACTAAAAAAATTTCCAAACTTCTAAATATCAGATTAAATACCATCCCAAAAAAATTCTTCCTTGACCATGTGGTAAGTTTTTAAAAACACCGAGTGTCATCCTAAAGGAGAAGTGTGTAATTCCAAAAGAATATTTTGTTTGAGTTGGGAATTCTTATATAGATACAACTGATATTTGTACCATAATTAGTCATGTTTCCAAATAAATTTATCAGATGTATTGGGATCTTACTGCAAAATTTGAATGTGTCAACACCTCTTCATCATTCTTCCATTCCTTCATTGCTTCAATTATCCAGTCAGGTTGGATAATATAAATAGCATAGAGAAATGCTTCCACATCATCCCTTCTTGAAAGTTATTCAAAGTCATAACCCAACATCTTAGTGACTCATTTTTGTTTCTCTTTTGAAGATAATATCTGCTCCAAAAATTATTTATGACTATCATGATATTTTTTTACCTTGAAGTGTCTTCCCATTAGGTAAGGGTGCTATTGGTTTAAAGAATTTAGTAATACCAATATTTCCTTCTCATAAATAGGTTTGTGTAAATACTTTCCCTTGATTCGACGACTTTCAAAAGAAATGGGTCTTCCTTATTGCATTGAAATAGCACCATTTCCATTTCTTTATGCATCACATTCCACCCTAAAGGTTTTTGTAAAGTTTAGAGTAGCTAAAACTAGAGCTTGGCACATTTCCTCTTTAAGATGTTCAAAGGAATTAGTTGCTTCTAGAGTCCAAAAAAAATGCATATTTCTTCAGTAATGTCATTATAGGTGTTGTTGTTATCCCATATTTCTTCAAAAACTTGTGATAATACCTTATCAACCCAAGAAATCCTCGAATATGTTTTAGGGTTGTGGGGATTTTCAATTCCTTTGTCGATTTAATTTTGTTAGGATCTACCTTAACACTCTCACAAGATAGAATATGACCCAAATATTCCACCCCATGTACCCACAGAAACATTTGGAGATTTTTTCATATGATTGTTTCTACTCCATGATAGTTTGGCCACCCTGTCAACGTGTTTAACATGATACTTCCAAGACTTGTTGTAGATTAGTATATCATCACAATTTACTAATACAAATTTTATAAGGGTGGGTTTGAAAATGGAATTCATCAAACCTTGAAATGTGGAAGGTGCATTAGTAAGGCCAAAAGGCATGACCAAAAATTCTTAATGACCTTCATGAGTTCTAATTATTGTTTCTAGAATGACATCAGAATTCATTTTAATTTGATGATATCCTAAACAAAGATCCATCTTGGTGAAGTAAATTTCTCCATGCAATTCATCAATCACAGGAAAGGGAAATGTATCCTTAATAGTGAGCTTGTTGAGATCCTTATAATCTAGAAACATATGCCATGATCCATCCTTCCCGTGTACAAATACTACTAGAGCAGAGAAATAAATTTTTCTAGGTTGAATTATACCTGCCTCTATCATTTATGAAACCATACATTCAATTTCACTCTTTTGGGCATGGGGATATCTGTAAGGTATGATGTTTGGAGGAACACTTCATAGAATCAAGTGAATAGCATGATTATAATCACGAATAGGTGGTAGGACTTTGGGAGTCTCAAATACCTTGGCATGATTGTCCAATATTTTTTGGAGATATGGAGAAACAAATGGTTTCGATGTTTGAACATAAAGTGAGAATAATTGTGCAAATATGCCTCATTGTTATTTATTCAAAAGATTTGTAATGACATTAGAGGTGATTATATTCCTTGGTTTCCCTGCGATGCCCCTTAATTCAATTTTCTTTCCTTCCCAAGAAAATTCCAATAAAATTTCTTGAAAATTAAAATCTATCATCCCCAAAGATTGTAACTATTGGACTAATAATACAACATCAACACCACCCATTGGAATGGAAATCATTATACTATTCAATACATATTCCCCCATGGTTGGATTGATATTATGGAACTTCCTTGAGCAATATATAAGTCCTCCATTTGCAACCATCAATTGACACTTCAGTGTTGGATATAGAAAGAAATTCAATTCCTTGGTTATCTTATAATTAATAAAATTATGGGTACTACTATAATCGATCAACTCTATTAACTTTTTTTTCTTGATATATCCTTCTATCTTGAGAGTTTTAGGAGTGGTAATTCATGCCGATGCATTACAAGATATTGTTGGATTCATTTCATATTTATCCATGGTTGGTTCCTAGTGTATATCCTCTTCTTTTGATGTGTCTTATTCCTTTTCTTCCTAGTCTTCATAATCTATGTAAAATATTTTTTTCTCGGTGCACTTATGACCCTAAGTATCTTTTTTATCACAACTGTAACAAATCCCTTTTGCTCTGTTTTCCTCTAGCTATTCTGGTTTCAACCTTATAGGTTGTGGTAGGCTAGGAGTAGCAACACTTCCATATTTAAAGTTGTGAGTGGTAGATTTACTTTGGTTCCATAATTTTGCGTTCAAATTTTCTTGCCAACTTGAATATCTTCTCGAATGAATTAGGTTCCCAAAGGTGAACCTCATGTTTGATGCTATCTTTTAAAGTAGGCTATGAAGACATCAATCCTATTCTCCTCTGGAATATCATTTACCTTAATATTAAATATTTTAAAGTCCTCAATGTGCTCCACCATTGAACCCTTTTGTTTTAGATTTATCAATTGGCTAAAGAATGGATTACTCTTTGAATCCTCATAATGTGCTACCAATTATTCAATAAAATTTTTCTAAGTGACAATTCATTTACAAGAAAAGAGCCAATGATACCACACAAAATGATTTTTTTTCTAAATATAAATATGTAATTTGTACCTTTTGTATGTGTGACACATCATGTAGATCAAATAATTGCTCCATTTGTAGTATCCATGTTACCAAATCCTTTCCATCAAGCTTCCTCATATATATCTTCGGAATGTGGTGGGTCTTAAACAAAACATTGGAGTCTCTGAAATCATAATTCATATTCCTTTTGTCCTCATCGTGATTTTCATGGATTACTTTGTCACCATTGGGAAGCCTTTCTTGCATCAACTTTGTAAACCCTTCCAACTTGACACTCATCGTGTCCATGTCTACTTTAAAAGCTCTTGTGCCTTCTTTTAAACCATCCTTCAAAAATTTCATGTAGCCTTTTATTTTTTATTCTAAACCATTCATCTTAACTTCTAGTTCATATTTTGGTTACATTTTGCGAGAGTGAATGTTTTTGCACTTGGTCTCATAATTTTGATATATCATGTTACATTTCTTCCTCTTCTTTATCTATCAAAGCATAGCATTCTGGTTTCTTAATAGGTGTATCCATTTTTTTGTTTTGAGGCATTTTGGAATCAAACGGTGATATTTATGCTTCACCATGCCCTTTAGATCAATTCAAACTGATTTTTCAAACAAAAGTGACACAAAAATTTAAAAAACAATCACATAGTTTTATTTCTTTTAGGATATTGATATTGAAACGGTTTTATCTCTATAATTTAGGCCTCCCAAGGTCTTAAATTCCACCCTATGTTAGCCCTATGAATCTTCTTTCCAATGTCACAAGTCAGACCAAGATTGGATTATTCAAGGTAAATTTTTGCCAAATCTCCCACGATGACCTGATTATGGATTAGTTTAGTAGAGAGAAATTTTATGGGATGCCACGTGTCACAATTTTAGAATTTGGCACTGAAATTGATATAATATAAACTAAATTTTGTTTAATTTCGATCACTTTTACGAATTTCAAATCTGATCCACGAAGAGAAAGTTATGATGATTTTCCCTAGGTCACATGTTTGAGACTAAATTCTAGATCATGCAAAAACTTTGACTTATTTGGAGCATATATCAGAAAATACAGTGAACCAAGATCTTAATTTTTACATGAAGTTTATCAATATTTCATCTCCATGTGGTCGAAATTTTAGCTTCTGAAGACTTGTATAAAACATGTTATAGTGAAAATTCCAAGAGGTCCATTTTGAAGCAGAAAACCCTCGAATCCGAAGCTTTGATACCAAATTTTATGCAACCATATCACAAAAATTGAATAAAAGAAAGATCAATGACTTGAAAAGAAGCCTCTTCGAGGGGAAAACCTTCTTTTACATCACATAAATGAAGAATTATTGAATTATACAAATGACAAGAGCTCCTTGGTATATATAGAAGTCTAAAGGGTCACAATATAATCAGAGCCTACATAACAATAATAATGTAAAGGAAAAATAATAATAATAGTGTGCTTCTATGGGGCACAACAATAATAATATGGGGGCTACATGGGCACAAAAATAAGAATAAGGGGACTACAATAAAAATAACAATAAGAGGGCTACACTATTATTATAGGGACCTAACATGTTTCTACCCTGATGGTCTAATAATTAATCTACCCCTCTTATTTGAAAAAATGAAAGGTTGTAACTATTGTTGAGTACTTCATAAAATATTTATCAAAACTAAACCCGTGGTACAACTCTTTCTATGTGAATAGATGTTCTTAAGTTGAGCATGGAAATAGATTATTGGATTACTAACCATTAATGTATGATGTTAACCAATGTGAGACAAGGTCACCATTAATGTCAATGAGTTTTATGGTACCCTAGTACATCTTGCTATATACGAATAATGAACTGAATTTGAGTCACATGTACGAGCCGAAAATCAAGAGACATTAATGTATTCCCAATGTTGTCGATGATAGAATTCATGTATGCAATCCTCATGGTAACATGATGATGATATTAGTGAGAACTTTTCCCACTAGTAACTTGGTTTTCAAGAAAGTTCCTTGTCTAATTATATCACTATCCTAGTTTTCATAGTTGGACTTACTTTTATCATTTTAATATTTTATTCATTTATTCATCTATATTATCCTGCTCTACTTGAAAGAGGAAGACCCTTCTCAAGTGTAGGAATATTTACAGTGAATCCATTTGTGCAATGAGATTACAAATGTACTCATATTCAAATTTAGAAGATATGCTTTGATGAATACCAGAATATGAGGAATTGATACCTCTGACTAATATGGTGCAAGGAGTTGTTGAATGATGGAGGAGTGTCATGTACTGACAATTGTTTGGAACCAAGATTCAATGTGATCTATGTATCCTTGTTTCTCTAGTTCACTCGTCATTGTTGGTATGTCCTCCTTTATCATGCCATGAAGATCTTTCAAGGCTTGTTAATTTCTCTCTTGAATGCATAATGGAACTAATGATAGGAATGCAATAAATTCCTCATTCTCATGTTCCAATATCTACTCTCCATTGATGGTTTCTTAGAAATTTTAGGTTTCTTCTACAGATTGGCAAGAATGATCAAGGAAAACTCATGGGTCTTCTCCTTTTTTTTGTTCATGAACTTATAGATTTTCTTCTTGATGTTTCTCATGAGTCCTTTGCTCTTCTCTTCCTTCCTGAGATGAAAATATGTTTTTGATTGCAACTAGGGCTTGTTCCACCTAGGATGCAGATAGGTATTTGATTATGAAAAGGATTTGTGTCACATGGGATGCAAGTAGGTCTCTCATTGTTGCAAAGATTTGAGATATTTCTTGGAGTCTCATTTCTTTCTTTTCTCAACAAACTATTTTGCTAGATGGCAGGCCTTGTTAGCACTTAAATTAGCGCATGGGGGAATAATATAATAACTTTTCCACTTTAATTAAATAAAATATTTTTCTAAAAAAAACCTAGTTATAAAAAATAAATCTATCAAATCCCTAAAATCTTTTAGCACCTCCCTAGAAACAACAAAAAAAATGTCAATGGATTTAATTGCTTAAATATTTGACATTAAATTATCAACCAGGAGTTTGTGAACTTGGAGATGTTACACTATATGTTGAAATTCCAGGGAATTAATAGTCTTCCTAACCTATTGCTACATAATGGAATAATATCAACTATCTAAGAACATGTGTGGAAACTAAAGCCACAAGGAACTCATCTTCTGGACAGGAAGTTTAAGGAATATTGTTATATATATTTCAAGAGACAATCTCATTACACGAGATAGTCGTTGCATTCATATCTCATTCAGACAACCTTAAACTCAAACTTAGAAGGATTCAGTTCACTATGGAAGTTATAGATCCTAAGGTTCACACTAAACAAAGTAAAATGAATGGAAAATTAAGGGATCCTAAATCTACTGAGGTCATTGGGGTTGCCTATGATGTCCCTGAGTGACTAGATCTTTATTTTCCACACTAACTGGGCCAAAGGAAAGCCAAGAGAAAAGAAAAGCCTGAAATTCCCCTCAATGCACACTCCGCACACCAAACCACACAATTGTAAGAAATAAATTTTCAACAATCAAAGCAATAAATAAAACAAAATATGATTTATCTACTAAAATGAAAGGAAAGAAGCTAAGTTATTCTACATTTTAAAAAGGAAAGAAACCATGCAGTGTAGGTTAAGTTGGTGAATCATTTCCAACTATTTTCACACTACCTACGAGGTTACAGAACCAAAAGTAATTCACTCCACCCATGATCTTTAAACACTAGTAATCAACATTTTGTCATTTTAAAGAGAAACCTCTAGTAATACATAGTTAGCATCTCCAATGATCAAAATATTATCAATCTTCTCATTATATGGAAATAAATGATTTATAAATCCTAACTATTCTCTACAATATTTCTATCGTTATACTCCCTATACCATTCATCTCAACGAACCCTCAGTCCATACATTTAGCTAAAAGAGAAAAGGGTTAATTGGAACAAATTCCCCCAATTATGGATTGTGAAATCATGGATAGATTACAATATATTGTCTTTTATGTGTTTTTGGTAGATCTTATTTTAAGAACAACTCAAGATTTGATTACATATGATTCATTTAACATAAAATCATCTAAGAATATGATGCAGTTGGTTTCTTTAGTAATTAGTCACTCTTGTTTGGAATGTATTTTGACAATGGCCGCAACAACAAAAAAGACTCTTTGAAATAACTATGTGTATCTACCAGTCCATGCACTTTTTGGGGAAACAACTTCCTAGTCACTTAATTGGAGATGTTTTGGAAAAACCCATGTAGAGTTTCTATATTTTTCTTCATTACTCTGAAAATCATGTGTAAAGTTCGTTACTCAATTCTACTTGCATACATTTAAATTGTAAATCATAAACTGGAGGCTTATGGAATAAACCTGGGTATGAATTAGACAATAAATATTCATTAGAGAAATTATGAAGTCTAAAATGGGTCTCCTTTAAGAAATATTATAAAATAATAGAGGAAATAATAAAATAAAATTATATTACATTATCAAATTTTAAAGGGGAAAAATAAACTACTTTTTCAACTTGTATTTTCAACTTATCTCCCTATGGTTTTACTCAAATTTCAAGTGGGAGCACTCATTGGATTCGGAATATAATTCCTCATGCAAGGGGTACCCATGATGCATACTTTCAATGGAACATACTACATGAAAAATAATAACAACATGAAAAAAGTGATTGTGATCACGTTTATGATGTATTTCTCATTTTTCGTGTAGTATGGGTCATCAAAAATATGCAACATAGGGAATCGTTAGATGAGGAATTAAATTTTTCATCCAATGAGTGCTTCCACTCAAAATTTGAGTAAAAATATAGGGAGATAAGTTGAAAATACGAGTAAAAAAAATAGTTTTTATTTTTATTTTTTATTTTGTAATATTTTTACTTTTTTACTCTAAAAATGGTGAATCATCCCCCCTGGTTTACATCATTATCTTAAATCCTATTTTTTATTATAAAGTTGATTTTGGTTGTACATTTTTGTTTTAAACCTTACTTTTGACCTCAAAAATTCTCTAATACATGTTATCACCCCTATGAAAAAAGCCTATGTTTCAGAATTTCCCTCGAAGCTGCATAGATATGCTGACCTTGGAGGCTGGTTATAGGAACTAAATATGAGCTAGAAGAACCAAGCTAAGAAAACCATCATCAATAGAATTAACAATAATCATTTTTAATTCATCAAAAATAAAGGAAAATGACAATTATCAACTATATTAACATTCATAAGCTTGTTGTGATTTATTCATAAGGAAATGTGTTAAGAAGGGTAATGGATAGGTGAAGGAGCGAAGTAAAATGACTGAAAATGGGTATTTTGAATGGTGAAAAGTATAACATTTTGGAAACTTGACAATAACATAAAATGAAACAAAATAATTGGGCATTTTAAACATAACTTACTCACCCTTGTTGCCCTTTTCCTATGAACTTATGATATATACACGTGTCAAACAATTCAATCAATTAAGGAACTTTGAAGGAATATGGCACTTAGCCTTGAGAATAATATGAAAAGAAAAGGTGGAAGCTCCAATAAATTGATGGGATTTCTAAAATAAAGTAGAATTTTTTATCATAACCACGGTAAGAAAACAACTACACAGGTTAACGTTTTATTTCCAATTCTTTGTTTCCTATAATGTTACATGCGAATATGTATTAGGTTTTTTTCTAGTCCTAATGATGCTCAGTTCAGATTTTTTTTTGTAATTTTTGAAGAAAAAAACTCAAAAAAATTACATGTCCATGAACCCCCATGAAAAAAATTAAAAAGAAAAAATATTGTTGTACATAAAATTGAGACCAGATAACTTAGCATTTTGAAAAACTTAGACACATGTTTTGTTAATTTATTTTGAATTTATGTTTTGCTTGTCAAACAAATGGAAGAATAGGGCACCAAGCCTAGAGAAGAATTTGAAAAGTAAATGAAAACGGTCCAATAAATTGATCGGTCTCCAAAGTCAATAATTTGGATTTACTCGGTGTTGGGGCAACATGACTAAGGTCCATTCACAATTGTTTCCTTTGAATGCAAGCATACAAGTTGTTATTATGGCTTTAATGTTATCAATAATAAAGTGTGGTTGGTGTTTCTTTTGGTAAAGGAGTAATATAATGTTTACGTAAAATAAAAATTAATATATGGTGAGTAACACTCATTTGGTCAATGATAATTAGTTTTCGAGGTGATATGCTTATTAAAATATGTTTGCAAATCTTAATAATAGGTTCTTGGAGTTTTATACTGAGATCATATAGAAGAAAAAAAAAAAATTTATTTATATCATGTGAAATTTATGAATAAAAGGTATATTAGGGATGGAATTATATTATATAAATTTAATAGAAATGTTTTAAAGTTTGGTGAGAAAATTGAGTCTCTTGAACAAAAATTATATTTTTTCATGGTACAAATTATAATGTATTATAATATATCAAGTTTATAAAATTTAGTTAATAAAGTATAAGTATTGTTATTTTCTATCTGATAAGGAGAATTTTGAGCTAACAAATGGGTTTCAAAACAAAAGGTATACTACCAAAATCAACCTTAAAAGAAGCAATAAAATACAAGTTGATGGTGTCAACCAAGAAGTTAATGATATCTGGAGGGAAAAGAAGAAAACTTCTCTTTGTAATCGTATTTTGACTATATCTTTATAGAATTTTACTCAAATTTCAAGTGTAGGCAATCAGTGGATACATAATTTAATTTTGTACTGAGAGATTTCTCACTTTGAGCTTTTGATATACATGCAATGAGATAAAATAGAAATATGTGGAAACAAAAAAAAACATGTTTTTGTTTCCAAACACATTTTTCATGAGGAATTTAATTTTTCATCCAAGGAGTGCCTTACACTTGAAGTTTTAGTAAAGCTATAAGGAAATAAGTCAAAAATATGATTACAATTTTTTTTTTTTCTTTTTTTGAAAAACTTACCTCTTATTTTATTATTTTAATTATTATTTGATTATTTTTACTAGGACGCTCATTTTAAACCTCGAATTTCTCCTAATATTTATACATCATGGAGATACATCCAATAGACTTTGTAAAATGACAACTTGGAACTATGTGAAATCAAAAGAGGTTGGCACTTCAAGAGATTTGATCCCTATCGACGCATGGTAAATTTAGGGTTAAGATGGATCTAGGATAGTTTAATTCCCCCCTTTAAATTGACTATATTCCACATGAGTACCATGGGTTCTCAATATTATGGGTTATTTTTACTTTTATTATTATTTAATTTTTATTAGGTTATTTTTCTTTATTTTTATTTAATTTTTCCCAATTTAATTTAATTTAATTAATTAATTAATTTATTTATTTTTATGTAATTTGATTTAGCCAAAATTTTAAACATTATGTTACAACATCTCTACTATATTAAACTGGAGAGCGCCTCTTGAGACAAAATTATTTATTTACTCTCCAAATATTTATATTATTATTGTATAAAAAATAATTAATGTTTAAAATCTTAATTAACAAATTAACTATTTAAAAATTAATTAATAAATTAATGTAAATAAAAACTTTTACCAATCACATGTAATCACTTGCAAATACTCTAACGGTGAATATTAAATAACTTAGAGACTCATATTACTCATATAGATTTACTATAATTAAAAAATGAACTATCACCTATCACATTTACACAATTGCAAGCTCTTATGCTGAATATTAAATGGCTTAGAAACTCATTTTACGCTTACAGATTTGTGATAATTAAAAAGGGTTTGAAATCTTTCATAAAAACTATCAAAATAAGTTATTCACTAATATGACTATTTAGTTCATACTAAATGGTAGAAGAAATTTCCCACTTTTGAGTAGGACTCGAGTTAACCGATAATAGAGATTTGATAAATATTTCAACGAGGAAAAGTTTTTGAAGCCTTATAAGGGACAATTATAGGACGTACAAATGTGTTTCAAAAGTGAATATAGGCATTGGCCAATATAAGAACATGATAATAAAAGTGTATAATTTGTTTAAGAGATGACAAAATGAGAACATATCATTTAAGGTGTATATTACTCATTCTAATTACGAAGATATAATATTATATTGATTGTTTTTTCATTAATACTGTAATAATAAAAATATAAAAATTTGATCCTATTGTAAAAGAGGAGAGACAATAAAGGAAGAAAAACAAAAACCAAAAAAAATATTTAAAATAAATTGACCTTTATATTACATGAAACAACCCAAACTTACCAGAAACTAAATATCTCATTATAGGTGTAAAAAAATGCATTGTTCATGCAATTCCCATTAGCACAATCATTAAATGGATATGAAGGATATAAAGATTTGATAGCGCTTTTTGGAAATTTGTGGCAATTGCATTTATGCTTGAAATTCTTGGGGGGTAACTAGCTAGTGAGATATTTATAATATCATAATTTTAACACATTAAAATTGATAGGTAAGCTTGTATGCATTTCATAGTCAATGAAAGTACAAGTGAGAGATTTCTTTGAGAGGAAAGCATGATGTCTTAATTATTTTTTTCTAAGATTTGAGAAAGTTAAATGTTGTCATTGCCTCTTTAAGTAAAATAGTTCAAATATGTTTTTCTATACACCAACCTAGATCCATCTAAACTCCAAATCGAGCATGCGCCAAGAGGGACCAAATCTCTTTTCATTTTAAAAGAGATTTGCCCCTCAAGAGAGAGATTTGATCCCCCTTGGTGCATGTTAGATCTAGAGTTAAGATGGATCTAGGATGGTTAATTAAATTTAAATATAGTTATGGAATCATTATTAATCTTTGCCAAGATAAAACTCTAATGATCAATTTGTTTATTGATCACTATTAGTTTAGCATTGACCAATGCAAATTATTATGTTTAACTTCGAAAAATAAATATTTATTTTTCAATAAAAAAAAAAAAAATTTAAAAAAAAAAAACTATTTTTCAAACATTTGATTAGACCATAACTTGAAGGTCTTATTGCATCTTTGCAAAATATAATGCCATGTAGATAAATAAGTTGCCATAATTTATGGATATTTTTGCAACATTCATCCCTGATGTTTACATATGTGTCTAGTGATTTTTTTTTCTTGCAACATTCATCCCTGATGTTTATATATAGCTTTGCATGAAAACCATCCACAAACAAAGTTCTTGAAAATAGCTTATACTCAAGTAAATAACATATTTACCCTGAATTACTTCCTACCACAAATTAAGCAAGACTTCAAATAAAAAATGGATAACAAGATGTAAATAAATATACTTACTAGTAGTTACTTCCCACCATTATTTATGTTTTCCTCACTTATGTAGGAGTAAACCTATAAATGTGTAGACTTACTAGCAGGTACTACCCACCAAACAAACTTTTTGCTTATCGGTTTCTTCACATCTTCTTCACATCTCAATTTACTAGTTCCTATCAATGAAACACTATAGGATGATTTTTGTGTCAACCACTATTAATTTAGCATTGACCAACATAAGTTATAATTTCTAAATTGAGTTAGAGGGACTAAGGTGTCGTGTAAATCAAAATTACAATATAACAAATTGAATTTTATTATTTTTATTACTTTTAACTTTTTATTATTAATTGAGCCAAGATTTAAATACTTACTTACGAACACTACAACATCTCCCCCACATTGAGCTCTATATTAATTTTAACTTTATATTATTTTTTAAAATCACCGACATATAAATGTTAAGTATTTATGTTTACAAACATTTACTTCTACACATCTCCCCTTGTTGAGAATTTCGAGGGCTAGTGATTAATTAAAATTCTCTTCTTGATAATTACTTGTGAGCTTACTTCAGTTACTTATGTCTTCTCTGATTAGCTTATTTATTCTTTCATCAAGTCAACTACCAAAAATACAAGAGACACAAAGTTAGGCTCTTCGAGCCAAGGAAAAACCTCTCCCTCTTGGAGAGGAAAACCCGTAAAGAATTCTTCTTATAGATCTTCAAATGACAAGTACCATGACCAAGACTCAGACCCTTGCCTGTGAATGTCTCCAAGACCTTGTCACTGCTTCTGTATCTGCCTCCAACACTGATGATTAATTTCTACACCAACATTAGAGAACTCAGTCTCTAACTATATCTTCCTTAATTTAGTCTTTCATATTTACTTGAGATATATTACTTTTCCATTTGAGTACTGAAGATAGGAAGGTAAATCAAATATTTACCTTCCTTCTATTCTCTCACTTCTGAGTGCACATCATTATGGGTAAGTTACAGTTATGCAGATAGGTTCCTTCCATACTAATCCACAACTACTTCACTGGATTCGCAACTTCTTCACACCAGTCTGTAATCACTTCTTCAAAGTAATCCACAAAAACTTCACCAAACAGATCCGCACTTTACCTCAGTACTTAAGATTCTTGAACGTTTCTTTAACTTTGTATATAATCCAGACTTCATTGCACAACAAATATGCATCTTTCTTTGTCCTTTAGTGCACACTTATACCCTTCCCGAAGACCGCATTTGATCATAGATGTATCAACAATTTTCTATTCTTGAACCCACACTTGATCACAGGTATGTCTGCATCTGCCTCTGTATTATACCTGCACTTTTCCCTAATCTCAAGTCCACATACAAACACGGTTATATTACAAAGAAATCTGCATCACTTGGTGGTGAAATGAGCTGCAGGTTCTTTGGTATATATAGTGCACAGATCCTATCTTTACGCCGACCATTCATCCAACATGTAGGCTGACTTTAACCATTGTTAATAGGCCGACTAGATCACAACGTGATTTAGGTGGCTCCAGAGACACATAGGACATAGGGGGCTCAAAAATCAAAGTTTTCAGATTTCTCTTGAACCAGTTCTAGGTTGAAGATCTCATCGTCCTGATCGCAACAGTGTAAATATTTCGTCAAACCGAGCTCAAATGCGAAAGTTAGGAGCAGTCAAAGTTTTGGGTTAACTTGGTGACTTGGCAGGCTTAAAGGAGATGCAATTTCACTGAAATCCATCCACCGGATTCCGGGAGAAATTGTAGGACACTTAAAATGTCCACTAAAGCCCAAAAACTGAATTTTAAAAAATATGTAGTTAGGTTAATTTTAAATTAAAAACTATATATTTTTGGGGTGGTAGGCCACCAACCCTACCACCCTTGGTCAGCACCACCCAACACATATATTATAATAATTATTAAAGATCCGACGGCCTGTGACCCCCGCCGGACCCATGGAAACCAACCCACCGGTGGTATATGTTATCACATGACAACCGAAGCCGGTGGGAGTCAAACCCACCACCGACGGGTCTGTCAGTTCGCCCACGCAGCGGCTTCACGTAATCACCCTCCATAAAATGCAGCAACAGTTAATTTAAAGTGGGTGGGGCCAATGGCTGTGACCCTGCGGCCCCAACCCTCCACCGCAACACACGACATATCATGTTATGGGTGGTGGGGCCCAACCATGCCATGATTCATAATGGAGGGTGGCGGAGATATGAGGCGGGCAGCCCAATGTGGGCCCGACCCCCCACGTAACAAACTTAATGTTGTGGGTTTTTTAAAAAGTAAAATGGCACAGTTTGTAAAACAAATATGCCTAATTATGGAGGGGTCGGGGTTTGACCACTCAACCCCCTCCCACAAACCAAGGATTTTAACCAACTGTGCTAGCCCATTGGGCTTTAAAAACTCTGCCCACATGATAATACTTAAACCCATCATTTGCCCAGTGCGCCCAGGCCAAGATAGAGCAAGAGTGTGCACATGGATCGAGGTAGTGATTATGCATGAGGAACCATGAGCAGGCCCAGAAATAGGGAGCGGAACCATGAGCCTTGAAATTTTCCTGGGGAGGTAGTTTTTCTCCATGTCGGAATATAGTCAAGTTTACAGTCATTTTTCACGGTTTTTCACAGAGAACACAATGGGGAGGTTGGATTCGCCTTTTGAGTTGCAGATTTCCAGTCCACCCATGGAGCAGCAACTTTGAGGAATCTAGGGGGAATCTAAAAGATTCCATTTTGCCCCAAATTTTCACTTTGTCAGAATTCAGAAAATGGACAGTCGATTTCACACCGTTCGACGCCATGATTGTGATGGTGATTTCAGATTCGGTAGCAAAGCAGCTCATTCTTCATTCATCTTCAGCGTGAGGTATATGATGAGTTGATTTCATGTACTTCTTTGTCTTTTTGTCTCTAAGATGCATTGTGCTGTACAGATCCCTGTTGATGTTGATGTGGGATCTTGTTTTGTTTTTTATGAGAGATGTACTATCTATCATGGATTTGTATTATGTTTGAGATCCCTTTTCTGCCATGTTGGCGAGATACTCATTGTCACATGTATATTGTTTGAGATCCCTTTGTTTGCCATGTTGGCGGGATACTCATAGTCATTATGTGTGAGTTTTTGTCATACTGATAAGAGTCCTTTTTTAAAATGAGAGTTCCGGTAGTAGAACATCCCGTAGAGAGGTCCAACCACTCTTGCATGAGGGAATTTTCATTGTACGACAGATAAAACACCATCCATGTACATCTTCTTCTTACAACAGTTAATGCAGCGGCCTACACCATCTTGACACTGAGACCCAGAGATGTAGTCCCTCCTGGACGAACTCCATTATCAAACGACATGTTCTTATGATTATCGATCTTGACATGTTATGTTCCTCTTCTTTACAGCATGCAGTTGTTCATTTATGTTCATTAACGCTTTAATTAAATGCAATTTTAATTTATCAACTGAAGTAAAAGTTCTCCGTTAAGGGTATTGTAAATTTTAGTAGATGTTCTATGCTTGGAGCAACTTTACTTTTCTCACAGCAATCATACAAATAGTTAAGTAAAATGCAGATAGAACATATAAGTGGATCTTATAGAAGACAAATCAGAAACAGGAAAAAAATGTGGTGGTGCGTTACGACAGTCAACAGGATGCTTCAACCAGCAAAGTCTCCTTGGTCAGCCAACCCAGAATGTGTCACAATAGTCCTCCAATCAGCAAACGAGTCAACCCAAGTCAACTCCAAAAAATTCAACGCAGGGCAGCAAGCTAAAATTCAACGCAGCAACAGATTGGTCAACCCTTTGACCTTGATTTCTGTGCCAAACAGTACGGCCTTCTAAAATCGAACTTCTCACCAAATTTCAGCCCAATTGGACCATGCGTTGACCAAAGTCAACGTTGGTCAAACCTTCTGCAAAACCCTAGCTGCAGCAACTCGTCCTTCAGTTCAGCCATACAGAAATTCGTCCTTCTTCTTCACACGTGTGGGCTAGAAATGTCTTCTAAGGAGCTCGTACTACATCAGATGAAAGAAGAAGATGTGTGTTGTGTTGTGATGAAATGCTCTCCAACTTTGCCTATATTTATATCCATCATTGGGGTGTGTGACACATCTGCTGGGGGTGTGAAACCTTAAGGCCGACGTGCACATATAATTTATTATGAATAATAAATTCAAAATAAATGTTCTGCTCATCGGATTAAGACATATTATATATGGATTTTACACCTCTCCGAAAGAGGAATCCAACAAAAATATTAGCCCCTTAATCTGAGCATCATAACATGGAGTTTGGACCTAGTTGTCCAAATTTAACACTCCCTCTCAACTAGGGAGAACTCCATCCATCAGTGCAATCAAACATCGTGCGTCATCCCGCCGTAACTTGCTTTGCTGGCCTCTTTATTTCAGAACAGAAGTGGGTCAGCCACAAAGACATCATCCCCCGACTGACATAATCAGTCCAGAGGTTCAAAACCTCTATCAAACTCATGAAGAGTATCCAACCAACCCAAAGTTGGTTCATCTGACCCGAAGTCAGGCAGAGGTCCCAGACCTCACTAAACTTGATCCCGGATCAAGTGGTTGGACCGTGCCATCCTAGATAGAGAGTACGGCAATCGCTGATGCGTCCATCAGTCTTTGCTAATAGTCTCTAGCTTTTCCCACCTCATTGGCCAAATGAGAGGTACTTCCCATGAGCCCTGAACTCAATGGGTAGGATGCATACGGGGCACAGATAAATGAGTGGTGAACCAGCTCAATAATCACAAAGGTGGGGCAGAAGCATTATGAGTGCTTATAGCTCCGAGAAGCTATCCCCAAAGCCCCCCAGAGCTCCCAGAGCTCATCGTCCAACAAGACCCACATCATAGGGTCTTTCCACGACACCAAGACTCTCACGGAAGGTTAGGAACTTGACCTTCCCCAGGGGCTTAGTGAGAATATCCGCGACCTGCTCATCAGTTCCTATATGATCGAGCCCTACGGCGCCTCGCTGTACCATATCCCGGATAAAGTGGTACCTGATATCAATATGCTTGGATCGGTCGTGGAACACAGGATTCTCAGTCATACGAATCCCACTCTGATTATCACAGAGTATCACAATGGTATCTAGCACATGTCCAAACAACTCACTAAAGAGCTTCCGCAACCAAACTGCTTCACAACAGGCCATACTAGCAGCAATGTATTCGGCCTCCGCGGTGCTCAAAGCCACCGACTTCTGCTTCCTGCTCATCCATGAGATCGAAGCAGAACCAAGATTGAAGCAGCATCCTGATGTGCTCTTACGATCCACCACACTGCCAGCCCAATCGGCATCAGTATATCCACGGAGTGTCACACTCCCGGCAGTGTATCTCAGCCCATGGTTTATCGTGCCCCTAAGATATCTCAAAAGATTCTTGGCACCAACCCAGTGAAAGTGATGAGGCTCAACCATCTGTTGACTCAAAGTGTTCACTGCAAAACATATATCTGGTCGGGTGTTCACTAAGAACATCAAAGCTCCTATGAGTTGACGATACTCAGTAGGATTGGCCAAGATAGGCCCAGCAGCGCTGCCACTCAACTTCCTAAAGTTGAGTTCCATCGGTGTCGACACGGACTTACAGTCCACCATCCCAAATCTCTCCAGAAGCTTCACAATGTATTTTCCTTGAGAAAGGAAAATCTCTCCAGGTCTCTGCCAGACCTTCAGGCCTAGGAAGTAGTGCATCAATCCTAGGTCCTTCATCTCGAACTCAGCAGCGAGCTCCCTCTTACATTGATGAATGAGAGGGTCAGCACCTGTCAAGAAGAGGTCATCCACATACAGCACTAGAATGAGAGGCTTCCCCTGCACAACCTTGAAGTAAAGGTTCGGATCAGCATTACTTCGAGTGAAGCCCAGCTTCATCAAGTAACTATCCATCCTCTCGTACCAAGCTCTGGGTGCTTGCTTTAACCAATAGAGGGCTTTCTTCAACCTACAGACATGAGTGTCTCGATCCCGAACTTCAAATCCCAGAGGTTGTTCCACATACACCTCTTCCTTTATTGCACCATGCAGAAAAGCGGTCTTGACATCCATCTGATGAAGACTCCATCCTTGCGTAGCAGCAAGGGCTATGATTGATCGAATGGTGGTATATCGTGCCACAGGTGAAAATATGTCATCATAGTCAATTCCTTCCTTTTGAGAGAAGCCACGGGCAACAAACCTTGCCTTAAACTTTTCAGCACTCCCATCAGATCCATGTTTGATCTTGTAGAGCCATTTTGCGGTGACAACAAATTTGTCCTTCGGTCTCGGGACCACATCCCAGACATCATTCTTCATTATGGACTCATATTCTTCGTGCATAGCATCCTTCCAGACTTGATGCTTTACGGCTTCCTCAATAGATCCAGGTTCAGATTGTACAATAGTACTCATGGCAGCTAGATACCCTTGGTATCTACACGGCTTCTTGCTTTCTCGGAATGTCCCCCTTGGGGCAGCATGACCCTCAGCATCTTCGAGGGTATCCCTGAGCCATGATGGTCTCTTTCCCAATGAAGGAGATGGATCAATAGGGTCCATTGGTCCTTCAATATCAGGCATTGTCTCATCCTGCGGTTCTTCCAGATTTCCAGGCCTTTCTTCATGATTTTCTCCAGATCTTGGAAGATCTACTACTTTCTTCAGGGAAGCATCTTCGTCAAAGGTGACATCATGGCTTATCTCTACTTCCCTTTGACCGGGTACATAGACTCTATAGGCCTTAGAAGTCTCACTGTAGCCCACAAACATTCCTTTCTTCCCAGTAGCATCCAGCTTACTTCTCTTTTCTTTCGGCACATGAAAATAGACAGGACATCCAAAAATTCTAAAATGAGAGACATCAGGTTTCTTACCAGAGAAAACCTCTTCGGGAGTTTTGGAGTCCAAAGCGGAATGAGGGCATCGGTTTTGAATGTACACAGCAGTATTTGCAGCTTCTCCCCACAGAAACTTTGGTAGACCCTGGTCACATAGCATGGCACAGGCAGCTTCCACAATAGTCCTATTCTTGCGTTCAACAACACCATTCTGCTCAGGAGTATATGCAGTGGTAGTCTCCCTCTTAATGCCAGCTTCTCTGCAAAAGTCTTTGAACTCATTTGACTCATATTCAGTGCCATTGTCAGACCTCAAAATCTTGATCTTCTTTCCGGTCATATTTTCCACCAAGGTTTTGAAGGTCCGGAACCACATGAAAGCCTCATCCTTCTTCTTCAAGAAGTATATCCAACTTTGCGGGAGAAGTCATCAGTGAATGTCATATAGTAAGAACATCCTCCCAGGGATGTCACGGGTAGCATACCAGATAGATCAGAATGGACCTGCTGCAATATATCAGATGTCTTTGTGACACTTGAGGGGAAAGGTCCCCTTGTATGTTTTCCTTCAGCACAACCCTTACATACACCTTCATGATTATTTCCAAAGTCAGGCATCCCTGTCACCACCTTCCTTGCTTCGGGAAGGGCCTTGTAATGAAGGTGTCCAAATCTTCGATGCCATAGTTCGGTTTGTCGGATAGTATCACAAGTCATTGCTCCCAGCGGACTTCCTCCAACCTGGTAGAGTGTTCCAACTCTAAAACCAATCGAGATAGCTTCCTTGAAGCTCTCCTTCCACATGAGCACCTTTCCATCAGAGAATGTTACATTGAACCCTTTGTCTTCCATGGCTGATACAGACACAAGGTTCTTCTTCAATTTTGGTACATAGAGTACATCTTGCAGACGTAGGACTTGTCCTTGAGACAAGTGGAGGGTCACAGTCCCTATCCCTTTCACGGGATACGTGGCATTATCTCCAAGGATAATTTCTAGATTGGTATCCCTCTCAACCATGTCAGAGAGTGCTTCCTTGAAACCAGTGATGTGTCTTGAGGCACCACTATCTATCAGCCAGACATCCATAGTGTCGGGCGGAGATGTGGCAGAGAGAGCAGATACAAGAATATATCATTTCTTTTATCAACAGCATTAGACTCCTCATACCTGGAGTTTCTAGACCTTTTCGAAGGTTGATTGTTTCCACCAGAGGGAGCCTTCCTCTTTCCTTTAGATCTGTCGTTTCTTCGATTCCCATTCCTCCGGTTGTTGTTGTTATCATCACTATCGGGAGAATCCTTCTTGAAGGGGCATTCTCTAGCATAGTGACCAGGCCTATGGCAAGTGAAACACTTACCCTTCTTTTCTTGAGTCCTTGTTCTTCCTTTGTCCTTAGAACCACCAGAGTTCTTCTTTCGAGAATGAGCACCATAGGCAACATTTCTGTCATTATCGAATTCCTTCATCCTTGTTTCTTCTTGCATACATCTAGACAGAAGCTCATCAAAGTTAGGAATGGTACTATTATTGAGAATGGTAGTTGTGAATACTTGCCATTCATATGGGAGTCCTCCAAGTGCGGTGAGAACCATCTCACGATCGGCTATTGTCTCCCCAATAGCTAGCAGATTGTTCCTTGTTTCGGTCAACTTCAGAAAGTAAGTTTGAATAGACTCATCCCGGCCCTTCTTCATATTCTTCAACTTGTTCTTGAGGAATAGCACTTGGTTCACATTGTTTACCTTGAACATGAGGATCAATTTGTCATACATCTCCTTGGATGTGCCTAGTTCAGATATATAGGCAACCAAACTCTTATGTATGGATTCCCTGATCAACAGCTTTGCTCTGATTTCTCCCTTCTTATACTTATTTCTAACAGCAGCGGTAGCATTGGATGGAGGTTCTTGAATCTTACCCGTCACATGATCCAAGAGATCATGATCTTCCAATTTGAGATCTAATATCATCTTCCAGGCATGGAAGTCATCCCTTCCAGTCAGCTTGTCATTCTCCTTGAATTCAAGACTAGTGGAACCCATTTCTTCCGGTGGTGATTGCTAACGATAGAGTTTGTCTTCACCTCTGCTCTGATACCATGTAAATTTGAGTAGATGTTCTATGCTTGGAGCAACTTTACTTTTCTCACAGCAATCATACAAATAGTTAAGTAAAATGCAGAGAGAACATATAAGTGGATCTTATAGAAGACAAATCAGAAACAGGAAAAAAATGTGGTGGTGCGTTACGGCGGTCAACAGGATGCTTCAACCAGCAAAGTCTCCTTGGTCAGCCAACCCAGAATGTGTCACAACAGTCCTCCAATCAGCAAATGAGTCAACCCAAGTCAACTCCAAAAAAGTCAACGCTGTACTGAAAAAGTCAACGCAGGGCAGCAAGCTAAAAGTCAACGCAGCAGCAGATTGGTCAACCCTTTGACCTCGATTTCTGTGCCAAATAGTACGGCCTTCCAAAATCGAACTTCTCACCAAATTTCAGCCCATTCGGACCATGCGTTGACCAAAGTCAACGCTGGTCAAACTTCCAGCAAAACCCTAGCTGCAGCAACTCGTCCTTCAGCTCAGCCGTACAGAAATTCGTCCTTCTTCTTCACACGTGTGGGCTGGAAATGACTTCTAAGGAGCTCGTACTACATCAGATGAAAGAAGAAGATGTGTGTTGTGTTGTGATGAAATGCTCTCCAACTTTGCCTGTATTTATATCCATCATTGGGGTGTGTGACACATCTGCTGGGGGTGTGAAACATTAAGGCCGACCTGCACATATAATTTATTATGAATAATAAATTCAAAATAAATGTTTTGCTCATCGGATTAAGACATATTATATATGGATTTTACACCTCTCCGAAAGAGGAATCCAACAAAAATATTAGCCTCTTAATCTGAGCATCATAACATGGAGTTTGGACCTAGTTGTCCAAATTTAACAGGTATCAAGAATTTACCCTAGATCACAACGTATAGAAGCTTATCTTCCAATGATGAATGAGGGCTGATATAAGCCTTTCCTCTACAGATTTATGACAAGGCCTTGTAGCATTCTCTTTAGACTAGCCACTTCATATACATGACACTTAATTACATATATCAGAAGACAAACCATAATATACATCAAGAAGAAGTCTATTGACCTATAATAAAATCTTGCTCATGAAACCCATGAAGCAATTATACAAAAATACATATTATTATCTTTGTCTTCTTCTTTACATAAATACATAATTACATAGTCAATATGAAGACCGATCCTAATTACACTTTTCAACACTCCCTCTTAACTAGGGAGGTATTCATATAGGTACATGGTTGTGAAAATTCTACTGCAGTGTATTGGTTTATTTCCTCCTACTTGATTTAATTATACAAGTTATTTCCAGAAATTAGATTCAAAAAATATTGAAAATAAACACAACTATAGTCTACACATGCAGATCATTTACTGAATAGTACACTCATACAACAAAGTAACACATGGATTTTTGGACATAAGTCCTCGGAAAAACCCAAAGTAGGAAAACCGGTGCAACAGATATGAGAGTTTATTATTAAGTAGTTTTGAGTATAACAACTATGGGTTCTAGATCTGGAAAACCCGGTAGAGATTAAGAGATATCAAATCTGCAGCTAACCTGAAGATCTAGTGCCAAATATCTAACTGATCCACGCCCTCAAACGGGATTTACAGGAGTCATCTCGGATCTGACCCTAGAAATCCGCCCTAGAATTCCAGATCTATTTACCAAAATTGTGTGTTCTCAATTGACCCTCAAGCCTTTCTCTTATACTTTTTCGTTGAACCCTTCAATGACTGATATTAAATCATCCATCAATTACTGAGATTAAAAGACTACTTGATCCATGTGACTTAAGACAATTTCAGCACATGTGTTAATTAATTCACTTTAATTTTTTTTTTTTCCTAAGTTAGACATAGGAAATCCATTAAAAATAATTAATTATTTGAATAACTTGAACACTAACTGAAATTTCTCAAATCCATTTCTGGGTCTTGTAGGTCAAGTGTACTCTAGTCCCTCCACAAAATTTTGGAGCTAGAGCACAACTGATGCTACCCCAAATACACAAAATCTCAACATTCCCTCTTAGCATCAGGAGTGTACTCTGGCAATACATCACACCATGCATTACAAGATATTGAGTACTGGATCTGTGTTGTTGATGCTTAGCCTGCTTCCCTCCATCTACTTCATTGTTTCTCTTTGTACTACTGCCCATGCCACTATCACTGACACTGCCACATCTATGCTGCATCTCCCTCTAAAATGGCTGCATCATGCTGCCCATAGCACTGCCAATGCTAACTACTGCACTGCAACTCATTTGTTGAGAAGTAAGCAATTGAATAACTCTACCTAACTGTTTGACATACAAGTCAAGTTTCCCTCCACCACTGAAGCTCCCTGGATGTTGAATCAAGTTGTCCTCCTGGAGACACTGTCATGTTTGAACACTGCACTACGTGAGCCTAGCTTCTCTGCGCTGCTGAAGTCCCATCAGCCTCTCTGTGCTGCTACCTTCACGTTGTTGTTGCCTCTGCATTACGCTGCTCCTTCTTCAGCTCTACAAATCCCTCTTTTGCTTCAATATGGCCATCTGCAACCATCTCCCGACTCATCCCGCTACCGTCCTAAGGCTCCCATAGCTCGTATGTGATCCAAGAGTACGGTTGACTCAAGGATCCCACTAATAATCTGTAACTCTCTACAGATCCATGTCACTCCACCTCTTCTCTCGAGGTGCATGAGCACTCATGGTTGCATCATCATCAAAACCATCGTCATTTGTTGTTGCAGCCTTCGAATCAGAAGCTCCTTTGTCCTTCTTCTTAAGACAACTGCTAGCGAAATGACCAAGATCACTGCAGTTAAAGCACCTGACCTTGGAGAGGTCCTTCTTCTTCTTCCCTTGCTTCTTTTCTCTTGATGCAAGGGATTCATCCTCCTCATTCTTCACTATCGCTGATATGCTTCCTCCACTGATAGACTACTTCTTGGTGATCCTCATGATCTCCTTTTGGTGGAGAATAGCCCACATATCTACCCATGATGGTAATGTTTCCCTTCCCATAATGCTTTGGACAAAAGTTTCCCATTCTTTAGAGACAACATTCAGGGTCGTACTCACTAGGAGCCCTTCATCTAGATTAGCACCCATGCCAATCAGTTGGTCACGAATAGCTTGAAGTTTGAAAAGGAATGGATCTATCTCTTCACCCTTCATCATTTGGAACATCCACATCTAATTCTCAAGAAGCATTCTTCTTTGCACAGAGCCTCCTTGGTACATTGTCTCCAAGGTTGTCCACATGTCATTTGTTGTATTCTTACGAGCAATATGAGGAATCATGTGGTCCTTAACTCTGTCTATGATCAAACACACATCTGTGCTTGATTTTCTTCACACGTCTTGAGTGGATCTGCATCGCTTGGTACAGTAAGTGTTTTCTCTACATGATCCTTGAGACCATACTCATTTAGAACTGGGAGAATTTTGGCCTTCCAAATAACAAAGTTGGACATGTCATCCAATCTATCTTGATCCCTCAGTCCATATCGAGCCAGCTTTGCTCATATTTGAAGAAAATAGTACTTCTCCCTCTAGATCTGGGTTTCTTGGTGACTAGAAATCCTCCAGTAGCTGCTTATGCTGAAAACTGACTTCCCTCCTGGAAATCTTCACCAAAACTCAAACGGATTGTACTCTCTAATCCTCTTAATCGAATCTTAGATCTGTTTGGCTCAGATCTGTTGAGTAACTGTCTTCCTCCCACCTTTGTTGCCTTAGCCAGGCACAATTCTACACCTGCAAAATCTCTACCCCACCAGCACTTCTGAAGATCTGAAGCACTACTCTCAGATCTTGGCAAAATTCTTCTACAACAAGAGAAGTGATTGGACATTGTCTTCCTGGTTGGCCCAGCGCAGTCCCAGCGCTACTCAGAAGTGGACTTTGTAACTCCAGATTGGGTGACGCAACCCTTACGTTGCCCTGGGAAGGGTTTGCGTAAGCCTAGAGGCCTTTTGCAGCTTCAACGTTGTCTCCTGGATCTGCATTTCCAACTATTCTTTCTCATCCGACATGGCATGACTCACTGGACCTGCACTCAAGAATAGTAATGCTTCAGAAAAAGTGTGACTCATTAAATGAGAGACGCTAGTCAAATAGTTGGAAATGCCGCAAGCAAAGATCATATAGCCTAATTGACTATAAGTTGGATGAGCTATGACCCTCTTTGAATCATTATGTAATATTCCAGTGGTTGCCGCGGAGAATGACGTCATAGCCCCTGCAAAAGCAATAACAATCGAAGCCGTGTGTGGGAATTCAAATATAGGGGAGCACCTTGCTATCATGGGAACCCGGATCTGCGCTTCTTCTGCCACACTGCAGAAAAAATATTTCTTCAGCTGATTGCTGGAGATTCAGCTGGATTTGCTATCACTCTGATACCATGTGAAAATTCTATTGCAGTGTATTGGTTTATTTCCTCCTACTTGATTTAATTAATACAAGTTATTTCCAGAAATTAGATTAAGAAAATATTGAAAATAAACACAACTACAATCTACACATGCAAATCATTTACTAAATCGTACACTCATGCAACAAAGTGACACATCGATTTTTGGAAATAAGTCCTCGAAAAAACCCAAAGCAGGAAAATCGGTGTAGCAGATATGAGGGTTTATTATTAAGTAATTCTAAGTACAGCAAATCTGGGTTCTAGATCTAGAAAACCCGGTAGAGAATAAAATATATCAAATCTGCAGCTAACCTGAAGATCTAGTGCCAAATATCTCACTGACCCACACCCTCAAATGGGATTTACAGGACTCAACCTGGATTTGACCCTAGAAACCCTCAGCGCTGCTTATTAAGCCCTAGCGTTGCCCTAGAGGGCCTGCGTCAGCCTCTGCATGGACCTAGGAGGGCTTGCATCACCCCTGGAGGGTGTACGCTACCCCTGCACTGCCTTTGCTTGGCCAGCGTCAGCCCTGCATGGCCCTAGATGCCTCTGCGCTACCCCTGCTGCTCTATGTAGATCTGAAGCCCCTTTGTGTTGTCCTTCTTGTTGCTCCTCTGCCTCTTGTGTCTTGGCCCTGGAATCAGATTATTCCCTTGGCCAATACTACCCCTCACTGCAGGAAATTCCTCTAGAAATTCTTAGCAAACCCGCCCTAGAATTCCAGATCTATTCCTTAGTTCTGCCAAAATTGTGTGTTCTCAATTGACCCTCAAGCCTTTCTCTTATAATTTTTCGTTGAACCCTTCAATTGCCAAGATTAAATCATCCATAAACGGCTGAGATTAAAAGACTGCTTGATCCATGTGACTTAAGACAATTTCAACCCGTGTTAATTAATTCACTTTAATTGTTTTATTTTCCTAAGTTAGACTTAGGAAATCCAACAAAAATAATTCACTGTTTCAATAACTTGAACACCAACTGAAATTTCTCAAATCCATTTCTAGGTCTTGTAGATCAAGTGTACTCTCGTTCCTCCACAAAATTTGGGAGCTAGAGCACAACTAATGCTACCCAAAATACACAAAATCTCAAAAATGGTCACTTTCAAATTAAAGAACCTCACAAGAAGAATCAAATTGGTAATCACATATGTATAGCATCATATCAACCAACATTTTCCTAGTGAAAGACCTTGACTAATAACCCCATCTCGCAACGAAACAATGGGCTACAATGCTGGTGAGACACATGACTTATAGACACCATAGTCATTGTCTCTCCAAGGTACATACTCCACCCAGGTGTTCCCAATGTATGGTCGTCTTGGACTATTCTTCTCTTGGGTAGCTAGCCCTCAAAGAATATCGACCCTCGACTACTCTTATCTTGAATTCCCTATCACATTCTCAAAGAGTATCTAATGCCAGATGATTACCCAATCCTCCATTTTGTCTTCCCAAGTGAAGACTAGGATGATGTGTCTATCCATTCTCTCCACATGGCCTACACCGAGACTTATGTTTTTTAATCATGGTCTAGTGCATAACACATGTATTAGATAATCATATATGTCACTCCCTCTTAACTCAGGAATGACATACAAAAAGTTCCTTCCAAACAAGAAACTTATCACCAGGCTCCCTCTCAATCAAGGACTTGCAACAGCAATGGTGAGGCACCCAACTGCTCATGAAGAATTCCTCCCCTCGATGTCATGAATTTCGATATTGAGGAATCTTCAACTTTTGGCTACATAGGGCGCAAATCATCCATCATTTTCATCCATGAGTCATGTCAGCTATCAGAAAGTGATTCATCTGAATTCTTTATATGGTCCACCTTTTATGCCATGTTTCTTTCTTTTGAATCATCTCCAAGGATCTTACATCCTTTCACATGATTGGCAGACCTACACAAGTTCATCCATATAAACATATATGTATGAACTTTTAAAAACAAAAGTTACCTCAGTGATGATCTTTCACCATGACATCTTCCTATAGGCATTGACATCCTCTATTCAGATTGACACATCTCCTAATGATATGTTTTTTCAAGGGTCTTCTTGTTTACTAGACTTCTATCAAAGTCTACATATCCTCCCAGGAGATATTCTAGTCACATCTTCTTGGCTTCCAAATGATAAATGCCTCTTGACATGGTTGCACTTCATGATCTCTTCGTTTCTGCACATCTTTATTCCCAGGAACTTCCAATTTCTGGTTCCTTGTTCATATAAAACCACCTCATATTCCATATGAGGATATATTATGTTGATTTCATCTGTTAGTGCACAGTGAGAGATCCTCCTCCATAGATCGTACTTCCAAATATAGAATTCCATTACCTGCAACCATATGACATGACTTCACAACATCTAGTGTCAGCATATAAATGTATATACCTCATACCTTTTTCCTTTGATTCATCCTGTAGAAATTTTACTAAAATGAATAACTTCATTCCCTTGACCTGCTTCATCAATATGTCATCACATCCCAGAATTCTGTAGCATAGAATTCTTTGATGAAACTTTTCTTCTTTCTTTCTAACCAATGAATTCATAGAGAATTCCATTAGAAAATTTCAGCACCTGTTTTCATGATAACACTTTATCTTAATGACTTCCTTCCATAAATATTGTTATCAGTGAGGTTTTCCAAGAGCTAATTCACCAAGAGCTCCTACCATGCTTCTATCATGATGCTATTAATATACATTGCTTCCTATCATACTATTTTACAACCAACATAAATAACTTAAAGAGGAAGATGATCTCAATCATATAGAGATCTCTCACTTCTTCTTTCTTAGATTTCTTTACATCAGATTCTTCCCTCATATCTGTGACATGGGCTTCTTCCTTTTTCCTCTTGTCCATTCCAGATTTAGGACAATCTCTTTTATAATGCCCAAGTTCATTGCATCCAAAGCATCGTACTTTGTCCATATTTCTTCTTTTATTCTGAGGACCAAATTTTCTGAATCTTCCTTTCTTCCTGGATATGGCTGCAAAGGTTTGATTCCCTTCACTTGATCATGTATTAGCTTTGGTTTTCAATCTTCTTTCCTCTATTTTACATAGAGACCATAAATCATGGAATGGCATTGCTTCTTTCTTCCCATATAAAATTGAAGTGAAGTTTCCCCATTCTTCCGGTAGAGCATTCAACACTACTATAGTCATCTCAGTATCAGACATTACTTATACCAATTTCTGTAGTTGGTTTCTTATTTCAAAGATTCTCATAAAGTATGAAGTGATTCCTTCTTCTCTTGACAATTTCATTTTGTAAAGTTCTTGTCTTAGAGGGATTGCTTCTCCAGCAGTACCCACAAAGAATAGCTCCACCAATTTCTGATATATTTCTTTTGCGGACTTTAGTTTTGATACATAGGGAATGAGTGAGTCCTTAATGGATTCTATGAGAATCCTCTGGGCTCAGTTTTCTCCCTTCATGTATTTGGCATGAGCTGGAGCATCTTCTTTTGAGGGTTGAATTTTAGATCCTTCGATGTAGTCCATAACTTCATCTTCAATCAGATTCAAATCTGCCCTCTTCTTCCATGCGCTAAATTTTGATGACCCAACCAATTTGTTGCTCTTGAAAGATTCAAGTAAGGTCATAGATACTTACTTGAGTGGAGTGACTCGCAACTTCCTTGATGATGAAGGATATCTTCAAAAGATATTGTTTTTTCCAACAATGTCTTGAATGTAAATCTTTGATGGCAATGATTATTTTCTTGAATGAGTTGATCCTTTGAATGAGATAGCTTGAGAATATTCCTTGTAAACTGATTTGACTTTTCAATGTAAACTTTGATCTTCGCTTACTGGAGTGTCTTCTTGACAAGTAGCCCTTGAGTTCAACACCTTAAATATGATACCATGTTGAGAATTTGTACGGTTGGTGATTAATTCAAATTCTCTTCTTGATAATTACTTGTGAGTTTACTTGAATTACTTATGTCTTCTTTGTGAAAATTTCTGCATCTTACACTTATGCATAAATTTGTTACGGTTAATCTGGTTATGCTCCTCCTACTTAGATAAGTTATTAACTGAATAAATTCATATTAAAATCAAAGAAAAACACATGATAGATCTTCACCAATTCAGATCTAGAACAAGTACATGCACACATAGACAAAGTGATACAAATATTTTCTAGACAAATAGTCCTCGGAAAAACCCAATGCAGGAAAACCGGTCTTCTGCCTATTGGATAGTTTTATTATTAAGAATTTTCTGAATAAAACAAATCTGAGTTCTAGATCTGGAAAACACGACACATAAATAATGATCTACAACTCACTAGTTGTTTTAAAGCCAAAATAATGACTGATCCACACCCTCAAACGAAATTTACAAGACTCAGCCAAAATTAAGGCCTAGAAACCCCAGTGATGCCCCTGAAGCCCCTGTGTCAGCCTCTGATGCGTCCCTCAGTGCTGCTCCGGAAAGGGTTGCATTACCCCAGAGTGGGTGACACAGTCCTTACGCTGCCCCTTAGGGTCTCTGCTTAACCCCTGAGGGCTTCCAACTGAAAATCACACTGTCCTTGAGGGACTGTGTAACACTACACAGTTGTTTCCCTTCTTGTTGCTACTCTCCTACTTCTCTGTGCTACCTCTCTGAGCTGATCTATGTCTCTTGCTGATTCTAGACCCTGGGATCAGATCATCCTCTTGGCCTAAATTCCCCTCTCTGCAGCTGAAACACTTATGAGAATTCTTAGCAAACCCACCCTAGAATCTCAGCTTAGCTTCAATGGTCTACCTCTATGTGTCTTTACAAATGACCCCAAGCCTTTCCTTTATACTTTTCTTGTTGGGAAACCAACGACCATTATTAGATCTTGAATCAATGGCTAAGATTAAAAGAAAGTGTGATCCGTGTGACTTAGACAATTTCATCACATGTTTAATTAAATGCACTTTAATTATTTAAGTTCCCTAAGTTTAAGCTTAGGAAATACATTAAAATAATTAATTAATTTAATATCACCTAAACCAGATGAAATTTCCCAATTCCATTTCCGGGTCTTGTAGATCATGTGTACTCTAGTCCTTCCTCAAAATTTGGGAGCTAGAGCACAATTGGTGCTACCCCAAATACACAAAATCTCAACATTCTCTTCCTAGCTTATTTAGTCTTTCATCAAGTCAATTACCAAAAATATAAGAGACAAAGTTAGGCTTTTCAAGCCAGGGAAAAACCTCTCCCTCTTGGAGAGGAAAACTTGTAAGAAATTCTTCTTATAGACCTTCAAATGATAAGTACCATGACGAAGACTCAAACCCTTGACCTATGAATGTCTCCGAGACCTTGTCACTGCTTCTTTATCTGCCTCCAACACTGATCATTCATTTCTGCACCAACTTGCACTGATTTGCACCAACATTAGAGAACTTGGTCTCTAACTCTATGTTCCTTAATTTAATCTTTGTTTATTTCATATTTACTTGAGATATATTACTTCTCCATTTGAGTACTGAAGATAGGAAGGTAAATCACAGATTTACCTTCCTTCTATTCTCTCACTTCCGAGAGCACATCATTATGGGTAAGTTATAGTTATGCATTCAAGTTCCTTCCATACTAATCCGCAACTACTCCACTAGATCCGCAACTTCTTCACACTGGTCCGTAATCACTACTTCAGAGTAATCCACAGAGACTTCTCCAAACAAATATGCACTTTACCTCAATACTTAACATGCTTGAACGTTGCTTAAACTTTGTATATAATCCAGATTTCATTGCACAACAAATCCACATCTTTCCATATCCTTTAGTCCGCAATTATACCCTTTCGAAGACTGCATTTGATCATAGATGTATCAACAATTTGTTGTTCTTGAACCGCATCTGTCTCTGTATTAGACCCGCACTTTTCCCTAATCTCAAGTCTGCATACAAAAACGGTTATATCACGGAGAAATCCACATCACTTGTTGGTGAAATGAGTAGCAAGTTCTTTGGTATATATAGTGCACATATCCTATCTTTAGGCCGACCATTCATCCAACATGTAGGCCGACTTTAACCATTGTTAATAAGTTGACTATATCACAACGTATAGAAGCTTATCTTCCAGTGATGAATGAGGGTTGATATAAGCCTTTCCTCCATAGATTTATGACAAGGTCTTCGAGCATTCTCTTTAAACTAGCAACTTCATATACATGACACTAAGTTACATTTATCAGAAGACAAACCCTAATAGACATCAAGAAGAAGTCTATTGACCTACAATGAAATCTTGCTCATGAAACCAATGAAGCAAGTATAAAAAAAATACATTTTATTATCTTTGTCTTCTTCTTTACAAAAATACATAATTACATAGTCAATATGAAGACTGATCCTAGTTACGCTTTTCAACACCCCCTATACCGGGATATAGAGCGTCTCTCGATGCAATGACAAAAGGAAAAAATAGATTGTTATATTCAATTTTACAACAGTTTCATAAAAACAACAAAAATAATTCAATGATCGCTACATTGTGCTTCAATTTTGTCCACATGATGTTAGTCGTTATTTATTCACCAATGACCTCACTTGGCACTAGTGGTTCACACAATTGTGAGCAGATGTGTAATGGAGTCAATGAAGAACCCCACTATCAATACTTAATACTAAGCTTTATAAAATAGCTCAATAGTTTCCTCCAAACACCACTAGAGGAGAATTGTTCGCAATTAATGATGAAAAAGGCATTATTAGCTTCTTCAATTTATGCTAGAACAAAAATATGTCTAACATTTATTAACTAGTCTGAAACCATATACAAAACCACATGAACTACAAAAAATCTTGTTTATGTACTCGAAACCATGTAAGAGACTTGTTCATAACAAAAATCATGAATACGAAGAACCTAGGTTCACACCCTCCCTTTTAACCTTAATATATGGAATTTCTAGAGATACGAATGAGCTCAAAGGAAACCAATCATCACATGCAACAACAAAAAGAAATTCCTTCTTTTACTTTTAATTGATTAATCTTATTCCATGCATGAAAACACATTAATTGTGAAGAATCATGTCCCATATGTCTATGAGATAAAGCTAAAAAGGAATCCCTGAACAAAAACCACAAAACATGCAATTTCAAAAATGAACAATGATCAACAACCAAAATCTATGAACTCAAGAGCATGCCATAGACCATACATGAGAGTGAAATAATCGCACACATATCATAAAAATGGAAAACAAATCTATTCATTTGTTCTCCTATATTATTAAAAGCAAAATAATCCCACACATACCATAAAAATGGCAAACAAATCTATCCATTTGTAGGTTCTCATAAATTATTAAAAGCAAGTTTTTGGCTAAAAATGTTTGTCATTAAACAATCCCCAATAGTTCTTAAGATAACCTTTTAAAATAATTTTTTGTGAAACATCACACTCAAAGTTTCACTTAAAAAATCATTCAACCAAAATTAATGATGTAGTTTCAACCAAATCATCATGAAAAAAAAGTTACTACATTTATCACATAATAATGACCAGCATCAAGTTTTCACCCTCCTTGAGACCAATTCAAGCCTACTTAATGAGGACTTTTCCTTTTCAACATTTCATATTATAAATGGAGAATCGAATTTATTATATCTTGACCATGTTTAGTACAACCACAAAAGACATAGCATGGTACTATTTGCATTTATATAAGTAAATATGTATATTATCAACATGGATTCCATAATAATGGTCATACATTTAATGCATTTCAATAAAATATTAGCTCAAAGAAACTTTTATAATATTTATTTATTATGACATAAATTGTTATTTAAGAAATAAAATCCATGTTTTAATTTATATTAATTTCCACATAAATAAAACCATGATAATATCAAAAATCAAATACAATGCATTTTCTTTAAAGAGAGGCTGATTTTCCATGGTGCAAATTGAGAATAACGTAAAATAAGTCAATAGTATACATATTGAACACATAAATTTCGGTAAATAGTATACATATTGAATCCATAAATTATGATAATGCCTGTACAAGTAAATTAACATTACCTTTTGTAAGAGCATGCTAACATGATCTAAATCCATTAGATACCCATAAATTAAATTCACCACATACCCATAAATTAGCCCAATTGTGACTTGGTGATTACAAACTTAGCGACCAAACCCTTTGACCAAAATATGTGTTTTCGAATTAATTATCATTCAACATTATTTCTTACATATTCTGTTTTATATTGGGAGCCATTATTTACTTACAAGCTCGCTTTCTTTTTTTGGCATTTACTTAAAGATTAAAATAAATTATATGTCCAATTGTCACATTATAGTTTACATATGATGCATTTATTTGTCAAATTGTAGTGTTAATATGAAACTAAGATGCATTTATTTGTCAAATTGTAGTGTTAATATGAAACCCTTTGACCAGAATATGTGTTTTCAAATTAATTATTATTCAACATTATTTCTTACATATTCGGTTTTATATTGGGAGCCATTATTTACTTACAAGCTCACCTTCTTTTCTTTGGCATTTACTTAAAGATTAGAATAATTATTTGTTTGGTTGTCGCATTATAGTTTACATATGATGCATTTATTTGTCAAATTGTAGTGTTAATATGCAATATATAATTGGTGTAAATGACTAATATACAATTACCTCATTATACATTTCAAATTTCCAAATTTTTAATTAAAAAATAAATAAAAATCATAAAAATTGACTAAATTATAACTTTATTTTAAATTATTACTATTATTATTAATTATAAAAAATTTAGTATATGAGTTAAACAGATATACATCTAAAAAAGTGTGTAACAAGTTTCTTTCTCAAGTAGATTTACCCTCACTTTACTATGGAGCTTATTATCTTGTAAATAAGCTTGGTTACATTACCATGCCTTACTAATACCACATGCCTAAAAAGCCATAAATCATCTTCATCACATTGTCCATATGATATTTTTCTTAATTAATCAATTTAGTTAAAAATGAATAACTATTTATGAGACAAATATTAATCAATATGTAATCTATTACTACTAAAAATATACTAGAATATTTTGTGGAGGTTAAATCTCTACCATCCAGCTAATAATTATTGATAATTAAATTAAAATTTTGGAAGCCCTATTCTAAAATTGACATGCCTATCAATGTTTATATATATATATATATATATATATATATAGTTTAAAAATTGATGAGTCAAATAGGCCTAGTTTCATATCTAGGTAACAAAATAGTAGAAAAATATGGTTGGAGGGTTGGTTTGTACTAGTTAGGTACCAAATTGCTCAACTGGTTTGATACAAAGCTGGCTAGTTTAATACCTAACCAATACAAATCGGCCCTAACTAGTCGATTCTAACCGTAACTGGCCCGGTTAGATCTCACATGCATGGGGGAATCCGAGACCCCTGATGGTGGATTTTCAAGTGGTTTGGAGAAAATCAAGGGTTGTTTTCCTCCCAAAACAACGTCCCTTAGCCATAAAACCAACCCTCCCCATCCTAACCCCTAAACCTAAAAAAAAGCCTGACTCAACCCTAGCAATGCTAGAAATCAATGGTAATGTTAAATTCTTAAAGGAAAGTGGCATTTCAAATTGTTTAAGAGTGGTTCCAACCTCATTGGATTTCATATGGAGAAACTAGAGTTTTAGATCTCACTTTGTAACTTCAAAATTTTTGTACAATGGAATATACTAGTAGTTGGATCAATGCACAAGACACAAAATTTATGCCCAAAACTGAATTTTTATAATTTCATTGATAAGAGAATCCATAGGGATCTCGTACTAGGGATAATGGCCCTTTACAATCCCTAGAAAATGCCCAAAAGCAATGACAAACCCCTTTACAAATTACCCGCGTTGAGGTTGAGCCTTATTATTCCTCGACTGCCCCAAATATCAACATTGTGGTAGTCCTTTGATCATAGAGATACCTACAACAAGGCTTCACAAGTCTAGTTGTCCACCTAGCAACCCTTGTAGACATTGTCCAACAGTTGTCAAGCTTGTTGCCTACCTAACAGTCTTATTCACAATCCCCAACAACAATATACCTAGCACCTAGCTTGGCTTACTCCTTATCACTCATCCCTTTTTTTGTAGCACTATTCAAGCCTCGACTTGCTCCCTTAGGCCTTCAAGTCTCTTTCCTAACCTTTGGCCAACCTATTGTAGCCTTTACCAAACCTCAACATGCCTCTTAAGGGTTGCACCTAGCTTTACCAAGCCTAAAACAAAGCTTGATCTGTCCATAGACCTTAAAATCACACTCAACTAGCTTGCTTAAGCTAAAACCACCCTAGACAGGCCTATGGCCTCCTCTTTGCTACTGGGGTGTCCTTACTCTATTTGCTTAACCACACAACAATTCACTTCACAAAATTTGGCCCTCCTTGGCATCTTGTTCCTACGGCTAGGGCTCTCTGCCCAGCCTTTAGTTGACATGCAAATAACAAAACCAAAAGGCAAGATCCTTTACACTATAGAAAGTATCCCTCCAAAACCCTTGCTACCCTAGTTGCAGGTCTGTGAATTCCTTCTTCAATTTCAGAGCTCAATCAAGAAGAAATCCATCTCCTATTGTCCATATGAGTTGCTCCTCAAAATTCTCTATTGACTTCTTATTTATACTTGTCCTTAAGTTGCCTTGTAAGCCTCTTTGTCCTTCAAGAAACCCCCATTAGTAAACTCAACATTAGATTAGAATATTAAATGTTTTCTTTGGACACAAAGCCCCATCACTTTGGGTACAAAGCCCACAACTTGGATGCAAAATAGACACTCATAAAATCACACTTTATGACTCTCTCTCACAAGCCTAGCACCAAAGGCATGTGAGAGTACCTCCCGATGTTATCCAATTTCAACATAGAGGTCACTTACAGCCTCATTGATTATGTATTTTGTTGTTGATATGTATTGCACTCTGTGTCATTTTGATATGTTCACCCTTACATGGTATATAGATAGGAAAACTTTGCATATTTTGTCTCTAACGATTTGGAATCACAATTTGAAATCTTAAGAAGAAAATTTTCATTAAAAATGATTATTTTGTTATTTTTTTTCAAATCCAGTTCATTATATCCAGTATAATCATTAAAAATTGATTATTTTATGTAGTTTTTTATAAATCCAGTTCATTGAATCTGGTTTTATCCTATTCAAGTTTGAATTCCAGTTAAATAAGTGGCCAGTTCAAAACTCAGTTCAGTTTTAAAACTTTTCAGTCCCACTATAGTAAGGGAAATCCGTGTATCAAGATCAATTTTATGATACCAATTACATTAGAATACTGAGATAGAAAAATACATATTACAGGTAGTATACATGTTTTCCTCCATGTTTATATATATATATATATATATATGTTTGCCTCCATGTTTATATATATAGAGACGTAATATGCATGTTTGCCTCCATGTTTATATATATAAACATGTGTTGCTGCAAACATCTTCGACACCTCACTCAATAAGCCAAAAGAAATCGACAAGAGAGGGGAAAGTGCTAGTGCATCATTAATCAACTTTCAATTTTCAATAGATGAAGCTCATTAGATACTCAACTAAGGTGGTAATTTACCTGCAAGAAAAATTATTGACGTTGCAAGGAGCCGAAATAATGTCCATTACATCTTAAACCACCATTTTGCATTTTTGGATCCCAATTCATGGGACGTCAATTTCAATTACTCTCTTGGCTTTTATGCTTGGCAAGATCTTCAGGAGACATGCCCAATGCCTGAGGAAGAGTTTTCGCAGATGGACCATGGAACTTGAATCTGCCAATCCATTAAGAAAAAAAGTGACAATTCAAAATATAGACACAGCTTACATGTAAGATCATAGAATATAATGTCATATAATACAAAGACAAATGAGAAATAAAGGAACGCACAACTACAATTTGAAAAAAACAGAAGCAATAGTTGTTAAAAGATTATTTTTGTTTTATGGTAAATATTAGTTTGATCTTGGTAAAGTGGGGTTGTTTATTTACCACTGTTCATGTCTTTCAAGTAAACGCTTTTCTTCTCGCGAGTTGTCTCAGTCATATAAATGGGTCAATTCATATTGTTAGGGCTAGGCAGAAATCATGGGAAAATTCAGAGAAAACATATCCCCACCAGCACCTTCTTAACTGAAGGGACCTTTGAAAGTGTTATAAGCTTGTTACATTCCATTACAACAATTAAAATGGAAATGAAAATATTTGCCAGTCATAATAATCATAATAAGAAGCACTGTATTTAAAAAAATATATATATTACTGTAGAAATTTTCAATCAATGTGTAAAATTGATTAGAAAAAAATACAATAAACAAATTTATATCTCTACAATAGCGTTTACATGATTCATAAAATGTCACAGTGCGAGTCCAAAATTCAAATAGCATCACTTGCAAATGTGTGCTAAATAACAAACTTTAACTTTAATAACTCCCAAAAAAAATCCTCCAGTTTTACAATTTTTGGCCTTTCATACGTAATATATATTTTTCTCTAAAGTTTGAGGATAAAATCATTTTTTATCATTTGCCCCAACGTTGTTTCAAATTTAATGCAACCGAGAAATTGAGGTGCATTCTAAGCCGAATTTGAAGGAGATGTGTATAACTTGTGCCTAACGTTGGCAATGACAAGTGGCATAAGTCCACCCAGTATGGATGAGATGTTTAATATCCATGTTTATAAACCAGAATATTAAAAACAAATAAAATCAACATAAAAAAAATGTGTCAATTGCATGTAGCTCTAGAATTGAGAGGAGTGTTATCTTCCCCATCCAAGATCATTTCCCACAAGTGACATGTTGATCTCTTAAAAAGTATATTGTTGCATCTGCATTCAGCCTCATCGAACTGGTTTATCCTGGGTACCATCCTCAAAATGAGAGGAAGTACCAAGTGGATTTCCATAGGATATGTATTTAATGGAAAAAAGGAAAAGTAAAGAAAACAAAAAATGTAAAAACATGAATTAATATTAAGAACTTCAACACAAATCCGTATCGACTAGAGATATTTTAAGTGTAAGGAGACTACCATCTCGATTTCATTCTAATAAAATAAATCTGCATTGATCTATTTCTCAGAATAAGATAGAAACAATTAATGTCCTACGTCTCAACTATATTCAGAGACGATATACTCGATTAGAAAAAACACTTTGCCCTTCATTACATTTCAAGAAGGGCACTGATTCAGATTTGCATCTTCATCATGATTGAACTAGTAATGTAGCCTTCCCACATTTTCTTTTCATCAGCGATGGATATTAGTTGTTGAGTAACTATCATGGATGAAATACAATGTCACATCAATGCATTGATTTGAACGATTGATGCTCCAAAGAAAGAAACTCACAAAAGATGAATAGGCATGTGAATGGTGTAAAATATTTCTTTCCATGGAAACATCTCTAATATTAATGAATGGTTAAAATTTTGGGTTATAAATACGAATATGAATCCAAATACGTTATAAATACAATATGATATGGTAAAAAAATCAAATTCCAATAAAAGAAAGGGAAAAATATGCATTGCACGAATACGAAGGTTAAAAAAAGTCTTTAGGATTTAAAAAATGAATATGAACACAAATTTAAATACAATATAAAAAGAAACATATTGAAGAGAAAATTTCCATTACAATTATTATACATCCCAATATGGAAAAAATGCAAATTATTTAGGATTTAAAAATAAGGATCTGTAAAATAGTGGCATACATATGCTCGCTCCATTAACCTCTTATATACAAAAGAAAAGCTACATGAGCAAACAAGCGAGTTAATGTTTTCACTTTTCAGTAAACACAGCATAGGAATACAAGTCAACGAAAAATTGCATCATATCCAATCCTTTGACCATGCATGGGATCTTTCAATTCTTGGTTTACCAGTGAACACAGCATGGGAATACAAGTCAATGAAAAATTGCATCATATCCAATCCTTTGACCATGCAAAGAATCCTTCAAATCTTGGTTTACCATAAAAAAATCCGAGTAAGCTAATTTTGTAGAAAAGGACCCTCTTCTCAGCCACAAAACTTACATGGATCCAATATAATTTCAGGCAAAATTAGAGTTCCACTATGGTCCCAGTTTCATGCATAGTGGAAAGATGCTAATAGGAGTTTTGCCCAATTTTGAATTGATATAGATCAAAGAGATTATTAGAGTTCCAGAACAATGGGAACTCTGACATTCTATATTGCCAAATTTTAGTAACCAGTGGGAAGTTGACAACACAATTAGATGACTCCTAAAAAAAATAGGAAAGAACAATAAGACAAAGCCATGTTCAAGATAGCACGTTGCATAATCAAGCCACCCATGCGTGTCATTTTTACTGATCCAAACTTCTTTCTTGTTGTTTCTTTATCAAGTTTGCAACCGTAGAATTTAGCACTTCATTTCTATTGTTGTGGGGAACGAGATTATTGAGTATTAATCTGGAGATTCCACAAAAATTATTAGAGTTCCAGAACAATGGGAACTCTAACTTTCCATATTGTTAAATTCCAGTAACGAGAGGAAAGTTGACTACAAAATTAGATGACTCCTCAAAGATTAGGGAAAAACAATAAGACAAGGCCATGTTCAAGATAGCACATTGCATAATCAAGCCAGCCACGTGTGTCATTTTTCATGATCCAAACTTCTTTCTTATTGTTTCTTTATCAAGATCGCAACCATAGAATTTAACACTTTATATCTATTGTTGTGGGGAAGAAGATTATTGAGTATTTATTTGGAGATTCCACTAAAAAGTAGAAATTCATAGCATTTTAGAGAGAATAAGAAAGGTTACCGCTAACTTGATGGGTGTTATATAGCTTTTAATTGTAAGTGTGGGTACCCAATAATGCCAACAGATCTACTTAAAAGTTAAAACAATGGACTTTTTTGGTGCAAGAAAGATTGCCGGCACAGAAAAGGATCTGCCCGAGAACAACATAACAGGTATGCTATTTATTGAATAACAAATTATTCAAACCTTCATCCATCTGGATTTGATTTAGCATGACATATTTGTGTTCATCTTCTTAGTGTAATGTTTCCATATCATTGAATTGATAGCTCACTCACTCCTCTCAATAGAATGGTACAAATTTGATGGGGCTTGCTCAACAATTTATTAACAAATCGAATCGACTTTCTATCATAATACAACAATATTCGAAGCAAATTCAAATTGAATTCAAATTGTCATAGTGAAATGGTCAATACTGTTGTATTAGATAACAACGGTTCAACCCAATGGAGGAGAGTGATATAAAAATTTTCACAATGTTGTTGAGTGACCCCTTCTTTCAAGCTATGATGTTTGTCATGCTATGCTTTGACTGATTTTACCACTTTGTTTATCTCTTGGAGCCTAGACCAAAGTACTGAATGTTTGATTCTTGTATCTTTTATTTCTTTTAGTTGGAAGAAATCACTAAGGAAAACTATTGTTCTTTTGTCATTGAATTCCTAGACCCATAGCTTAGTTTTTTGGCCCTTTCAGAAGTTGTTTTTGGGCCTTTTCTAATGCTTATGTTCAAAAGTTCCCCAAAGTCTTCTGAGCTTCTCAAAAGTTTCAAACATTGTAAAGGCCTCAAAAGTTACGAAAGCCTTTTCATTGATACATTTCACAATTGTTTCAAACCGTGATTTGTCTAAGATCCTAAAAGCCTTTGGGGCATTTCCTGACTTCAAATCTCCAATCTCTCTTGAAAGGTGCCAAGATGTTTCATAAAATTGCCACCAGAAAAAGGAAGCATTCCCTGTTTGGGGTAAATCAAAACTTTGGACTTCCAATTCCTGAGTCTTTGGAAACATATCAATGTTTATTTGAATTCTTTTGCTGAATGAATCATCTTTTGAGAGATTTTAGGCTCTTTCTAAATTTCTTTCAAACATGTCTACAACTACTGGCTGACCATTTTTTGTTCTCATGACAAAAATCAAAGGCGTTAAGCCACTTTCCTAACTCTAGAGGGGAAGGAGCACAAAAATAATTTTAAAACACAATTCAATGTAATTACCAACCCTGAAGAATTTTGCAACTTCACCTCTAAAAGAATGCTTATGTGTGCCTCCGGAAGGACTGAGCATTCAAATTTCAAAATCAGCCCAGTGTCATCGAAGCTTCACAAATTTCTCCCCAAATTTTAATGCCAAAATTAAAGGAATGTTTCAATGCATTTTTAAATTCCAAACCTTTTAACATCCCCGAAACTATCAAAATCTTCAAAGGTTTACCCCTGAAGGCATGCTCATTCTAAAAGCCTTTAGGACTTTATGATATTCAGTATTCTGTTATGCATCAAAAGTCATCAAGTTCCACCTTTAGACAACTTAAAGCTTCCCAAAATGGCTTTTGAGAGTCTTTCAAACTTTGGATCCAAGTTCGAACAAGCCTTGAGAGTTAGTTAACAACCTCCATCGTGTAATGTCCCCAAATTTTGGATTACTTGGCGAGGTGGTTTGGAGGGTTTTCCAAAGCTTCTGTCAACGTCTTCATAGGAGCAAGATTACTCCATTGTTAGGTCCCGAGGGTTTTAGAGAAGTTTTATGGGTCCGGCTGGGTTCGCTTACCATATTTCATCATCAGGATCAATTCTGCACAGTTTGCTCTTGGTTCCGTTGCATTCCAACGATTTTCATAAAATGGATCAATTCTGCACAGTTTGCTCTTGGTTCCGTTGCACTCCAATGATTTTCATAAAATGGCATTATTAACATGCATATTTTAATTAATTATGCTTAAGGTGTTGTTTCGGTTTGATTACTTGGAAAAACCCCTTCGTGTAATGGTTTGTTGGAATCGGGGCGAAAAAATCTACAAGAAGAATGATAAAAAGGGGTTTTGGGTGGCCAGTGTGACCACAAAGGCGAATTAAGCATTTTCCGACATTAAAAGTGACTTTAATTAGTTTATAAAAGTCACTTCATTAAATAAAGAAAGGAAAAGTGTTTTTAAATATTTAATTGGAGGGAAAATGTAAGTGAGTTATAAAAAAATGGAAATGAGGGGGTCTCTCCTCATTCATTCGTGCATTTGAGTTTTTGGGAGAAAGAGCTCTTGGGGAGAATTTGAGGGAGAAGCTTAGGGTTTTGGAACCTTAGTCGCCATAGCAGACTTCGGTGTTGAAACTAGACACCCTAGTTTGGATTTGAGAGTGAAATCACTCAGATTTCACCACTAAGCTTTAATGGAGAACAAGTTCTGCAAGAAAATTTGAGGTACCCAAGTTTTATCAATTGATTTTAAAGTCTTATTTGGTATTTTCTACTTCATCTGTGACAGGTTGGAACACCCTCACAAGAAAAACGAGTTCCAAGCAGAGTTGGGGTCGATTCAGCCTTTGAGGAGGAGCCATTGCATAAACTATTACTGGGGGTCGACTTTTAAGGAGAAACCAAGCTAAATCTGAAGTCAATCTAAAGCCATTACAATTGCTGAAGCAGAACGAATTCCTCTTCTAAGCCTGCTGGCTGAAATACACTTGAAAAGGGGATTGAGCATTAGAGAGAAGTGAGCACAAGTTTTGAGGATTGGGAGTACGATTTTCCTTCTTTGGAGGTCGAAATACCTCATCTTCTAGTTGGGTTGAGCTGAATATCCCATGAGTCGAGTTCCTACTCGTTTCCTCTGTTGCAGTTGAACGTAATTGTTATTTTGGCACTGTAGTACCGTACAGTATGCCAACCTAGTCAAAGTTTTGGGATTCATTATTGGGTTTCCTTGCTAGAAAATGTGAAAATTTCTGAATACAAAATTATAGAAACCCTACTGCGGTATCTCGATTTACTTCTCCTACTTGTGATTTAGTTATACTAGTTATTTTCAGAAAATATTCAGAAAATATCGAAGTAAACACAACTAGCATCCTACACAAATACAGATCATTTATTGAACATCACGCACGTGTAACAAATGACACAGATTTTTCAGACAAATGTCCCCAGAAAAACCCAATGTGAGAAAACCAGTGCAGCAGCTCTAGAGGGTTTTATTATTATACAGAATCTGAATACAACATTTTTGGCACCAGAAACAGTTTGCTCTAACGGAGAAAATACATGGCAGTTGTACCTTATCACTTGTAGACATAAAATATAGCTGAATCACACCCTCAATCGAGAATTACAACTTTGGCCCACTGGAACCCTCAGCGCAGCTCTTCCTACAACTGTGTCAGCTCCTCTAGCCTAACGCAGCCTTTGTGCATCACATGCTGCCCCTGCATCACTCAGAAGGCTTCTGCATTGCCTCTGCATCACCCAGAAGGGTGTACGTCACCCTCTGCGTGGCCTTTGCGTCAAATTGGCTAGCCTACGTCCCTCCTGTTGGCATGCTATGTTGCCTAGTACGACGCTACCTCTCTGTTGTTGTATTCTCGGCCTTGGATCAGATCGTCCCTTACCGATCTCTGCCCCTCACTATGTGAAAATTTCTGAATGTTACTCACGCAGAAATCTACTATTAAATCTGGTTATGCTTCTCCTACTTAATTAAGTTATAAATGCTGAAATTTCAAATTAACATCGAAGCAAACACATAACAGACTTTCACCGATTCAGATCTAAAATAGAAAAGTACATGCACACATAGATAGAGTGACACAAGGATTTTCTTGACAATAGTCCCCGGAAAAACCCAATGCAGGAAAACCCGTCTTCTGGCTACTGGAGGGTTTTATTATTAAGAGTTTTCTAAATACAACAAATCTGGGTTCCAGATCTGGAAAACCCGACAGAGAAAATATAGATCTGCAGCTAACCTGCTATTCTGAAGCCAAAATATTCATTGATCCACACCCTCAAATGGTATTTACAGGACTCAGCCACACCTTGGCCCTAGAAACCCCAGCGCTGCCCTTGAAGCCCTTGTGTCAGCCTCTACAACCTCTACGTCGCTCTGCGCTGTCCTGGAGAGGGCTGGGGTGTGTAACCCCAAAGTAGGTGACGCAGACCCTACGTTGCTCTTGAGGGACTTTGCGTAACCCTTGAGGGTCTCTCGCTGCCCAATGCTACCCCGAGAGAGACTGCGTAGTTGTAGTTGCCCCTGCACTGCGCAGCTGCTGCCCTCTCTGCTGCTGCTTCTCTGTGCTTCCTCTAGAAGCTGCTCTCTGCCTCTTGCTGATTCTAGGCACTGGGATCAAATCATCCCCTTTGCCTAAACTCCCCTCTCTGCAGCTGAAACTGTAAATTTTTGTAGATGCTCTATGCTTGATGCAACTTTACTTTTTATCCCCAATATCAACTAGCATTCACATAAACAAGAAAGTAAAATAATGATAGAACATACTAGTAGATTGATAAAAGACAAGCCAAAAATATATAAGTGTGTTGGTGCGTTACGACAGTCAACAGGATGCTTCAACTAGCAAAACTTCGATATGGTCAGCCAACCAGAAGTGTCACACAACCCTCTCAGACAGCCAGATCAGGCAACGCAAAAGTCAACGAAAGTCAACATTGTCACAGTCAACGATCAATGCAAATAGCAGCAGTAAAAAATCAACGCAGCTCAGTCAAAGTCAACGTCCAATCTCGATTTATGTGCCAATAAATGCGGACTGTAGAAATCAAAATTCTGGGATAGATTCGAGTCAGTTTGACCATGCGTTGACCAATGTCAACGCTGGTCAACTCTGCGTTGAAACCCTAGGTCGAAGAACAAAAATTCTCCTTGCTGTGTTTTCCCATGTGTGGATGAAGAAGAGACTCCAATAGATGATCGAACCAGTCAGATGAGGAGAGAGAATGTGATGTGATGGATGAGTGAAAATGACCTCCAACGTTGACCTATTTATATCCATCAATGAGGGTGTGTGACACAACTACTGGGGCTTCAAGCCTACATTTCATTCTAGGCCGACCTGTACATTTTTTGAATAAATTCAAAATAAATGTTTTGCTCATCGGATCAAGATGATCTTTAGATCGATCTTGCACCTCTCTAAAAGAGGAATCCAATAAAAATATTGGCATCTTCATCTGAGCATCATGACATGGAGTTTGGACCTAGTTGTCCAAAATTAACACTCCCTCTCAACTAAGGAGAACTCCATCCACCTGTGCAATCCAAACATCGTGGTCATCCTGCCGTAACTTGCTTTGTTGGCTTCTTTATTTCAGAACAAAAGTGGGTCAGTCACAAAGACATCATTCTTGGCTGACAAATTCTACCCAGAGGTCTGAAACCTCTATAGGACTCAAAGAGTCACATACCAACCCGAAGTTGGTCTATCCGACGCAAAGTCAGTAGGAGGTCTGAAACCTCACTAGACTTGATCCCAGATCAAGTGGTTGGACATGTGCCATCCTAGACATAGAGAGTACGACAATCTCTGATGCTTCCATCATTCTTTGCTACTAGTCTCTAGCTTTCCCACCTCACTGGCCAAATGAGAGGTACTTCCCATGAGTCCGGGACTCAATGGGTAGGATGCATACGGGGCACAGATCATGAGAGGTGAACCAACTCAACATCATAACGGTGGGGCAGAAGCACCACAATGTTCGGCAAGCCTAGCCCCGTGAGTGTTTATAGCTCTGAGAAGCTATCCCCAAATCCCCCCAGAGCTCCAAGAGCTCATCGTCCAACAGGACCCTCAACATAGGGTCGTTCCACAATTCCAAGATTCTCACGGAAGGTTAGGAACATGACCTTCCCCAAGGGCATTGTGAGAATATCCGCGACCTGCTCATCAGTTCCTATATCATCGAGCCTTACGACGCCTCGCTGTACCATATCCCTGATAAAGTGGTAATAACCATCAACATGCTTGGATCGATTGTGGAACACGAGATTCTTGGACAACCGAATCCCATTTTGTTTATCACAGAGTATCACGGTGCTATCTAGCACATGCCCGAACAACTCACTGCAGAGATTTCACAACCAATCTGCTTCACAACACGCCATACTCGTTGCAATGTATTCGGCCCCCGCGGTGCTCAAAGCCACCGAATTCTGCTGCTTGCTCATCCATGATATCGAAGCAGAACCAAGTGTGAAGCAGCATCCCAATGTGCTCTTGCGATCCACCACACTGCCAGCCTAATTAGCATCAGTATATCCATGGAGTGTCACGTTCCCGGCGATGTATATCAGCCCATGGTTTATCATGCCCCAGAGATATCTCAAGAGTTTCTTGGCACAAACCCTGTGAATGTTATGAGGATCAACCATGTGTTGACTCAAAGTGTTCACTGCAAAACATACGTCCGAACGGGTGTTCATGAAGAACATTAGTGCCCCTACGAGTTGACGTTACTCAATAGGATTTGCTAGCACGCGACCAGCGGCGCTGCCACTCAACTTCTTAAAATTGAGCTCCATCGATGTCGACACAGACTTACAATCCACCATACCAAATCTTTCCAGAAGCTTAACAAAATACTTTCCTTGAGAAAGGAAAATCTCACCAAATCTCTGCCAGACCTCCAGGCCTAGGAAGTAATGCATCAGTCCTAGGTCCTTCATCTCAAACTCAGCAGCGAGCTCCCTCTTGCACTGGTGAATGAGAGGGTTAGCACTTGTCAGGAAGAGGTCGTCCACATACAACACCAAAATGAGAGGCTTTTCTCTATCAACCTTGAAGTAAAGGTTCGGATCAACATTACTACGAGTGAAGCCCGGCTTCATCAGGTAGCTATCATCCTCTCGTACCAAGCTCTGGGTGCTTGCTTCAACCCATAGAGGGCTTTCTTCAACCTGTAGACATGGGTGTCCCGACCCTAGACTTCGAACCCCAGAGGTTGCTCCACATACACCTCTTCCTTTATCGCACCATGCAGAAATGTGGTCTTCACATCCATCTGATGAAGATTCCATCCTTGCATAGCAACAAGGGCTATGATAGATTGGATGGTGGTATATCGGGCCACAAGTGCAAATACGTCATCATAGTCTACGCCTTCCTTTTGAGAGAAGCCACGGGCAACGAATCTTGCCATTAAATTTTAAGCACTTGATAACACTTCCAGTCTCGGCAAGCCTAGCCTCGTGAGTGTTTATAGCTCTGGAAGTGCAATCTCGGAACAACATCCCAGACATCATTCTTCATAATGGACTCATATTCTTCGTGCATAGCATCCTTCCAGACTTGATGCTTTACGGCTTCCTCAAAAGATCCAAGCTCAGATTGTACGAGTGTACTCATGGCTGCTAGATACCCTTGGCATCTATTCGGCTTCTTGTTTTCACGGAATGTCCCCCTTGGGGCCATATGATTCTTGGCATCCTCGAGAGTGTCCCTGAGCCATGATGGTCTTTTCCTCATTGAAGGAGGTGGATCAATAGGGTCCATTGGTCCTTCAACATCGGGCATCGTCTCATCCTTCGGTTCTTCTTGATTTCCAGACCTTGCTTCATGATCTTCCTTAGATCTCGAAAGATTGATTACTTTCCTCAGGGAAGCATCTTCGTCAAAGGTAACATCGTGGCATATCTCCACTTCCCTTTCGCCAGGCACATAGAATCTATAGGCCTTTGAAGTTTCGTTGTGGGCCACAAACGTTGTGGTCTCCCTCTTGATGCCAACTTCTCTACAAAATTTCTTGAACTCATTCGTCACATATTCAGTGCCATTATCGGTTCTCAAAATCTTGATCTTCTTCCCTATTAGATTTTCCACCAAGGCTTTGAAAGTATGGAACCACATGAAAGCCTCATCCTTCTTATTCAAGAAGTATATCCAGGTTTTGCGAGAAAAGTCATCTATGAATGTCATATAATAAGAACATCCTCCCAAGGATGTCACGGGCAGCATACCAAACATATCAGAATGTATCAGTTGCAAGACATCAGATGCTTTTGTGACAGTTGAGGGGAAAGGTCCCCTTGTATGCTTTCCTTCGGCACAGCGCTGCCATACACCTTCATGATCATTTGTGAACTCAGGCATCCTCGTCACCACCTTCCTTGCTTCGGGAAGGGCTTTGTAGTGAAGGTGTCCAAACCTCCGAGGCCATAGTTCAATCTGTCGGATAGTATCACATGTCATCACTCCCAGTGGACTTCCTCCAACCTGGTAGAGTGTATCAACTCTAAACCCAATCATGATAGCTTCCTTGAAACTCTTCTTCCAGATACGCACCTTCCCATCAATGAATGCCACATTGAAACCTTTGTCTTCCATGGCCGAAATAGACACAAAGTTCTTCTTCAAATCAGGTACATATAGTACATCTTGCAGGCGAAGGACTTGACCTTGAGACAAGTGGAAGGTCACAGTCCCTATCCATTTCACGAGGTATGTGGCATTATCTCCAAGGATAATTTTCAGATTAGTATCCTTCTCAACCATATCAGAAGTGCTTCCTTGAACCCAGTGATGTGCCTTGAGCATGGTTACTTGGGAGTGGGAGCAAAAGCGGGGAGCAGGACCGGGAGCGCCATTTTCAAAATCTCCCAATCCGGAGAGTTTCGGGGAGTGTTTTTTGTTATATATATATATATTTATTTATTTATTTATTTTTTATATTTTAATGCATATATGTCAACAAAAGCATGTAGAATGATAAATTAGACTTAAAAAACATAAAAACATAGATTGAACCATATAACATCAATCATCTAGAAGTTATACTCTTCATCAACCATGCCCACAAGTTGGAAACATACGACATATTAACTCTTGAGTCTCATGAATCATCAATCTTAAGGTTTCAAGCTTCCAAAATTCAATATATAACATTTATCATCATTGATTCATTGATCAAATTTCAATATATAACATTTATTATCATTGATATATATCATTTATCATCATTGATTCATTGATTTCAAAATTAAATATATAACATTTATCATCATTGATTCATTGATCACCATAGTTGTACTTGTAAGCTAAGAGTAACCAATAACCATTACAACAAAGAATATTTAACATGAAATGAAATGTTATAAAATGAAACGAAATAAACTTTCATGAAGCATCATATTCATAATTCATAATGACTTATAAACTTATAAATGCCAACTTCAAAGTTTCACCTTTCAAATTCAAACTTCAAACTTAAATTGTCATATATTGTTTGCAAAAACTATCATAATAAATATGAAAGAGTCAAGTTTCAACTGTTCAACAGTTATAAATGTTAAAAACTACTAGAAAATAGCAAGGTTCCACCGAGTTTCCGGGACGAGGAAATGCAGGAGCAGGGATACGCACAAGGGAGACGTATATAAGCAACCCCAAAATTTAGGGAAATTTCGGGGAAATGGGGGGACGTCAGAGCCATAAAAATTAAAAAATTAATATATAAAAATTAAAAAATTAAAATCCCAACAATATGTTAATAACTAAATTAGTAGATAGTAAATATTATTAATTATGAAATGCACATCTAAATATGATCATCATTTCGTATTAGACTATTGTGAAGTAAAATTATCATTTGACATTTCTGCAATCATCAATGTAAATATAAAAATAAATTACTAAATTGAATTTATCATTTGACAATATGCAATGTTCCATCTAAATTCATCATTTGGCAATGGGCATTAATATTATGCAAGGTACATCTAAATTAAATTCATCATTTGACAAGTGAAACTACGCAATGCACATCAAAAATTAAATTCATCATATGACAATGACATTTGAAGTCTAAAACAGCCACAGAAAACTGAACTAAATATAAACATAGAAAACAGTGAAATACAAAATTGTTTTTTTTTTAAATTGTTATTAGCGAAACAATTCGGAGGATGGGTCCCTCTTGCATCCCCCCTACATCCCCTCATCTCCCCCACAAGAGAGACGCATTTCGCCACCGGAAAAATGCCCCCCTAGAGTTTTCCCAAGTTTTCCAAAAAAGGGGACATGGGGAAAGTTTCCCCAGGAGTTTCCCCATCTGGGGAGCGTGGTGGAGCGGGATAGCGCATCCCCCACCCTGGTGGGCGCATCCCTATGGAACACTGGAAAATAGAAAAGACTAGTAAACAACAAATCTACTTTATCTATTGGCTAGCCCCTTGCCACGCCCACAAGAAATTTCTAATCTGTGAGAACCACGAGGAAATGGTGGTCTTCTAGTACTCTCAGGAGTACCACGACCATAACTAGAAGGCAGAGGGCAACGTGAGGATGTAGGTGGAGGTTGAATCTGCAAAGGAACAATAGTTGGAAATCGAGCACTGGCACTGGCACCCGCATTGCTACTAGATGGTGGGACTGGCCCTATGTGTGGCAGTGGCATAGCTGTTATTGCTTCATCATCGTCCCTCAAAAGTTCTGCTTCCAATTCTTCCATATGTATTGTGTCATCTTCCAAATTATCATCCTCTGGATTGTTGTCCCAAACTTTATATAATTGATCCTCATGTGCCCGATCACAGTAATGACTCAACAACCTCAAGTTGTAATGCACATAAACCAAACTTTCAGCTCGGTTTTCATTCAGCCTGTTTCTTCTCACATTATGTATGAAGTTGTAGGTGCTCCAACACCTCTCTGCAGAAGAAGTATTTACAACTTGTGAGAGAACTTTTTTTGCCAACTTTGGCAAAATTCCCATGTTGCCATTTGCTTCCCACCATGTGAGAGCATCAAATCTGTCTTTGTCTTCCATTGCATGGAAAGAACCAAAGTTACCAGTGCAATTGAAGTATTTGCCTAATTCAAGGCGCAATCTAGCACACTCTTCACTGTCGGGGACCAACTTGTCTAATGCGTTCATGTACCCCTCTTGTACCTCTAGATCTATGTGAGGTTTGATCCTAACCCCACCTCCAGCTGCAGACTGGCCCAACCAAGATGGAGAGTAGTATTTTGGCATAAGGATATATGCCAAGGCATGTAGTGGAACATTAAGTTTATTCCACCATGCACACACACTGTCGTGAATCATTGCATACAAGTTGGGATCATTTTCCTTAACAACATCTTTTATTTGCCCCAACATGCTATCTATCTGCTCATACACCTCCCCAATCACTAGTTTATTTGTATCTGAAAAATGAATCATGTGATAAATGGGCTTGGTGAAATTCAAAATTTCCCTCACACGTGCAGAAAACAAAGGATCAAGGGCAGTCTCCTCCACATGTTCAAAACCTTGCCTGTCAACTATTGTTGCTACCCTGTCCTTTAATACCTGCCAGTGTGGACTTGATACCATGGCTGCCAATGACTCTCTTAACTTCAAAAGGCGCTTGAAGGTGAGGTAATAGCTAGCAATTCTAGTCTTTGCTATCTTCAACAACTCCAATTTTGAGTGAGTACGGAAAAGCCCATGGGTATTGCTATGATTTGTAATAAATTTTATCATTTTTTTACCTTTATTGTACAAATCACCAAGCCATTTGTATTGAGGTTGTTTGTTTTTAATGATATCATGCATCAAAAGGTTCGTTGTGTTAACCAAACACCCAGACCAAAATATGTTGGGGTATTTATCCTCAATAATTTCTCCCGTTGTCTTACAGTTAGCAGCATTATCAGTGATGACTTGGATGACATTGTATGGCCCAATACTTTCAATTGTTTCAAGTAATGGTTCTGCAATGTTAATGCTGGTCTTGAATTTTTCTGAACAATCATATGCTGAAAGGAATATTGCACCACTAACAGACACAACCAGAACACTTATCAATGGCTTTCCTTTTACATTGGTCCATCCATTAGATACAATGGACACCCCATGCTCATTCCAAGAATTTGTCATTCTAACCAAAGAATTACTTATTTTAGCTTTTTCATGATCAAGTCCCACGGTTCTGGCCTTGTCATACCCAGGGCTCCTGTATCCTTTGGGGGCATCATTAATGGCAGAAACCACTTCATGCCAATAAGGTGAGCGAAGAACATTGAATGGCACCCCACATGCATAGAGAAACCAAAAAAAATTTGAATCCACATCATTCCTACACCCTTCGTCAAGGAAATCGGATATGGTTCTACGCCTTAAGGAGATGTTTGGTCTAGGTGTGCCTCCATATCCACTGCCATGTGTGGAAGTTGATGGACTTCTTTGTCCATGATGTGATGGACCTGATGGTGCATAAGAATCAATGAATCCCCTAGATCTTTTAGATCTATGTAGGGTAGCCTCCTCTTCCTTTCTATATTTCTCTCTCTCTGTGGCTGGCACACTTACACAAATTTTGATTCTTAGATTTTTCTCTCCATCCCCAGGCAATTTCCCACAAAGGTGCCTTCTGGCACGGGTGTATGAACCTGTGTATTCTTTATTGCAATGGGGGCAAAGAAATTTAGTGGTTCCACCACCTTTCCCTCCTTTCTGCCTCTGAACATATTTGCACAATGGTGTTTGACTTTGGTCTTGTTTAGTTGGGGTCTCTGTGGCCTCATGTTCTCCACTCTCCCCTTCCTCCTCAGCATACTCCTCTTTAGGATTTTCATCAAATCCACTATAACCCACTTCTTCATCCTCCTCTTTTCTAATGGGCCTCTTTCTTCTACTCTCCAACACCATTATTATAAAGAAAGGAACCAACATGAAGAAAATCCCTAGCCATATAGCCATGATGTTTCAAGTTTCAAGTTTCTAGCTTGCAAAAAAAATGGAGGAATGCCAAATGGGAATAGGAAATGCAACATAGAAGAAAAAAAATTCAATTTTTCATTTTTCAACACACTAAAATGCAACATTGAGAAAAAAATTCAAGTTTTCATTTTTGAACAACTTAAAAATGCAATATAGAAAATAAAAAAACTAGATTAGAAGTCCTAACTCTTTGTCCTGAGTCCTAACTCCAATCCTACTCCTGCTCCTTGCTCTCTCCTTGCTCTCAAACTCTCAAGCTCTCTCTCTTGCTCTCAAACTAACAACAATAAAAAACAAATGAGGAGGGGGAGGGCTTTTATTTACCCAACCCCGACTCCCTCCAAAAGAATTTGGAAAATCCGCCGTCGGATTTTTTTTTTCCGCACTGAGGAGCGTTTTTTTTGCCATGGAGCATTCGATAGTGAATGCTCCCTGACGGCTCCCTCCATTTAAAAAATGCTCCCAAATCGTTTTTTTAATGGAGGGAGCCCTCAGGAGCGTTCGCTCTCGAGTGCTCCCTGAAAACCTCCCGAGAAAACAGGGAGCGTTTATTCAGGCTTAGAAGCGCACTCTTGAACGGAGCGCGTTTTGGGAGCGGGATCAGGGGGGATGATTCCCAGCAACCTTGGCCATGAGACACCATTATCTATCAGTTAGACATCCATAGTGTCGGGTGGAGATGCAACATATAAGGCAGATACAAGAATGAATTCATTTCTTTTATCATCAATAGCATTTGATTCCTCATACCTGGAATTTCTCGACCTTTTGAAAGGTTGCCCATTTCCACCAAAGGAAGCCTTCCTCTTTCCTTTGAACCTGTTGTTCCTTTGATTGCCATTCCTTTGGTTGTTGTTGTTGTTGTCATCATCATCAAGAGAATCCTTCTTGAAAGGGTATTCTCTAGCATGGTGGTCAGGTTCGTGACATGTGTAATATTTGCCTTTCTTTCCTTATGCCCTTGCTCTTCCTTTGTTCCTCGAACCACCAAAGTTCTTCTTCTTGGCAAGAGCAGTGAAGGCAACATTTCCTTCATTTTCATATTCCTTCATCCTTGTCTCTTCTTGTACGCATCTCAATAGTACTTCGTCAAAATAGGGTATGACATTGTTATTGAGAATGGTAGTGTTAAATACATGCCATTCGGATGAGAGACCTCCAAGTGCGGTGAGAACCATCTCTTGATCAACTATTATTTCCCCAATAGCCAGAAGATTATTCCTGATTTCATCAACTTTAGAAAATATGATTGGACGGATTCATCCCTGCCTTTCTTCAGATTCTTCAATTGGTTCTTGAAGAAAAGGACTTGATTTGCATTGTTGGCCTTGAACATGTTGACCAACTTATCATACATCTCCTTGGATGTGCCCAACTCAGAGATGTAGGCAACCAAACTCTTATGAATTGAGTCCCTGATCATCAGCTTTGCTTTGATTTCCCCCTTCTTGTACTTTGTTTTGGTGGCAGCAGGTGCAGTGGATGGAGGCTCTTGGATTTTACCATACACATAGTCCATGACATCTTGATCTTCCAAATTAAGATCCAATGTCATCTTCCAGGCATGGAAGTCTTCCTTCCTAGTCAATTTGTCATCAGCTTTAAAGCCATTGTAGTTTGAGGTACCCATGCTCTTCTTTGGTGATTGCTACAAACTTGGGCTTTGTCTTCACCTCAGCTCTGATGCCATGTAAATTTTTGTAGATGTTCTATGCTTGATGCAACTTTACTTTTTATCCCCAATATCAACCAGCAATCATATAAACAAGAAAGTAAAATGTTGATAGAACATACCAGTAGATCGACAAAAGACAAGCCAAAAATATATGTGTTGGTGTGTTACAACGGTCAACAGGTTGCTTCAACCAGCAAAGTCTCAATACAGTCAGCCAACCAGAAGTCTCACACAACCCTCTTGGACAGGCAAACCATTCAACGCAAAAGTCAATGAAAGTCAACGCTGTCATAGTCAACGCAAACAACAATAGCAAAAAGTCAATACAACTCGGTCAAAGTCAACGTCCAGCCTCAATTTCTATGCCAATAAATGCGGACTATAGAAAGCGAAATTCTGGGACAGATTCGGGTCAGTTTGACCATGTGTTGACCAAAGTCAATGCTGGTCAACTCTGCGTTGAAACCCTAGGTCGAAAAACAGAAATTCTCCTTGCTGTGTTTCCCACGTGTGGATGAAGAAGAGACTCCAATAGATGATCGAACCAATCAGCTGAGGAGAGAGAATGTGATGTGATGGATGAGTGAAAAGGACCTTCAACATTGACCTATTTATATCCATCATTGAGGGTGTGTGACACAATTGCTAGGGCTTCAAGCCTACATTTCATTCTAGGCCGACCTGCACATATTTTGAATAAATTCAAAATAAATGTTCTGCTCATCGATCAAGATGATCTTTAGATCGATCTTGCACCTATCCGAAAGAGGAATCCAATAAAAAAACTAGCATCTTCATCTGAGCATCACAACTTGGAGTTTGGACCTAGTTGTCCAAAATTAACAGAAATACTTATGAGAATTCTTAGCAAACCCTTCCCTAGAATCTTAGCTTAGCTTCAGTGCTCTACCTCTATGTGTCCTCCAAATGACCCCAAGCCTTTCCTTTATACTTTTCTCGTTGGGAAACCAACACCCATGATCAGATCTTGAATCAATAGCTAAAGATTAAAAGAAAGCTTGATTCGTGTGACTTAAGACAATTTTATCAAATGTTTAATTTAATTAACTATAATCTTTTAATTTTCCTAAGTTAGACTTAGGAAATACATTAAAATAATTAACTAATTAAATATCTCCCAAACCAGACAAAATTTCCCAAATCCCTTTCTAGGTCTTGTAGATCAAGTGTACTCTAGTCCCTCCATAAAATTTGGGAGTTAGAGCACAACTGATGCTACCCCAAATACACAAAATCTCAACAAATAATACCAGACTTGAAAAGTTTGTTTACCTCTTTTTCAATTGATGGTAGCAATTTGGGATTTATCTTTCTCACCAAGAAGCAGTACAACTCTGGATTGAGCAAAGTGAAGAAGGAAGATGAAGAAGATGCAGCCTTGGCATCAAATAGGCAACAGGGAAAGAAGAAGAAGGACCTATCAAAGATCAAGTGCTTCTAGTGTGGTGAATTAGGACATTTTGCCAGCAATTGTCCTCAAAAGAAAAGGGACAAGGAAGCTTCTTCTTCCAAAGCTGTTGTGGCGGATGATGGGTCGGAAGATGATGTAGCCATGAGCACTCATGAACCACGAAAATGGGGCGACATGGATCTGTAGAGGAACTACGGAATATGGCGAGACCCTTGAGCAATTCATCTCTTGAATCACATGCGAGCTACGATAGCCTTAAGATAGTAGTGAGACAAGTGAAGCAATGGATGCATTGATCACAGATGAAACAGAGGTAGATCTTAAGGCTAGAAGGAGCAGCACAGTGCAGATGCAGTGGAAGCATAGAGGCAGCAGCAACGTAGGGGTTGTTGTGGCTTCAGCAACGCAGAGCAGAGCTACAGCAGTGTGGAGGCTTCAGGAGGACAACACAGTGCAACAACAACGTGAGATATTTCAGCACAAAGGGGCTAATGTGACTTTAGCAGTGCAGAGGCAGTCTGTTTACGCAGTGCATAGCTGTTGTTGTGCATCATCCTTCAGATGCCAGCACAGATCAAAATCCTATGGAGCTTCAGTGATGAGGATGCAGCCCAACTGACTTGTCTGTCAAAGATTGGGTAGGAGATTCAGTTGTTTCTCTCAACAACTAAAGTTGCAGTGCAGTAAATCAACAGTGGCAGTGCAATAAGCAGCACAGATGCAGCAAATTTAGAGGGAGCTGCAGTACAGATGTTGTAGTGGCAATGGTAGAGTCATGGGTAATAGTACAGAATGGTAGCAGCAGTGCCGAATTGAGTGGCAACAGGCCAAGCATCAGCAGCACAGAACCGTTACCAAAAATCTTGTAATGCATACTATGATGTATTGCTAGAGCACACTCCTGATGCTAAGAGGGAGTGTTGAGATCTTTTGTATTTGGGGTAGCATCAGTTGTGCTCTAGCTCCCAAATTTTGTGGAGGGACTAGAGTACACTTGATCTACAAGACCCAAAAATGGATTTGGGAAATTTCATCTGGTTTGGGAGATATTTAATTAATTAATTATTTTAATGTATTTCCTAAGTCTAAACTTAGGAAAATGAAATAATTAAAGTTAATTAAATTAAACATGTGATGAAATTGTCTTAAGTCACACGGATCAAGCTTTCTTTTAATCTTAGCCATAGATTCAAGATTTGATCATGGTCGTTGGTTTCCCTACGAGAAAAGTATAAAGCAAAGGCTTGGGGTAATTTGTAAAGACATACAGAGGCAAAGCACTGAAGCTAAGCTGAGATTCTAGGGCGAGTTTGCTAAGAATTCTCAGAAGTGTTTCAGCTGTAGAGAGGGGAGTTTAGACAAAGGGGATGAACTGATCCCGGTGTCTAGAATCAACAAGAGATAGAAATCAGCTCAGAGAGGTAGCACAGAGAAGTAGGAGACGCAGAGGCAGAGAGGGCAACAGCTACGCAATGTAGGGGCAGCTTCAGCTACGCAGGTGTTGCGGAGTCCCTCCCAGGGCAGCATGATTCAATTGGAAACCCTCAAGGGTTATGCCGAGACCCTAAGGGGCAGCGTAAGGACTGCGTCACCCAGTCTGGGGTAACAGATCCCTTTCCAGGCCAACGCTGAGGGACGCAGGGGCTTTAGAGGCTAACACAGCGGCTTCGGGGGCAGTGCTGGGGTTTCTAGGGCCTAATTTTGGCTAAGTTCTGTAAATCTCGTTTGAGGGCGTGGATCAATCATTATTTTGGCTTCAGAATAGCCAGTGAGTTGCAGATCTATTCTATCTCTGTCGAGTTTTCCAGATCTGGAACCTAGATTTGCTGTATTCAGAAAACTCTTAATAATAAAACCCTCCAGCAGCGAGCAGACCGGTTTTCCCGCATTGGGTTTTTCCAGGGACTATTTGTCCAGAAAATCACTGTGTCACTTTGTCTATGTGTGCATGTACTTTTTCTAGATCTGAATTGGTGAAAGTCTGTTATGTGTTTTGCTTCGATATTAATCTGAAATTTTTAGTTAATAACTTAATTAAGTAGGAGGAGCATAACCAACTCTAACAGTAGATTTCTGCATAACCTTAACATTCAAAAAATTTCAAATTATTGTCCCAATCAGATTCTCTGATTGGATTTCAAATTTGGTTTCAGTGAGAAAGAAAATTGAAGAAATCCAACTCGGCATATATTTCAGAAACTTGAACAAAGTGTCCCTCAAGGAAAACTATCCACTTCTGAAGATTGACCATATACTTCAAAGACTGGTCGATTCTTCCCGGATGTCACTGTTGGATGGCTATTCAAGGTACAACCAAATTTTGGTGCATGAGGATGATCAGGACAAGACAACATTTACTACACCTTGGGGCATGTTCAAATATGCAAAAATGTCATTTGGTTTGAAAAATGCAGGGGCCACATTCCAACGGGCCATGGACATATCATTCGCCAATGAAAAGGATGTTTTCTTGGTTGTTTATTTAGATGACTTGATAGTGTTTTCACATTTTGATGATGAACATTTGCACCATTTAAGGATTGTTTTCGAGAGGTGCAGGAAGTTCGAAATATCTCTCAACCCAAAGAAAAGCCTTTTTGCCGTGGAGGGAAAACTCCTTGATCACATCATCTCCAAGGATGGGATCCAAATTGACCCTTCCCATGTTCAAGCAATTAAGCAGATTGATTTCCCTGGCAACAAAAAGGAAGTACAAGCATTCAATGGTAAGATGAATTTCTTACGTAGATTCATTCCTAATTTAGCGGAGCATCTTAGAGAATTGACAAATATGTTAAAAAAAGAAAGTGATGTGAAGTGGTCTGAAGATGCCCAGAAATCTTTTCATTCAGTTAAGTTTGCCTTGACTACTGCCCCAGTTTTGATGAGTCCTGATTATACTAGTGATTTCATAATATTCTCATTTGCTTCTGAGCACACTATGGTAGCAGTCTTGATGCAGAAAAGGGATAAAACAGAGCTACCAATTGCATTTTTCAGTCACAATATCAGAGATGCATCCCTTCGCTATAACATCATAGAGAAACGAGCTCTGGCTTTGGTTAAAGCGTTGAAAGATTTCAGAGTTTACATATTACATTCACATACTCTTGCCTATGTACCTAATGCAGCTGTGAAAGAAGTTCTCATGTAGACAGACCCAAAAGGTAGGAGAGGATGATGGATAGCACCTTTACTGGAATATGACCTTGAGATCAAGCCCACCAAGTTGATCAAAGGTCGGGGCTTAGCCAAGCTCATGGCTGAGTCAAATCTTCATGCTCTTGACGACAACTTGATTTCAACCTTGTCTGAAAATGAAGAAAAAGTGAATCTCATTCAAGTATCCGATATCTTTTTGTCATCTCCACGATATTCTGATATTGTTTATGTTTTGCAACACCTAAACCCTCTTGTAGGCATGACTAAGAGTCAAGGCAGATCTTTGAAACTCAAAGCTTCAAAGTATTGCATACTGGACAATGCACTTTACTGGAAGGATCCCGTAGGTGTGTTGCTGAATTGTTTGGTTGAAGAAGAATCTAAGGAAGTGATGAATGACTTCCACAAAGGAGATTGTGGGGGGCACCTATATTGGAAGACCACAGCCAATAAAATATTGAGAGCGAGATATTATTGGCCAACACTTTTTGCAAATGTCTACAAAGCAGTAATGAGCTGCCATCAATGTCAAGTTTTTCAGGGTAAGAGAAAGCTTCTCCCGTTACCTCTTCAACCTATTTCAATCCATGCACCACTTAATAAGTGGGGCTAGATTTCATAGGTAAGATTCACCCAGCATCATCCGCACAACACAAGTGGATATTGACAGCCACAAATTACTTTACAAAGTGGATCGAACCGATCTCGACTAGGCAAGCAACAGATTCTGTCATCATTTAGTTTTTAGAAACTAATATTTTGTCCCGTTTTGGTTGTCCTACTAAAATTATCATAGATAACGCAGCAGCATTCAAGTCTAAGAAGATGATCGAGTTTTGTGACAGATATAATATTAATTTGGCGCACTCTATGGCCTACTACCCGCAAGGTAATGGATTGGCGGAGTCCTCTAATAAATCCTTGATTAGTATCATTAAGAAAATATTAGAGGCAAATAAAAAGAATTGGCATAAGAAGTGGATCAATGCATTATGGGTAGATCGGGTGAGTAATAAGAAGTCTATTGGTACGTCTACTTTTCAAGTTGTGTATGGTGTCAATACTATGTTCCTTCATCATTAGCAGTCCTGATAATGAAATTGCTGCAAGAAGTGGGGACTGAGGAAAATGACATACAACGTCGTATTAATCAAATGATACACCTTTAGCAGTCAAGAGATGAAGTATTTCAGAATACTTCAAAACCTCATGACATGATAAAGAAGATCTATGATCGGAAAACTAAGGAAGACAACTTCAAGGTTGGAGATATGGTACTACCTTGGGATGCCAGAAATGAAGATAAGGGTAAGCATGGCAAATTTGAGAATTTATGGAAAGGGCCATATCAGATTTCAGCTTGTCGGGGACAGAATGCTTATTTGCTTGAGGAGATGAATGGACAAGTGTGTTTAGAAGGACCAGTTAATGGTAGGCTCCTCAAACACTATCTTTTCTTAAACAAATTTCTCGATCAATTTTCCATTTCATTGTAAATATCAGTAACATTTTCTGCAAGTGTGAAGTAGAGAATCACTGGAGTTCGGAGCACGAAGTAAAGGCCATGGAGCTTCACTGATTTTCTTCCATTTTCAAAAAGCTCAGTTTTTAGTCAAGTAACTCAGTATTGAGTCAATTTTCAGTCATTTGAGTTTGTCTCGAGTTAGTTTATTTTTCTGAGTTATTAGTTTTCAGTGATGTTATCGTTAGAATTTTTTACCATATTGGCCCAATGAATAAGGCACTGATCTGCAAAATCCAAAGTTCTGTTTGTTCTTGACACCTCTTTCAGAGCTATCATCCCCAATAAGGCCAATGTTAGTGTCAGTATTTGCATCCTGCCATCAGTGATCAAAATACTCTTTTCATATCATTTTAGGATCTCACTCAGAAATTTTTGTCATTTCACTTAGGTCTTCATTCAAAAATTTACTCATCGATGGTAGCCCTAGTCAAAAGATTTCACTTTTCCTCAAAAATTCATACTTGTTGGCCCACCTTCATGTCTTGCTGAGCATACTTCAGTCATGAAAGTCCATTTCATCATGTCATTATGTCAGTCAGGTCACCATGAAGTCTGGTCACTCAAAATCTTCATTAGGTCTCTAGGTTTCATTCTTCAAGGTCCAAATAAAACACCATTTCATTGCATAAGGTCAGCAAAAGTATGAGAGTGATCCAAATAATATCTCTTTACCATCTAAAGAGGATTTTCAAGCATGTAAAGATGGTTTCCAAAGTTGTAATTTTGATTTCAAGTGTGAGTTCCATTCCAAAATGTAATTTTATTCCAAAAAATAGAGATGTAATTTTATTTTTTATATATGTAATTTTATGTCAATTGATATGTAATAAGTACTTAGTTTCCCAAAGCTTCCAACTCAGTTCCATATGCCAAACACATCAAACTTCAAAATATGAAGAGTTCCTACTCCAACATGATCAATCTGCAAAGAAAACAAGACAGAGTTAAAGGGTATTTTGCAAGGTTTTAAAAGTGAAATTGAACATTGCAAAAGTGGGTTTTAAAATCATAAAAATCAAATCGCACAAAGTATTTAAACCCAAAGGACATCAAAACAAATCTCATGTGTCCTCTCCATCATCGAGCAACCTCAGCAAAAGCACGATTTCCAAAAGAACCTGTGTTGTGCGCTATGTGCTTGCTCGAAAATGCTCAGGGAGCTCCAAAACACTTTCCATCGCTCTCAAACTTCAACAACAATGCTCTACAGCCTCCAACAATCAAGTAAGCCACAATTGCACCATCCCTCTTCTTATCAAGTCGGTTTTGTGGTGTTTGAAGTTGTTTAAAATATTTAGTGTCTATTTTGCGCTTGAAACCCTAGTATCACAGTCAAATCCCAAATTACATTTCAAATTTCACTGTCTAAGACTTTCATTCCCTTCCCACATCATAATTGACCCTATCCTCACCTCTATATCATAATCCCCTTTTCCTAAAGCCCTTTTCCCCTGAAACCCTAAGACCTAGGTGCTTCATTTGCCTAGGCTCCCAAATCCCTAACCTATAATTAAATCCCCTATCTCAAATCCCTCATCATTACTACTCCCTGTCACCTCCCTCATTTCATAAACCCCTTTCCCCATCTCCCTAAATTTCCGCATCCCATTCCCACTTCCCAACACTCATTTTTCATTATCATTCCATCTCCCTAAGGTTTTCATATTAAGACACCAATGGAAGAAGAAGAGAACAGAAACTCCAGTGAGGGAGAAGAAAGAAAGGAGAGGAGGCCAAACAAAGGAGGGAGAATCATTAGACTTGAGCCAAAAAATACCAGGGAACTAAAGGCCTCTCCCATGACTGTGACATGTTTGAAGCATGTAAGATGTTTTGAATTCTGTGAGAAAATAGAAAGGGTCCAACATCATCCTATGTTGAGCAAACTATTCATTTCCAATCTCCATGACAACCAGGTAACCCTTGCTAGTGTCACTTTCACTGTGTCCACTTCCATCATATCAGCTGCCACCGGAATCCCAAATGTTGGGGAAATGGTTCAAGAAAAAAGACTTGGAGGAGCATTACTTTGAGCCATGCATCAAACCTAAGTACAAGAATAAAAGAAAGGGGATTTTTCCTTTCTCTTACCTCCTGGACAGATATGCCCCCATGATGAAAATCATCATGAAATACTTTTCTTGTGAAGGTAGGTTCTCTAGACTTTATACCTATCATATCTGGCTACTCATGCACTTCACAAGGGTCAAGATGTTCAACATACCTTATTACCTCTTCCGAAGCATTGACAAGATGGCATATATTGTCCAAAAGAGAGAATATGAGCACCAAATGAAAAGTCTTTTTCACGACTCCCTCATCAAGATCATAGTCCTCCATCACCTCAAACAATTGAACATTTCATGGAGTACTTTCATAGCTAATGACATATTCACTGATCCATCTATTCAGCATGCACGAGATGTGCCTTCACCATCTCATCCTTCCACATCCATTCCTCCATCTCAGCCCATGATTTATGCATCATCATCAGATTAGTCTCCTTCACCCATTTCAGCACCATCATCTCCATTTCACATTGCGACTGGGTCACCTAGCAGAGCTGAGATCAGTGAGCCTAAGAAGGCTAATGTGGTTGAGATAGAGCCATTGGCAAAAACATACCAGAGAGGTTAGATGCATGTGTTTGCTCCACACATAGTGGAAGGGGCCTTGCCTTCTACATCAACAAAGCAGGTAGACAAAGGGAAGCAAAAGATGACAGAGGCAGAGATTCAGGCAGAGATCAAACACGAGGAGGAGGACCTCCATGAGACAAAACAGGATTTTGACCTTGTTGACCTAGATGAGCATGATGACGATGAAATCACTAGCACAGTCATCAAGGAGAAAGAAGCCAAGATTAAGGAGCTACAAACTAATCTTGACAGGTCTAAATTTGTCATTACCTTTCTTGAGCAGGAGAACCAACGGCTAAAGACCAAACATGTCATTGATGAGGTGAAATTCATCAAAGCTCAAAGAGGGGAAGAAAAAGTTAAAGTCTTGCCTGAAGAGACATCAGAAACATATGGTGATACCAATGAGGCAGAAGAACAAGTGCCAAGGAGAAGGCCAAGGACTAGAGGGTTGAAAAGAGCTCTAGAACTAGAGAGGCCAAAAGAGGTTGAGCTTGCTAATCAACTCACATTTGCAGTGGTAATTAATGAGAACCGGGAGCAAAGGCTTGACAAGTCTAACCAACGCCTAGAGAATCTTTTGGAGAAGGAAAATAGAGATAATGATATATTGAGAAAGAGGGCCAAGCATTATGCCACGAAAAAAAAAATGCAAGGGCCAAGCTTAGAAGACCTAATGCAAAGATTGAAGCCCTAAACAAGAAAGAAGAGAAAAGGAGACTTGATATACTTGCTGAGGCCTCACTCCATGCCTAAACCACATGATCAACAATCATTTCACCAATTTTTAAAAGTTTTCGGGTAATTTTTGAAGTTTTTGTGTTTTTCAGCAATCCTAGACAGTTTTGTGACAACTGAACTGTCAAGCACTCTTGTTTGAGGCACTTTTTCGCCAAATGAAGACCATAAGTAGATGCAAAATGATGAAAACATCCAAGTCAGCAACTTTGCTAGCCTTGTTTTCTACAACTGGCAAGTGAAAAGGTGAAAAAACACACAAAAAATCAATGTTCTGCCTCCTTTTTTGCCTTGGCGCTGCACGCCTGACTAGCTATGGGAGAATCACTTTTTGACATGGCAAATCAACTCCATTATGCAAACTAAAGACATATCTGGAAAGTAGACTGGATAGGCTTTCCAACAAGCCATCCTGAGCCCAATTTGGACACCGGGAAGGACTCCAAAAGTAGCCTACAACATGGAGGGCGCCCCTGGCAAAGAGAGGGCGTGTCTGGCACAAAAATGGCATGCTTAACAAATGTCTGATATTTTTCAATTTTCACTGAATTTTTACCTTTATCTTGGGAAATGATGATTTTACCTATGTAATTGATGAAAGTAAATGTAAATATGATGTGGATAAGTTATCTAGGGGTAAATACATTGGTTAAATGTCATCATGAAGTCAAATGAATTAGTTTCATTGTAACTAGGGAGGAGTCACTTGGACCTCCCTGCACTCCAACTATCAGTTCAAATTTTTGTGGATCTCTTCCTCAGCTCAGGGATTCGACCCCTGAGGATGAGAGAAAGTGGTTTTGAGGCCTATATCATGTAATTTTTCAGTCATTTCACAGGATGGAATCAATTGAATGTGGCATATTGATCAGAGACTCTATTGTAATCATTTTGGCAGGAGCTTAATAAAAGTGTTGCAGCTATTTCTTTGGGATACCTGTGGTATGGTTGTCTAGCATTGTTTCTTCTCTTGTTTCATTTGCATGAATGTATTGTTGGTCCATTTACCATTTCATGTCTATTGTATGATCACTTTCAAGTTAGAGAAACAAAATTCATCTCACATGCTCTATTTTGGGAAAGTTTTCATAGTTTGTTCATCTTTCTTTCAATTTAGGAAGAATTCATCTTTCATGCTCTTCCTAGCTCCTCACCTGTCTGAAACATTCCATCCCAAAAACCCTAATGTGCTAGCCTTTCGACCTACCTTGCCGCATTGAATCTTTGCAACCCTAATCCTATTTGCCCTTACCTAGCCTCTTTGACCTAATATCCTCATCCAGCAACCTAATAAAAAAAACAAACCCTTCTGCATTTCTTAGCTAGCCTAAAACCCTAATTCATCCAACCCTCTTGGCTAGAGCCCTCTCTGGTTTGGTAGGGCTAGATACCAAGCCAAAAGATTGGTCTATGGTTACCTCTGTTGGGATTTCTTTTTCATCCTTAGAGATCTGGCAGAGTGATAACAAAATTTATCGTCAAAGTATTAGGTGAGTCCTAGTGTTTTAGTCAAGTCTTTTGTAAAAGTGACTTGAGAATAATTTAAGCTAATTGACTAAATTATTTTATTACAAATCAGTGGGTGTTAATTTTGGGCAACCAAGTCCAAACTCCATGTTGTGATGCTCAGATGAAGATGCCAATATTTTTATTGGACTCCTCTCTCCGAGAGGTGTAAGATTGATCTGAAGATCATCTCGATCTGATGAGCAGAACATTTATTTTGAATTTATTCAAAATATGTGCAGGTCGACCTTAAGCTTTGGAGCCCCAGAAGATGTGTCACACACTAGATCATACTCTTAAATCAAATGTAAATGTAAGATAGCTCTACATTAACAAACCTACAAGAGCATATGGAAACAAATTAGATCAAAGCATGAGTAAAAGGAATTATACCAATGATCAACAATTCATCACACTCCAAAAGGAGGAACACCTCATGAATGAAACCCCAAAGTCCTTATTGATATTTCTGAAAGTGTACAAGGCAGCAGCGCTTACGTAAGCACAATAGCTAGTAAACAATGATTCAATATGAGAGCCCATGGCTCCATTATATAGAAAGTTGGGAGCAAATTCCAATGAAGAACCATATGCCAAGTGGTGAGAGGGAGGAGATCTCAAGGCTGATTCGAATTTGGTAAGTGGAGCTCCAATGCCAAGTGTAAAAATCGAATGCTGGCAAGTGGACATCATTTTCTTCTTCCCTTATGTGCCAAATTTGAATTTTATAATGGAATGACATGTGTATATGGTTGGTAACCCATGTGGGGACAATTTCCCACAAAAATATCCACCAAATATTCTCCCAAATCCTCTCAAATATGCACTAACTTCACAAATTCGAATTTCCAAGTAAGCAATTCTCATTTAATGCTAGAAATTCAATTTTATTTGAACACGTGTCTTTTCCTTGATTTTAGGAGTCCATATCACCTTGGGACTTCACTTTAACTCCTCCATAATTTTCCACCTCATTTCCACCTCATTTAGCATGTGTGGATATTTATTTTTCTCCATTTATTTAATTTCTGACTTAATTAATTGCCAGATTTCCCACTATACTTAGGAAAAGTGGGTTTTGAGGGTTCAAAACACATTTTTAACCCCTCAAAGTGTGTCATATTAGAAAGTTGAGCATGAGAGGTGTAATTTTGATTACTCATACCCCATACAACTTCTCTAGGCAACACTTATTACAATTCAATTACAATTTTTATTGCAATTCTCGACTTGCGGGAAATCTAAAAAATTAAAAAATCACTACCTAGACCTAACCAAATTCCACGAAATTTTTTGTGTGATTTAGTATGATAATATACATTGACTCTAGACACTAGGAGTTACCCAAGGCCTCACCATCAAGCCGTACTCCGGCTTTGGGGTAAAATTGAAGGAAAAAGCTCAATTAATTATTAACTCCTAGTAGGGAGATGATAATTAACCAAGTAAAAAAGCCTCCCAGAGTAATACTCACTTGTTGGCAAGATCCCAGGCTACCTAGGCCTGTTACAGACTCACTCATCATTACTAGGATCACTTATTACAATTCCCCGTAGGGCGTGGAATCTGGGTACAAGAGAAAATGATAAGTAGAAGTAGAGTTTAAAAACTCTGTTGAACTGATGATATCTGATGGTACAAATGTCTTCTAGTTCGTCCTTGGGCATGGAGTCTTCTCATTATCATCAAGTGCCACTCCAGTGGTCAACACATAGCATCCTTCTAGACTTGATGCTTTACGGCTTCCTCAAAAGCTCTAGGCTCAGATTGTACAATAATACTCATGGCTGTTAGATACCGTTGGTATCTACTCGGCTTCTTCCTTTCACGGAATGTCCTCCTTGGGGCCATATGTCCCTCGACATCCTCGATAGTGTCCCTGAGCCATAATGGTCTCTTCCCTATTGAAGGAGGTGGATCAATTGGGTCCATTGGTCCTTCAGCATTGGGCATCGTCTCATCATTTGGTTCTTCTTGATTTCTAGGCCTTGCTTCATGATCTTCCTCAGAGCTCGGAAGATTGACTACTTTCCTCAAGGAAGCATCTTTGTCAAAAGTAACATTGTGGCATTACTCCACTTCCCTTTGACTAGGCACATAGACTCTATAGGCCTTCGAAGTTTCTTCCCTTCTTCACAAGAGCATCCAAGTAGCTTCTCTTCTCCTTTGGCACATGAAAATAAACAGGACATCCAAAAACTCTAAAATGTGAGACGTCAGGTTTCTTACCAATGAAAACCTCTTCGAGAGTTTTGGAGTCCAAGACGGAATGCAGGCATCGGTTATGTATGTAAACAACAATGTTTGCAACTTCTCCCCATAGAAACTTCGGTAGACCCTGGTCACATAGCATGGCACGGGTAGCTTCCACAGTGGTCCTGTTCTTTCGTTCAACAATGCCATTCTGCTTAGGAGTATAGACAATTGTGGTCTCCCTCTTGATGCCAGCTTCTCTACAAAATTTCTTGAACTCGTTCGTCTCATATTCAATGCCATTATGGATCCTCAATATCTTGATCTTCTTCCCTGTCAAATTTTCCACCAAGGCTTTGAACATACAGAACCACATGAAATCCTCATCCTTCTTCTTCAAGAAGTAGATCTAGGTTTTGCGAGAGAAGTCATCTATGAATGTAATATAATAAAAACATCCTCCCAAGGCTGTTACGGCCAGCATACCAGACAGATCAGAATGTACTAATTGCAAGACATCAGATGTCTTTGTCACACTTGAGGGGAAAGGTCCCCTTGTATGCTTTCCTTCAGCACAACCCTAACATACACCTTCATGATTATTTGAGAACTCAGGCATCCCTGTCACCACCTTCCTTGCTTCAGGAAGGGCCCTATAGTGAAGGTGTCCAAACCTCTGGTGCCACAGTTCAGTTTGTCGGATAGTATCACACGTCATCGCTCCTAGTGGACTTCATCCAACCCGGTAGAGTGTATCAACTCTAAACCCAATCATGATAGCTTCCTTGAAACTCTTCTTCCACATGCGCACCTTCCCATCAATGAATGCCACATTGAAACCTTTGTCTTCCATGGTCGATATAGACACAAGGTTCTTCTTCAAATTAGGTACATAGAGTACATCCTGCAAGTGGAGGACTTGACCTTGAGACAAGTGGAGGGTCACAGTCCCTGTCCCTTTCACAGGTTATGTGGCATTATCTCAAAGGGTAATTTTCAAATTAGTACCATTCTCAACCATATTAGACAGTGCTTCCTTGAACCCAGTGATGTACCTTGAGGCACCACTATCTATCAACCAGACATCCATAGTGTTGGGTGGAGATGCAGCAGAGAGGGCAGATACAAGAATGAATTCATTTCTTTTATCAACAACATTTGATTCCTCATACCTGGAATTTCTCGACCTTTTGAAAGGTTGACCATTTCCGACGGAGTGAGCCTTCCTCTTCCCCTTGAACCTGTTGTTTCTTTGATTGTTATTCCTCCAGTTGTTGTTGTTGTCATCATCATTAGGAGAATTCTTATTGAAAGGGCATTCTCTAGCATAGTGACCTGGTTTGTGACAAGTGTAGCACTTGCCCTTCTTTCCTTGGGCCCCTGCTCTTCCTTTGCTCCCTGGACCACCAAAGTTCTTCTTCTTAGAATGAGCAACGAAGGCAGCATTTCTTTCATTTCCATATTCCTTCATCCTTGTCTTTTCATGTATGCATCTCGATAGTACTTCATCAAAATCAGGTATGACATTATTATTGAGAATGGTAGTGTTGAATACATGCCATTCGGATGAGAGACCTCCAAGTGCGGTGAGTACCATCTCTCGATCAACTATTTTCTCCCCAATAGCCAGCAGATTATTGTTGATCTCGGTCAGCGTTAGAAAATATGATTGAACAGACTGACCCCTGCCTTTCTTCAGATTCTTCAATTGGTTCTTGAAGAATAGGACTTGATTCGCATTGTTGGCCTTGAACATGTGGACCAACTTATCATACATCTCCTTGGATGTGCCCAACTCAAAGATGTAGGCAACCAGACTCTTATGAATTGAGTCCCTGATCATCAGCTTTGCTTTGATTTCCCCCTTCTTGTACATTGTTTTGCCAGCCGCAGTTGCAGTGGATGGAGGATCTTGGATTTTACCTTGCACATAGTCCATGACATCTTAGCCCTCCAAATTAAGATCCAATGTCATCTTCCAAGCATGGAAGTCATCATTCCCAGTCAATTTGTTATCAGCCTTAAAGCCATTGTAGTTTGAGGAACCCATCCTCTTCTTCGGTGATTGCTACAAATTAGGGCTTTGTCTTCACCTCAGCTCTAATAACATGTAAATTTATGTAGATGTTCTATGCTTGATGCAAATTTACTTTTACTCCCAATATCAGACAACAATCACATAAACAATAAAGTAAAATGTTGATAGAACATACCAGTAGATTGACAGAAGACAAGTCAGAAATATATCAGTGTGTTGGTGTGTTACGACGGTCAACAGGATGCTTCAACCAGCAAAGTCTCAATATGGTCAGCCAACCAGCAATGTCACACAACCCTCTAGGACAGCCAAACGGTCAACTCAAAAGTCAATGCTGTCAGTCAACGGTCAACGCAAACAGCAACAGTAGCTAGGTCAATGCAGAAAAGTCAAAGTCAATGTCTTGCCTCGGGAATAGTGCCAAAAAATGCAGATTTGTTAAATCAAAATTTTGGGAGAGTTTTAGGTCCTTTTGACCTTGCGTTGACCAAAGTCTACACTGGTCAAAGTTTGCTGCAGCAACCCTAGACCGAAATTAGAAATGTGCTGCTGCTTGGAATTTTTCACGTGTGGAGAGAAGAGCCACCAAGGTCATCGAACCAATCAGATGAGGAGAGAGAAATGTGTGAGGATGAGACGAGTGAAAATGTCCTCCAACGTTGACCAATTTATATCCATCAATGAGGGCGTGTGACACAACTGCTGGGGCACAAAACCTTAAGGCCGAACTGCACATACTTTAAATAAATTCAAAATAAATGTTCTGCTCATCGGATTAAGATGATCTTTAGATCGATCTTGCACCTCTCCGAAAGAAGAGTCCAATAAAAATATTGGCATCTTCATCTAAGCATCACAACATGGAGTTTGGACCTAGTTGTCCAAAATTAACTTTTCTGCTTCGATATCATGGATGAGCAGAAAGCGGAAGTCAGTGGCTTTAAGCACCATGGAGGCCGAATACATTGCAGCGAGTATGGCCTGTTGTGAAGGAGTATGGTTGCGAAAGCTCTTCAGTGAGTTGTTCGGGCATGTGCTAAATACCACTGTGATACTCTGTGATAACCAGAGTAGGATTCACTTGTCCGAGAATCCCGTGTTCCATGATCGATCCAAGCATATTGATATCAGGCACCACTTTATCCAGGATATGGTATAGCGAGGCGCTGTAAAGCTCGATCATATAGGAACTGATGAGCAGGTCACGGATATTCTCACAAAGCCCCTGGGGAAAGTCAAGTTCCTAACCTTCCGTGAGAATCTTGGTATCGTGGAATGACCATATTCTGAGGGTCTTGTTAGACGATGAGCTCTGGGAGCTCTGGGGGGCTTTGGGGATAGCTTCTCGGAGCTATAAGCACTCACGGGGCTAGGCTTTCCGAACCTTGTGGTTCTTCTGCCCCACCGTTATGATGTTTGAGTTGGTTCACCTCTCATGATCTATACCCTGTATGCATCCTACCCATTGAGTTCAGGGCTCATGGGAAGTACCTCTCATTTGGACAGTGAGATGGGAAAAGCTAGAGACTAGTAGCAAATACTGATGGACGCATCAAATATTGTCGTACTCTCTATCTAGGATGGCACAATCCAACCACTTGATCTGCGATCAAGTATAGTGAGGTTTCGGACCTCTAACTGACTTCGGGTCAGGTAAACCAACTTCGGGTTGGTATGAGACTTTCTGAGTCCTATAGAGGTTTCGAACCTCTAGGCAGAATCTGTCAGCCAGGAATGATGTCTTTGTGACTGACCCACCTTTGTTCTGAAATAAAGAAGACATCAAAAAAATTACGGCAGGATGACGCACGATGTTTGGATTGCACAGGTGGATGGAGTTCTCCCTAGTTGAGAGTGAGTGTTAATTTTGGACAACTAGGTCCAAACTCCATGTTGTGATGCTCAGATGAAGATGCCAATACTTTTATTGGACTCCTCTCTCCGAGAGGTGTAATATTGATCTAAAGATCATCTCGATCTGATGAGCAGAACATTTATTTTGAATTTATTCAAAATATTTGCAGGTTGGCCTTAAGGTTTGGAGCCCCAGAAGATGTGTCACACACCCTCATTGATGGATATAAATTGGTCAACGTTGGAGGACACTTCACTCATCTCATCCTCACACATTTCTCTCTCCTCATCTGATTGGTTCGATCACCTTGGAGGCTCTTCTCTTCACACGTGGGAAATTTCAACAAGCAGTAATTTCTGTTTTCGGCCTAGGGTTCCTGTAGCAGCATTGACCAGCATTAACTTTGGTCAATGCAAGGTCAAATTGACCAGAAACTCTCCCAAACTTTTGATTTTCTCAATCCGCATTTTTTGGCACAATTCCCGAGGCTGGACGTTGACTTTGACTTGGCTGTGTTGACCTAGCTATTGCTGCTGTTTGCGTTGACCGTTGACTGACAGCATTGACTTTTGTTGACCTTTGTTGTTGACTGATCTGGCTGTCCTAGAGGGTTGTGTGACACTTTTGGTTGGCTGACCACTTTTCTGGTTGAAGCATCCTGCTGACCGCCGTAACGCACCAACACACATATTTTTGGCTTGTCTTCTGTCGATCTACTGGTATGTTCTATCTGCATTTTACTTTCTTGTTTATGTGATCGCTGACTGATATTGGAGATAAAAAGTAAAGTTGCATCAAGCATAGAACATCTACAAAAAATTACACTTGGTCTACTAGAATTGGGTGAAGTTATGAGGGCCTACGATTTGGTCTCTAAACCCTTTGTTTTTCACTGTTTTGCTTCAGCAGTCGTATCTCTTTCATAACAGTGATATAATTGTCATCTAAGTGCCATAATAATCATCCATAAATTGTCTAACATATTAATGTGTTAATTGCTTGAGTTGGAAATTCACCATTAGGCTTGTTTCATGTTTTATTGCTGACTGTAATGAGAGTAATCAGATCTGATATATCACTGGTAAACACGTTTAAGAGGTATAAAATTGATTGGTAAGATATCTAACCTATTGTCATCATCTAAGAAACTTGGGAATTGTTTCTTTGGCATAGATCTAACTGATTTGTTGACCAATATCTCTGCATGTTAAGTGTGATCAGATCTGATATCAAACTGAAAACTACATCATAAGAAGGATTTTTAACTCATAGTTTCATATTGGCGAGTTTGGTTTGGCATCTAATAGCTCACTGTTTCATAAGTTATCTACTGTTGTCATACACAATCTTACTGCCGCCCTATAAGGTTAATAATTTCTCATTAATTGGAATGCAAGTTATACAAGTGTTCCCATTGTTTTAAATGCTATTGTGAAGAAGGATTGCTGAACATTGGGATCTAACATTTGTTTGTCTTGTGTAAGCTCTGAAAAATCTCTCTTTGCACTAAACTCTCTCTCTAAAGCACATTGATCGAAATAATATTCTTGCCTTTTTGAGTAATTATCATTAGATATTGGTATCTAATTATCAAAAGAGCCTCGGTGAATAGTGTTTTCATTATTGCTTCATTGGTGAATGATAATCTCATTTGGAGATTAAGATCTAAATTCTCTTTACTTGAAAGTTGAAATCTTGGATTATCATTGAAGTATCTTGTTTCTCTTAAGTGGCAATCTAATTGGTGTTCTTTGCTTAAAGGCTTCTAATCTAATTGAGTAACTCTTGTTAAATTGGAGATTGGCAATGATCTTGTTAAAAAAATATATCTTTGGAGATCTCTAATTAACAATCATTGTGGCATTGTCTTGAAGTAGAAACACTAATAATCTTCCAATATTGATCATTGACATCTTGATTAAGTGTTGATTAAAATATTACGGGGTTTCAGCACATGCCATGTTTGTTGAAATTTTGTATCTTGTGGGTATCTTTTTTCTCTTATTCGCACTTGATAATTTGGCACATTCTTGTTGTTAAGATTGTCTTTCCATTTATTGCAAGTACTCTGGTCATAAAAACTAATCATAAATAAGTTACTTAAAGCCTAAAGCAATCTTAACCCAAGAAACATTCATACACCTTGCACAAGCATTCTAAGTATTGTTGCATTAATAACTTACCTCCAAGCATAAGCTTGGTTAATAATTTAGTGCTACCCTTTCTCAATTTAGCTTGAGGAATTCAAACCCTCTTTAGTGGTCAGCATGTCTAAGCCACTGTCTCTACAACGCCGGAGGCATCAAATGGTTGGAACACAGGGGGAGGTATCGTTAATCAAGTCTTTGCTTGCTTCCCGTTGGCTTCCATCCCACAACCTACTCTAGAAACTGATTCCAAAATAGTTAAGAGGAAGTTCACACTTAGAATAGACATCTATCTTAAAATTAACCAAGATCTTGCATTTTCACCTAGTTGGTAGGATTCGCATTTCATTTAGGTTAGCGAAGCATTTAAGCAGCAATTGTCCATCCGGTTACTTGGCATTTAATTGATAATAAGCAAGAAGTTGACTCCATCAGGCATTGGTCTCACATTTAAATATAATCCAATCTTTAAGTCTTGCTAAATTCAACCAAGTAGCTAGACCACTCAATTGTGTCTCCCAGACTCGTTGGTTATCAACTTGTCCTTCATTTTCACATTTCCATAGAGACTACCCCCCATAGGTTGTTGTTGGGAGACAACTAGAACGGAGAGGTTGGAGATCAGAGAGACAGCCCCCGACCTGAGTCGTTGTCACAGTGCCTGTACAATATGAGCGACGACATTTTTCTGGCGTCGCTGCTGGGGACCGATTTATTTTGTTCTCAACACTTCAACAACATTCTTCCTAATCTTCTAATCATTCCTCATTAGCTCGTTAATCGGCACATTTTTTTGGTGTCGTTGTTAGGGATCCATTTCTTGGTCCTTGGCGTTACAACATTTTTTCCTTCACATCATTTTCTCAATCCTTCAATCCTTTCATTTGAGTCAACAACGCCACAACATTTTTCGACGTCGTTGTTGGGGACCAATTAATTGGACCTCGACTTTGCGACATTCGTCTTAATCATCTTCATATTCTCATTTTTTCATCTTTCCATCAATGCCACATTTTCTGGCATTATTATATCTCTTCATATTTTCATCACATTATCTTTTTTTCCTCTCACTAATCTTTGCATCTTCTTTATCCGCACCTTTAGAACCTGGACATTTCAGTTGGTTTCCTGTTTGCGTGGAGACTCCATTGATTCATCCATTCACAAAATATTGCGCTAGAAGAAATCCTGATAGGTTGGTCAACCTCGCTCTCAGAACTTGGTTGAACAAATTGCATTCTAGTGAGCATTCATTTTCTCATACAGGTAGCCCTCCCTGACATCCATCTGTTTTTTCCTAACTAACTTTTCAATTTTTGTCTTTTGGATCTTGGAGTTAGATTCATGTTCAAGTGGCGACTCCACTTCTTTCATTTTTTACAAGAATTTCTACAAGAAGCTCACTTCTTGTGGATCTATTATTTTTCTTGAACAAGGATCTCTTTCTCCAACATCCATTGGCTTATTTTTCCCTTCGAAGCAGGTCATCATGGATGACTTGTTCACCCCATTGCGTTTTACTAACATTCCTCATAATATTCCTAAAAGGGCTATTGACAGATTAACTTCTTTCACGGGTAATGATGCAACCACGGTCCACTGCTACAGATCACATCAAAAGGTTCACAACTTTTCTGGCTAGATATGCTAATGCGATTGCATACAATCATGAAGATGTCAAGATGTAGGGCTTTGTCCTTTCTTTGGAAGGTGATACTAGAAATTGGTTCTATGATTTTCCTAATAGTTCTTTTGATTCCTTACAAGCCATCGTCAATGCTTTCAAAAATAGATATGGGGATCAAAAGGATTCACCTTGTGCCTCTAATACTATGAAAAGGATGAAAGTGATCTTGTGAAGGACCCACATATCATAGAAAGGTGTCAAGAAAATGTGCCATATTGCAGACATTGTGACCATTCTCATGATGAATCCTCTTGTGTCGTTGCAAGAAGAATCTGCGATAATGGAATGGCAAAGACGAAGGATCGAATTAATATTGTTGATGAGAAGGAAAATGATAAGCATATTATCGAGGAATTAAAGCAAATGATTGAAGACATGCAATTCAGTCAAGCACAATCGATGAAAAACATGGAACTTAATCAAAAGAAATTGGTAGTAGATCATGCCAAGGATATGAGAGCCATGTACACCAAATTGTTAGCAATAGAAGAAAAACATGATGAGGAGCTAAAAATCATGAAAGCAAATTATAAGGAGGAAATGAGTTCTATTCAAGAAAATCATGATAAATTGATAAAGGACATGAAATTGAGTCAAATATCTCTTAAGAACAGGTTACAAGTAATGGAAGTTACTTAGTATAATCAGAAAATCCCCTTTTAGGACATGATGGAGATCATGGAGGAAAATCATACCAGGGAAATCAATGCTATAAAGGATGAACATGCTAATCAAATGAATACCATGAGAATTAAGAAGATCACTCTATAGAATAAGCTGCAAATAATGGAAGAATCACAGATCCAACCAGAGGGTCTAGAGCACAAGCCTCGCGGTTCATTGAAGCAACCTTCATCTCATTATGAAGAAGTCATTGACTCCATTGAGAAATGGTTAAATACAAATGATCCAAGCAAGAAGGAAACTGAAGGAAATCAGATTGATACTTGCAGGATTGATCCATCGGCTTTGACAGAGCAGGGTCATGAAAATAAAGAAGAGCATGTCATAGAAGTCTTGGACATTCCAAATTTTCCATGACCGTTTTTCGGATAAAAAAGGAAGTTGTGCGCCGACCACATCATCATCAACATCACAACCTGCCGAGAGCAAACGTAAAAAGAGAAAGAGAAGAAGGAAGACGTTTGATGGATCTGATGGTCGGGAGCAACTTGATATTTGGATAAGACAGAGTCCTTTGATATATAGGATCGGACATGGCACATTTGAGAAGCAACCCACAGACCTACCTGAAAGTCGACAAATGCTCAATATGCACTATGTTGATGACATTTGATGCCATGGGGCATCTTTTTTATAGTATCTCTAACACTACTCCCTTTCATTTGTCAATAGCTAGTTTTATTTTATGCACTTAAGATTATATGTTCTCTCATTTTAGTTTGTTAAGAGTAGATTTTTTCTATTCCAACGGATTTATTGTGTATGCATGATGATTTTGATTTTGGATGGATATCTATTCGATGGACCTCTATTTGCTTGGATACAGGATTCTAGGATTCTCATGTTACTTCATGGAAGCAACATGTCCCCATATGGAGCCATATGTTGCACACATTTTGTCAAAGTTCTAAGGAAACAGTTGTACCATATTTTTCAAAGGATCAAGATCGTCATATATCAGCTTTTTGAGTCATTGTAAACCCAATCTGCAAAATTTGTAATGTAAATGATTCTAGTAAGACCATGTATGTATGAGGAACCTAGGTAAGCCTATTATTTTGGCGATGAATTTTATCCTAAGAGGTTTTTCGTCTCACTGATTTATCTGTGTTTATTATGAAACAAGCTCCAAAAATAGAAGAAAAGAGAGATCAACACCTTAGAAATCAGCCACTTCGAGGGGGCAACCTCCAATACATTACATAAATGAACAATTCTTGGATGATACAAATGACAAAACCTCCTTCTATATATAGGGGTCCATGGGGTCACAATATAATCCTAGCCAACCTAACAATAATAATGTAAGTGAACAATAATAACAATATGGGGGTTACAGGGGTACAACAATAACAATAAGGGGGCTACACTAATAACAATAAGGAACTACACTAGTAATATGGGGACCTAACATCCCCCTCTCCTTCAAAAAATTGTTGTCCTCAACGCTTGAGTAGCTCTGGATGCTTCTGTATAAAATTGTCATCCTCCCATGTAGAATCTTTAGTGGGTAAGTTCTTCCACTTGATGAGATACTCTAAAATTAATCGATTTCGTAGCTGTCGAGTTCTTGTTTCCATGATTGTTTCAGGTTCCAATATGATTTTTCCTTCCTCATCAAGTTTTGGAAATATTGTTTGAACTGGAAGTTTGTCACCTCTAACCTTCTTTAAGCATGAAACATGGAAAACTGGATGCACTCACGAAGAAGCAGGAAGCTCCAATTTGTATGCCATAGTGACAATATTTTGAAACACCTTGTAAGGACCATAATATTTTGGCAATAATTTATTATCCTTCTTAGCTTGCTTAAGGGACATTTGTTTTTATGGTTGTAGCCGTAAAAATACCCAGTCTCCTACATCAAAACTTCTCTCGTTGCGATGTTGGTCTGCGTGTTGTTTCATTTGATTTTGTGCCAAATTTAGGTTATCCTTTAAGAGTTGGAGAACTTGTTGTTGATGCTCGATGTGATCTTCCATTGGTTGCACCTTAGAATTTTCTCTTAAAGATGATGTGATGGATGGTGGATGATATCCATAAAGTGTCATAAATGGGGTCATTTTTGCTGCAGTATGGAAGGAAGTGTTATACCACCATTCAACCAGAGGTAACCACTTGACCCATTGTGTTTGTTTATTAGATACAAAACAACAAAGATATCCTTCCAAAAATGTGTTCACTATCTCAGTTTGACCATCAGATTGAGGATGATAAGATGAGCTATGAGCTAGTTGAGTACCCAAACAAGAAAATAATTCCATCCAAAAATTTCTAGTAAAAATGGGATCTCTGTCACTTACCATAATCTTTGGGTTTCCATGTAGCTTTTGAATTGTTTCCATAAATATAATAGCAACTGTACTTGCTTTAAATGGATGAGATAATGCACAAAAGTGTGCATACTTGGTAAGTCTATCAACTACCACCATGATGACACTCTTTCCTCCGGACTTAGGTAAACCTGTGATAAAATCCATTGAAATCTCCTCCCAACGTTGACTTGGAATGGATAAAGGTTGTAGAAGAACCGGGGTTTTAATTGTCTCAAATTTATTTTGCTGGAAAACCAAACATTCTGCCACAAACTTTTGAATATCAAATTTAAGGCCATCCCAAAAAAATTATTTCATCACTCTATGGTAACTTTTTAAAAACCCTTAGTGTTCTCATAAAGGAGAACTATGCAATTCCAAAAGAATCTTTTGTTTTAGTTGGGAATTCTTACAAAGATATAAGTGATCCTTGTACCATAAGGAATCATTTTTCCAACTAAATGTATGAGATGTACTAGGATCTTGCTTCAACTTTTGAATGAGTGTCCACACTTCTTCGTCCTTCTTCCATTCATCCCTTGCTTCGATTATCCAATCTAGTTGGTAATAGAAATTTCACAAAGCAATGCTTCCACCTCTTCATCCTTTTTTCAGAGTGCATCTGCAACAACATTTAGCTTCCCTTTTTTGTAGATGATTTCAACGTCATAACCCAACATCTTTGTGACCCATTTTTGTTGCTCTTCTGAGGATAGTCTTTGTTCCAAAAAGTGTTTAAGACTATCAAGATCAGTTTTTACCTTGAAGTGCCTTCCCATTAGGTAAGGTCGCCAATTCTTTAGTGTATGTATTATTGCCAACATTTCCTTCTCATAAATAGCTTTTTGTAAATACTTTCCTTTGATTGTACGACTTTCAAATACAATGGGTCTTTCTTTTTGCATTAAAACAGCACCAATTCCATTTCTTGAGGCATCACATTCCACAATAAAGGTTTTTGTGAAGTCTGGCATAGCTAAGACCGGTGATAGGCACATTGCCTCTTTAAGTTGTCCAAAGGCCTTAGTTGCTTCAAGAGTCCATGAAAATGCATCTTTCTTCAATAATGTTGTTAGAAGTGCTACTATTCTCCCATAATTCTTAACAAACTTGCGATAATACCCTGTTAATTCTTAACAAACTTGCAATAATACCCTGTTAACCTGAGAAATCCTCGCAACTGCTTTATGGTTGTGGGGACTTTCCATTCCTTAATGGCTTTAATTTGTTAGGGTCTACCTTAACACCCTCATGAGATACAATATGACCCACATATTTCACCTCTTGTACTCCAAAGAAACATTTGGATGTTTTTGAATATAATTGTTTCTCCTCCAATAGTTTGAGCACCCTGTCAACATGTTGAACATGATCCTAACAAGACTTGTTGTAGATTAGTATGTCATCAAAAAATACTAGCACAAATTTTCTAAGAAAGGGTTTGAAAATGGAATTCATCAACCCTTGAAATGTAGTAGGTGCATTGGTAAGGCCAAAAGGCATGACCAAAAATTCATAATGACCCTCATGAGTTCGAAATCCTATTTTCGGAATATCTTTAGTCTTCATTCTAATTTGATGATATTCTGAACGAAGATCCAACTTGGTAAAATAAATTGCGCCATGTAATTCATCCAATAATTCATCAATCACAGGAATGGGAAATTTATCTTTAATAGTGAGCTTATTGAGCTCCCTATAATCCGAACACATGCACCATGATCCATCCTTCTTGTGCACCAATACTACTGGAGCAGAGAAAGAACTTTGACTAGGTTGAATTATACCAGCCTCTAACATTTCTGCAATCATACGTTCAATTTCGCTCTTTTGGACATAAGGATATCTATAAGGCCTGATGTTTGGAGGAACACTTCCTGGAATCAAATGAATAGCATGATCATGATCACGAAAATATGGGAGTCATTTAGGAGTCTCAAATACCTTGGAATGATTGTCCAAGACTTTTTGGAGCTCTGGAGAAATAGATGATTTTGATGTTTGACCCTGTAGTGAGCATAATTGTGCAATTACGCCTCGTTCTTTCTTCGGAAGCTTTTTCATGACATTAGAGCTGATTATCTTTCCTGGCTTCCCAGCAATACCCCATAATTCAACTTCCTTTCCTTCCGAAAAAATTTCAAGAAAAGTTCTTGAAAATTTAAAAGCTACCATTCCCAAAAATTGTAACCATTGTACTCCTAGTACAACATCAACATCACCCATTGGGATGGAGAGCAATGGACTATTCAATGCATATTTACCCATGGTTAGTTTGATATTATGGCACTTTCCAGAGCAATTTATAGTTCCTCCATTTGCAACCATCACTTGACACTCTAATGTTGGGTATCGGAAGCAATTCAATTCCTTGGCTACATTACAATGAATAAAATTATGGGTACTACCCGAATCAATCAATACTATTACATTTTTTTTCTTTATATGATCTTCTATCTTGAGAGTTTGATATATGGTAATTCCTACCAATGCATTACAGGATATGGTTGGATTCATTTCTTCTTCCTCTAGGGTTGGTTCCTGGTGTATATCCTCTTCTTTCGAAGTTTCTTGTTCATTTTCTTCCTCCTCTTCACAATCTATGTAACATAATTTATTCTCAGCACACTTTTGACCTTTAGTGTATTTGCTATCACAACTATAGCAAAACCCTTTTGCTCTTTTTTCTTCCAATTTTTGTGGTGTCAACCTTGTAGGTTGTGAAAGTCTAGGAGTAGCAACACTTCCATCTTTATAGATGTGAGAGGTAGGCTTCCTTGTCGCCATAATTTTACATTCAATTTTTCTTGCCAACCTGAATGCCTTCTCCAATAAATCAGGTTCCCAAACATGAACTTCTTGTTGGATGTTATCCTTTAAAATCCCTATGAAGACATCAATCCTATGTTCCTTTGGAATATCAGTTACCCTTATATTCAATTTTTGGAAGTCCTCAATGTGCTCCACCACTTAACCCTTTTGTTTAATATTTATCAATTGGCTAAAGAAGGTGTTGCTCTTTGTATCCTCATAATGTGCTATCATTTCCTCCGTAAAAATTGATAAACTAATAATTTTTTTACGAGAGAAAATCCATCGATACTATACAAATGTATTTTGTTCTAAATGTAAAGTTGCAATGCGTACCTTTTGTGTGTTTTTCACATTATTGAGATCAAAATATTGCTCCACCTGTAGTATCCATGTTACGGGATGCTTGCCATCAAACTTCTTCATATCCATCTTTGGAATATGGTGGTTCTTCCATCCAACATTAGAGTTTATGAAATCACAATTAACATTTATTTTGTTCTCATCATGAGTTTCCTCTACTATCTTTTCGCCATTAGGAAACATTTCTTGTATCAACTTTGTCAAACCTTCCATGTCTGCTTTTAGAGCATTCTTCATGTTTTCCATGTTGTCTTTCATTTTTTCTTCCATGTCATCCATCTTAGCTTCCATGCCAGCTTCCATGCCATCCATCTTAGCTTCCACGTCTTTCTTCAAACATCCATCTTCACTTCCACGCCTTTCTTCAAAACTTCCATTTCATTTTTTGTTGCTCTTTGCGACAACAAAATTTGGTGCACCTGCTCTTGTAATTTTGATAGATCATGTTGCAATTATTCATCTTCATGAGTAATAATAGAGTATTTTGAGGGCTTAATGGGTGTTGAATTCTTTTTAGGGGGCATTTTAGAACCCAATACTGATATCTATGCTCAATAGGCCCTTGGAATCAATTAAAACTGATATTTCAAACTAGACTTATGCAATCTGAAAAAAAAAATACACACATTTTTCTTGCTTTCGAGGAGATCGATATTGAAACTGAATTATCTCTGTAATTGCAGATATTCAATATCTAAAATTCGGTCATGTAGTAGCCCTCTAAATCTTCTTTCCAATGCCACAAGTCTGACCTGATTTGGATACTTCAAGACAAAGTTATGTCGAACCTCCCACGATCACCTAATTACGGACTGGTTCAGTATAGCTCACTTGTACGGCATGCCACGTCTCACTGTTTCCTCCATTGGCTTTGAAATTGATACACAGGAAACTAAAGTCCATGCACTTGCGGCCACTTTTTACAGAATTCCAATCTGATGCTCAGAGAGAGAGTTATGATGATTTTCCCAAGGTCGCCACTTTGAGATGAAATTCGGGAGTCTAAAAAAACCCTAACTTCCACAGATCATATCTCCGAAAATATTGCAGACCAAGATCTGAAATTTGTACAGGTAGTGCCTAAGGATTATGGCTTCGCTCTGTAAAAATTTCAGCTTCTGAACCTTCGTAGAAAAAAAATTATAGCAAAAATGCCACGATGACCTGTTTAGGTGGAATTCAGGAGCCTAAAAAAACCCCAAATTCCATAGATCATATCTCCGCAAATATTGTGAACCAAGATCTGAAATTTGTACATGGCGTTCCTCAGGATTTCGGCTTCGCTTTGTAAAAATTTAAGCTCCTAAAACTTCGTATAAAAAACGTTATAGCGAAAATGTCACGATGACCTGTTTGGAGCAACGAAACCCTAGAATCCAAAACTCTGATACCAAATGTTATGAAACCAGCTCCAAAAATAGAAGAAAAGAGAGATTAACGCCTTAGAAATCAGCCACTTCGAGGGGGCAACCTCCAATACGTTACATAAATGAACAATTCTTGGATGATACAAATGACAAAACCTCCTTCTATATATAGGGGTCCATGGGGTCACAATATAATCACAGCCGACCTAACAATAATAATGTAAGCGAACAATAATAACAATATGGGGGTTACAAAGGTACAACAATAACAATAAGGAGGCTACACTCATAACAATAACAGACTACACTAGTAATATGGGGACCTAACAATGTTTTTAAATAGGGATGATCGACAAAGTTTTTTCCTCTAGCCTCACGCAAAAGCTAGGCTAGAATTTATGTCAAAGTCTTAGGTGAGTCCTAGAGTTTTAGTCGAGTCATTTGTAAAAGTGATTTGGGAATAATTTAAACTAATTGACTAAATTATTTTATTACAAATCAATTGGTCTACTAGATCATATTGTGTCGCAGAACTGGGTGAATGTTATGAGGGTTTATAATGAATAGGTATTCCCCCTTTGAGAGTTGAATTTGTAAAATCTTATGTAAAAAATATTTTAGTGCATGGTCCCTCATACTTAGACACAATGGCTAAAACATTTGAGGGTGGAAAAATAATTAATCCCCTCGAAGGTCAATTAATTAATTTTTCTGGGAAAAACAAAATTGAATCCTAAGCCAAAAAATTAATTAATTTAGAGTCAAAATTAAAATGATAGAGAAATTAATTTCTCCAAGTGGAAAAATTTGTGGGTCTAAAAGAAATTAATTTTTGGAGGTCCCCACCAAGGGAATATTGGAAATTTCAAGAAAAATTGGACCCTTGCACATTGGTGGTTAAGTCAAAGTCAATATTTTGAAGAAATTAGCTCAAAATAATTATTTTTGACCTAATAAAAAATGGTTTTAATGAGAAATTCGGAATTTCTTCAAAACTAAGTATTTTCAACAGCAGAGATTAAAAGTTGATCAAGGGTCTATCAACAGTCGAGATTATTTTGCGAGGAACAAGCCAACTAGTCGTCATTTTCCACTTGGAGGATTTATCTATAAATTAGAGGTCATTTGTGTCTCAAACCAACTAATTTTTGGCTAATGTAACTTTGTAAACGTTGATGTAAAGCTATTGCCGTGCTGGGAATGTTTGATTATCATAATAAAAGACTTTGGGGTGCAGTTCATGGTGTCTTTGTGTCACTGATTTGAGGTATTTGTTGGGTACGGGCATTCCTATATTGTGCTTTAAAATTTAATTGAATCGTTATTTCATTGTAGATGATAGGAACATTATATTGGTAAGTTTTGAGCTTATCTTAGGTGATCTGATTCATTGTATGTTCTGACAGTTTATTCTTGAGAAAATATATCGTGTTTGCAGGTTCCCCAGTGCTTGGGCTCCAAGTTCACAAACTGTGGGCACAGGTTGACCATGTTTGGTATCTGAATATTTATATGATTTTCTAACTTCACTAAGGCTGTGGTTTGACATTTATTGTTCGAAATACATCTAGCCATTGTCAAGATATAGAAAAAATTTCCATTCTCAATTTTTTTCTAAGCATTTTCCACTTGTATATATTTTAAATATATTTTATATCATAAATTTGTAAAATATATTATTTTTCTAACCCTTGTTTTGTAGCTGGGGTTTTATGGGGTTTTGGGGTTTCTGGATTTTGAATTTTTTGTATATATTAGGGTTTTTGGCTATTGTAAATTTATTTCTGCATGTGAAATCAAAGAAAAATTGTAGGATTAGAGATAAATCTAGGCCCTTGATGGTAAGATCTAGCCTCTACAAAATATTTGCAAGGCCATCAATAGAAGAATTTTGCAGAAATTGAAGAATTGAAGCAAAAAAAAAAAATTTAGCCGAGGGTTTCAAGTTTTTTCAGGCCTCCTAGGCCCAACGTCCTCCTTTCTCCCAGTTGTCCAGCCTCCTTGTCCCTCAGCATCAGCCTCTTAGCCCCCAGGATCAGCCTTTCCAGCCTCTAGAGGCTATTTGTAGCCCCTAGAGTCCTCGGCTTGCCTTCTTTCCCTTGGTCGTGAGCTTTCAAGGCCATTTTTGGCATGGTCGTAACCCTCTAAGGCTTCGGCCTCCCCTCCTGCACCTAGGCGGTAGCCTTTATGGCTTTTCGTGGGCCTTTTAGGTCCTCTAAGGCCTGGCCGCAGGCCTTTCTAGGCCTCCTCCCTGCCTCCTTCCCCCTCTTCCTCCTCTTCGGCCCTTCATATCCCCTCGGCCTCCTTCCCTAAGCCCTTTGTTACCTCCTTAAGCCTCTCGACCTCTTCTTTAGCCCTCATAGTAGCCCCTTAGGGCCTCTTCCCTTAGCCGCTAGCCCTACAAGGCCTTCCTTCCCCCAACACTAGCACTCTAGGCCCTAGCGTTAGCCTTTCTTGGCCCTAGTTTGCCCTCATTCATCTTTTGGTTGGTCATTTGATTTATGGACTGAATATTGGTGGGTTTTGTAGGGATATCTTGGCTCAAGTTTTGTGTTTTCAGGTGGAAAATTGGGCAAGCAATCTTCAAGGCCTTGGGCCTAAGGTTTGGTCTCTAAACCCTTTGCTTTTCACTGTTTTGCTACAGCAGTCACATCTCTTTCATAACAGTGATATAATTGTCATCTAAGTGCCACAATAATCATCCATAAATGTCTAACATATTAATGAGTTAATTGCTTGAGTTGGGCATTCATCATTAGGCTTGTTTCATGTTTTATTGCTGACTGTAATGAGAGTAATCAGATCTGATATATCACTGGTAAACACGTTTAAGAGGTATGAAATTGATTGGTAAGATATCTAGCATATTGCCATCATCTAAGCAACTTGGGAATTGTTTCTTTGGCAATGGGCATAGATCTAACTGATTTGTTGACTGATATCTCTCCATAATAAGTGTGATCAAATCTGATATCATACTAAAAACTACATCATAAGAACGCTTTTTAACTCATAATTTCATATTGGCAAGTTTGGTTTGGCATCTAGTAACTCACTGTTTCATAAGTTATCTACTGTTATCATACACAATCTTACTGCTGCCCTAAAAGGTTAATAATTTCTCATTAATTGGAATGCAAGTTATACAAGTGCTCTCATTGTTTTAAATGCTATTGTGTGTGAAAATTTCTGAATTTAATTTACAGAAATCCTATTGCAATAAATCTGATTTGCATTACCTACTTGCCTTATTTAAATTACAAGTTTTTTGACTGAATCTTCAGTTAAAATACTAATGCAAATACACTGCAGCCTACAAAATTATACAGATCAAGTACTGAAAAATAAGTGACACATTCAGACAAAGGACACATGTATTTTTCGGACAAATGTCCCCGGAAAAACCCAATGTGGGAAAACTGGTGCAGCAGATCTAAGGGTTTATATTATTAAGCAGCAGATCTAAGGGTTTATATTAATAAGCAGCAGTATTCTGAGTACATCTAGGGTGCCAAAATTTGGCTCACTCAACAGTTAAAAACCTCAGCAGACAGAAATAAATCATGAGTTTTACCTCACACTACAAGTCCTGGCTGATCCGAATCAGAAACTGGAGAAGCCCCAGCAGCCTCTGCGCAGTAGATGCGTGGGTCTGCGTGGGTCTACCTGAGGACAGCGTCACCCCTTCTCTACGCTGATCTCCATCTCAGAAACTAAGCTTCAGCCCTCTCGACTCAGAAACTCCAGTCTCCAGCTAAATTTGGACTGTCTCTCAAAGCCACTACGCAACCCCTGCGTGAGTCCTGAGTGGGCGTGCGTCACCCTCTCTAGGGTCTGCGTCACCTCTCCTAGTGGTTGCACTGGCCCCTCTGTTGCTTCTATATCCCTTGCTCTACTATGTACTCTTGGTCCTCTGAACAATTACTGCATCTGCCCCTCACTGCTACACTACATCACTCAAATCTGATCTTCGTCCGAGGACTGCTCCGTCAAAAGAATTCGATCGCTTAGATTGACTGTGTGTATCCTCCAACTGACCCTCAAGCCTTCCTTTATACTTTTCCTATTGATGAATCAACAGTCGTGATCTAATCTCTAATCAACGATTAAGATTAGAAAAGACTTTATCTTCATCACTTAGAACACTCCACCCGCATGTTAAATTAATTCACTTTAATTATTTAATTTCCCTAAGTTTAGACTTAAGGTCTCCATTAAAATAATGAATTATTTGACTAAATTAAGCTCTGGGTGGAATTTATCCAAATGATTTCTGGGTCTTGGAGATCTCATGTATTCTAGCCCCTGCACAACGTTTCAGAGCTAGAGCACGTTCGATGCTACCCAAAAATCAGCACTTCCTCTTAGCAAGGAATGTGCTCTAGCAATACTTCAATACTAGAAGCATCACCCGGATCCATAGCATCAGTCCTCTGCACTATTGATGCTCGGTTGCTGCCCCTCATCCACTGCGTTATTGCCTTTTGTACTGCTACCCATGACATTGCCACTTGTCATTACCTCATACGTACCACAGCTCCCTCTCAAATGTTGCATCATGTTGTCCATAGCACTTCCACTGGTAACTATTGCACTGCAACTCAGTTGCTGAGAGTTAAGCAACTGAAAAATCCACCCAAAAAAACTTGACATACAAGTCAGTCTAGATGCATCTCGATGGTGAAGCTCCCTCTGTTGTTAATTCTGTGCTAAACCTCTGCTGCTTTGCATTGTTGCTGCTCTGCACTGTGTTGTTGAAGTCCATCAACCACTGCGTTGTTGCTACTACGTTGTTACTGCCTCTGCTTTGCGTTGCTTCAGCCTTCAGCGTCCTAGCTTTGCCATTGTTGCTCCATCCTCCTCACATCAACTGGCTCTAGTCACCCTGCTACTGTCATTAAGGGCTCCCGTAGCTCGTATGTGATCCAAGACTTTGGGCACCTCAAGGATCCTACCCCTTTTTACTGCAGTTCAAAGAACTACAGATCAATGTTGCCCCACCTCTTCTCCCGAGGCACATGAGCACTCATGGCGACAACATCATCATCCCCATCATCATCCTTTGCTGCAACAGCCTTCAAATCAAAATATTCTTTACCCTTCTTCTTCTGAGGGCATTGTGTGGCAAAATGTCCTAATTCTCCACACCTAAAGCATCTGATTTTCGAGAGGTCCTTCTTCTTCCTTCTTTGTTGCCCATGTTGTCCCTTAGATGCGAGAGTTTCATCTTCCTCTTCCTCCTTCTTGATCTTGATCCCCGTACTGCTGCTTCCCGCCTTGGTCAACTGTTAGGTCCCTATATTACTAGTATAGTCCCTTATTGTTGTTAGTGTAACCCCCTTATTGTTATTATTGTACCCTTGTAACCCCCATTTTGTTATTATTATGCCTTTAAATTATTATTGTTAGGTCGGCTAGGATTACATTGTGGCCCACTAGGATTACATTATGGCCCCATGGACTCCTATATATAGAAAGGAGGTTTTGTAAATTGTATCATCCAAGAATTGTTGATTTATGTAATGTATTGGAGGTTGCCCCCTCGAAGTGGCTCATTTCTAAGGCATTGATATCTCTTTTCTTCTATTTTTGGAGCTGGTTACACAACATTTGGTATCAGAGCTTTGGATTCTAGGGTTTCGCTGCTCCAAATAGGTCATCGTGGCATTTTCACTATAACTTTTTTTCTACGAAGTTTCAGAAGCTGAAATTTTTTGGGTGTGAAGCCGAAATCCTGAGGAAGATTGTCTAAAAATTTCAGAGCTTGGTTCGCAATATTTTCGGAGATATGATCTGTGGAAGTTAGGTCCTTTTTTTAGGCTCCTAAACAGGTCATCGTGGCATTTGCGCTATAACTTTTTTTCTAAGAAGGTTCAGAATCTGAAATTCTTATGGTGCGAAGTTGAAATCCTGAAGAAATTCGTCAAAAAAATTCAGAGCTTGGTTCACAATATTTTTGGAGATATGATCTGTGGAAGGTAGTGCTTTTTCAAGCTCCTGAATTTCATCTCAAAGAGGTGATCGTGGGAAAAGTACAATAACTCTCTCTCTGGGCATCGGATTGGAGTGTCGTAAAAAGTGGTCGCAAGTACACGGACTGTAGTTTCTTGGCTATCAATTTCAGAGACGAAGGATGAAACAGTGACATGTGGCAAGTCGTACAAGTTCGCTCTACTAAACCAGTCCATAATTAGGTCATTGTGAGAGATTGGACACAACTTTGTCTTGGAGAATCCAAATCAGGTCAGACCTGTGGCATTCGAAAGATAATTCAGAGGGCTACGTTAGTACCGAAAATCAAATATTGAATTGTTGCAATCACAAAGATAATCCAATATCAATATCGAGCTCCTCAAAAGCAAGAAAAAGGTGTGTTATTTTTCCGAATTGCATAAGTCTTGTTTGAAGAATCAATTTGAATTGATTCCAAGGGCATATTGTAGAATAGATATCAGTATTGGGTTCTAAAATATGCCCCGTAAAAATAATTCAACACCCATTAAGCCTTCAGAAGGCTCTACGATGACTCATGAAGATGAAGAGTTGCAACATGATCTATCAAAATTACAAGAGAAAGTGCACCAAATTTCGCTCTCGCAAAGAGCAAAAAAAAATGAAATGGAAGTTTTGAAGAAAGGCATGGAAGCGAAGATTGACGGCTTGAAGAAAGGCGTGGAAGCTAAGATGGATGGCATGGAAGCTGGCATGGAATCTAAGATGGATGACATGAAAGACAACATGGAAAACATGAAGAATGAATCTAAAATCGTACATCGAAGGTTTGACAAAGTTGATACAAGAAATGTTTCCTAATGGTGAAAAGATAGTAGAAGAACCTCATGATGAGAACAAAATAAATGTTAATCGTGATTTCATAAACTTTAATGTTGGTGGGAAGAACCACCATATTCCAAAAATGGATATGAGGAAGTTTGATAGAAAGGATCCTGTAACATGGATACTACAGATGGAGCAATATTTTGATCTCCATAACGTGCAAAACACACAAAAGGTACGCATTGCAACTTTACATTTAGAACAAAATACATTTGTATGCTATCGATGGCTTTGCTCCCGTAAAAAAATTGTCACTTGGTCAATTTTTACGGAGGAAATGATAGCACATTATGAGGATACAAAGAGCAACACCTTCTTTAGCCAATTGATAAATCTCAACAAAAGGGTTTAGTGGGGCAGCACATTGAGGACTTCCAAAAATTGAATATAAGGGTAACTGATATTCTAGAGGAACACAGGATCGATCTCTTCATAGGCACTTTAAAGGATAACATCCAACATGAAGTTCGTGTTTTGGAACTAGATTCATTGGAGAAGGCATTCAGGTTGGCAAGAAAAGTTGAATGTAAAATAATGGCGACAAGGAAGCCTACCACTCAATTCTATAAAGAAGAAAGTGTTGCTACGCCTAGATTTCCACAACCTACAAGGTTGACACCACAACAATTGGAAGAAAAAAGAGCAAAAGGGCTTTGCTACAATTGTGATAGCAAATACACTAAAGGTCATAAGTGTGCCGAGAAGAAATTATTTTCTATAGATTGTGAAGAGGAAGAAGAAAATGAACAAGAAGAGGATATACACCAGGAACCAGCCCTAGAAGAGGAAGAAATGAATCCGACCATATCGTGTAATGCACTGGCAGGAATTACCACTCCTCAAACTCTCAATATAGTAGGACAAATCAAGAAGAAAAAGGTAATAGTGTTGATTGATTCAGGTAGCACCCATAATTTTATTCATTGTAAGGTAGCCAAGGAATTAAATTGTTTCCTATACCCATCACCAAAATGTCAAGTGATGGTTGCAAATGGAGGAACTATAAATTGCTCTGGAAAATGCCATAATATCAAGCTACCCATGGGGGAATATGTATTGACTAGTCCAATGCTTTCCATTCCTATGGGAGGTGTTGATGTTGTACTAGGAGTACAATCGTTACAATCTTTGGGGACGGTAGCTTTTAATTTTCAAGAACTTTTCTTGATATTTTTTTTAGAAGGAAAGGAAGTCGAATTACGGGGTATTGAAGAGAAGCCAGGAAAGATAATAAGCTCTAATGTCATGACAAAGCTTCTAAAGAAAGAACAACGAGACGTAATTGCACAATTATGCTCACTAGAAGTTTCGACATCAAAATCATCTATTTCTGCAGATCTCCAACAAGTCTTGGACAATCATTCCAAGGTGTTTGAAACTCCCAAAGGACTCCCACCTATTCGTGATCATGATCATGCTATTCATTTGATTCCAGGAAGTGTTCCTCCAATCATCAGGCCTTATAGATATCCTTACTTCCAAAAGAGCGAAATTGAACGTATGATGGCAGAAATGTTAGAGGCGGGTATAATTCAACCTTGTCAAAGTTCTTTCTCTGCTCCTGTAGTATTGATACACAAGAAGGATGGATCATGGCGAATGTGTCCAGATTATAGGGAGCTCAATAAGCTCACCATTAAAGATAAATTTCCCATTCCTGTGATTGATGAATTATTGGATGAATTACATGGAGCAATTTATTTTTACCAAGTTGGATCTTCATTCAGGATATCATCAAATTAGAATGAAGACTGAAGATATTCCAAAAACAACATTTTGAACTCATGAGGGTCATTATGAATTTTTGGTCATGCCTTTTGGCCTTACCAATGCACCCTCTACATTTCAAGGGTTGATGAATTCCATTTTCAAACCCTTCCTTAGAAAATTTGTGCTAGTATTTTTTGATGATATACTAATCTACAGCAGGTCTTGAAGGATCATGTTGAACATGTTGACAGGGTGCTCAAACTATTGCAGGAGAAACAATTATATGCAAAAACATCCAAATGTTTCTTTGGAGTACAAGAGGTGGAATATCTGGGTCATATTGTATCTCACGAGGGTGTTAAGGTAGACCCTAACAAAATTAAAGCCATTAAGGAATGGAAAGTCCCTACAACCATAAAGCAATTGCAAGGATTTCTCGGGTTAACAGGGTATTATCGAATTTTTTTTAATAATTATGGGATAATCGCATCACCTCTAACAAAATTATTGAATAAATATGCATTTTCATGGACTCCTGAAGCAACTAAGGCCTTTGAACATCTTAAAGAGGCAATGTGCCTAGCACCAGTCTTAGCTATGCTAGACTTCACAAAAACCTTTATTGTGGAATGTGATGCCTCAGAAAATGGAATTGGTGTTGTTTTAATGCAAGAAGGAAGACCCATTACTTTTGAAAGTCGTCCAATCAAAGGAAAGTATTTACAGAAACCTATTTATGAGAAGGAAATGTTAGCAATACTGCATGCACTAAAGAAATGGAGAACTTACCTAATGGGAAGACACTTCAAGGTAAAAATGGATCATGATAGTCTTAAACACTTTTTGGAACAAAGACTATCTTCAGAAGAGCAACAAAAATGGGTCACAAAGATGTTGGGTTATGACTTTGAAATAATCTACAAAAAAGGAAAGCTTAACGTTGTTGCAGATGCACTCTCAAGAAAGAATGAAGAGGTGGAAGCATTTCTTTGTGCCATTTCTATTATCCAACCAGATTGGATAACCAAAGCAAGAGATGAATGGAAGAAGGACAAAGATGTATGGACACTCATTCAAAAGTTGCAGCAAGATCCTAGTACATCCGATACATTTAGTTGGAAAAATGATTCCTTATGGTACAAAGATCGCTTATATCTTTGTAAGAATTCCCAACTAAAACAAAAGATTCTTCCGGAATTGCACACTTCTCCTTTAGGAGGACACTCAGGATTTTTAAAAACTTACCACAGGGTGAAGAAAGAATTTTTTTGGGATGGCCTTAAATCCGATATTCAAAAGTTTGTGGCGGAATGTTTGGTTTGCCAGCAGAATAAAGTGGAAACAATTAAGACCCCGGGACTTCTACAACCTTTATCCATTCCAAGTCAACGTTGGGAGGAGATTTCAATGGATTTTATCACAGGTTTACCTAAGTCCGAAGGAAAGAGTGTCATCATGGTGGTAGTCGATAGACTTACCAAGTATGCACACTTTTGTGCATTATCTCATCCATTTAAAGCAAGTACAGTTGCTACTACATTTATGGACAGAATTCAAAAGCTACATGGAAGCCAAAGGGTTATTGTGAGCGACAGAGATCCCATTTTTACTGGAAATTTTTGGACGGAGTTATTTTCTTGTTTGGGTACTCAATTAGCTCATAGCTCATCTTATCATCCTCAATCTGATGGTCAAACCGAGATAGTAAATAAATGTTTGGAAGGATATCTTCGTTGTTTTGTATCTGATAAACAAACACAATGGGTCAAGTGGTTACCTCTCGCTGAATGGTGGTATAACACTTCCTTCCATACTGCAGCAAAAATGACCCCATTTATGGCACTTTATGGATATCATCCACCATCGATCACGTCATCTTTAAGGGAAAATTTGAAGGTTCAAGCAGTGGAAGATCACATCGAGCATCAGCAAGAAGTTCTCCAACTCTTAAAGGATAACCTGAATTTGGCACAAAATCGAATGAAACAACAGGCAGATCAACATCGTAGAGAGAGAAGTTTTGATGTAGGAGATTGGGTATTTTTACGGCTACAACCATACAAACAAATGTCCCTCAAGCAAGCAAAGAAGGATAATAAATTATCGCCAAAGTACTATGGTCCTTGCAAGGTGTTGCAAAAGATTGGTACTATGGCATACAAATTGGAGCTTCCTGCTTCTTCGCGAGTACATCCAGTTTTCCATGTTTCATGCTTAAAGAAGGTTATAGGTGAGAATCTTCCAGTTCAAACAGTATTGCCAGAACTTGATGGGGAAGGGAAAATCATATTGGAACCTGAAGCAGTCATGGAAAAAAGAACTCGACAACTACGGAATCGATCAATTTCAGAGTATCTCATCAAGTGGAAGAACTTACCCACCGAAGATTCTACATGGGAGGATGAGAATTTTATACAGAAGCACCCAGAGCTACTCAAGTGTTGAGGACAACACTTTTTTGAAGGAGAGGGGCATGTTAGGTCCCCATATTACTAGTATAGTCCCTTATTGTTGTTAGTGTAACCCCCTTATTGTTATTATTGTACCCTTGTAACCCCCATTTTGTTATTATTGTGCCCTTAAATTATTATTGTTAGGTCGGCTAGGATTACATTGTGGCCCACTAGGATTACATTATGGCCCCATGGACTCCTACATATAGAAATGAGGTTTTGTAAATTGTATCATCCAAGAATTGTTCATTTATGTAATGTATTGGAGGTTTCCCCCTCGAAGTGGCTCATTTCTAAGGCGTTGATATCTCTTTTCTTCTATTTTTGGAGCTGGTTACACAACATCAACGTTCTGATCTCTTCTTGTCGAAGAGCTGCCCACATCTCCTCCTAGTTTGGAAGAGCAGCCCTGCCCAAAATACCTCGGAAAAAGGTTTCCTAGTCTTTCGCGACTGCATTCAAGGCATTCTTGACCATAAGTCCATCATCTAGTGTAGCCCCTATGGAAGCCAGCTGAACTCGAATCGCTCGTAATCTGATAAGGAAGGGGTCGATTGCTTCTCCCTTCTGCATCTGAAACAGTCTCAGTTTCTTCTCAAGCAACATGCTCCGCTGGATGGAGGTTCCTTGGTACATAGGGGTCAAGGAAGTCCACATTTCTCTTGTCGTGTTCTTCTCAGCAATATGTGGGATCGCATGATCCTTGACTCCGTCCATGATCATGCATTCTGGCTTCGCTTGAGCTTCTTCGTACTTCTTGAGAGCATCAGCATCAATAGGGACAACAACTACATGCAAGACATGATCCTTGATGCGATGATCATCCAAAATTGACAGGATCCTGGCCTTCCAGATGACAAATTTGGATGTTCCATCCAACCTATCCCGATCCCTCAGTTCATCTGCGGCCATCTCTGCTCAACAAGAAAATGTCGAAATGGTTCTCTTCTCCCTCTTTTGTTGCTACCCTAGCAAAACTCAGATTTGGGTTTCTTTGGCGCTAGAAACCCTCTAAGGAACAAGCTCACTCTGAATCTTGATTTCCTTCACAGAAATCCTTCTGCCAACTGATGTTGAATCAATCCGTTCTGACCACTCTTTACTGTTGATCAACACTGGACCTAGACTTCTTAGAAAGAAGTCTTCTAAGGAACTGTTTTCCTCTACTTTGCCACTGCCCCACTAGACACTGTTCTGCACCAACAAAAACAATACCCCACCAGCGACTCCTGAAGAAAAATCGAACTGCACTTCTAGCCACATCACTTGGAAAGTCGGAGACTCAAAACCTTTGGATTGGACCAACAAACATTGTGTTGCCTCTATTGCAGCAACAGCGTAACCCTAGATGGCTAACGCAAGCTTTGTGTGAGCCCCTCTGGTGACTGTGTCAACCTTCCTTGCCTCTTTCTGGTTTTGCGTAGGATAGTTGCCTTCCTGCAGCAAGTTTTCCTTCGTGTTTTTGCGGATGGCTTCAGCTCTACTTGATCCGCAACAACTTTGATACCATGTGAAATTTTTTGAATCTAATTTACATAAATCCTACTGCAGTAAATATGATTTGCATTACCTACTTGCCTTATTTAAATTACAAGTTATTTTTCTGAATCTTCAGTAAAAATACTAATGCAAATACACTGCATAATACACAATTATACAGATCAACACATTCAGACAAAGGACACACATATTTTTCGAAAAAATGTCCCTGGAAAAGCCCAATGCGGGAAAACTGGTGTAGCAGATATAAGGGTTAATATTATTAAGCGGCAGTATTCTGAGTACATCTAGGGTGCCAAAATCCAGCTTACCCAACAGAGAAAAACCTCAGCAAATAGAAATAAATCGTGATTTTTACCTCACACTACAAGTCTCAGTTGATCCGAATCAAAAACTAATGAAGCCCCAGCAATCTCTGCGTAGTAGATGCGTAGGCCTGCGTGGGTCTAGCTAAGGATTGCGTCACCCCTTCTCTGTGTTGATCTGCCTCTCAAAAACTGAGTTTCAGCCCTTCCGGCTCATAAACCCCAGTCTCTAGCTAAATCTAGACTGTCTCTCAAAGCCACTGCGCAGCCCCTGTGTGGGCCTGCGTCACCCTCTCTAGGGCTTGCGTCACCTCTCCCAGTAGCTGCGTTGGTCCCTCTGCTGCTTCTATTGCCCTTGCTCTGCTATGTACTCTTGGTCCTCTGACCAATTACTACATTTTCCCCTCACTGTTGCACTGAATCACTCAGATTTGATCTTCGTCCGAGCACTGCTCCATCAGAAGAATTCGATCTCTTAGATTCACTATGTGTATCCTCCAACTAACCCTCAAGCCTTCCTTTATACCTTCCTGGTTGATGAATCAATGGTCGTGATCTAATCTCTAATCGACGGCTAAGATTAGAAAAGACTTGATCTTCGTCACTTAGAACATTCTCACCCACATGTCAAATTAAATCACTATAATTATTTAATTTCCCTAAGTTTAGACTTAGGGTCCCCATTAAAATAATTAATTATTTGAATAACTTAAGCTCCAGGTGGAATTTCTCCAAATGATTTCTGAGTCTTGGAGATCTCATGTGTTCTAGCCCCTCCACAAAGTTTCGAAGCTAGAGCACATTCGATGCTACCCAAAAATCAACATTGTGAAGAAGGATTGTTGAACATTAGGTTCTAACATTTGCTTGTCTTGTGTAAGCTCTAAAAAAACTTGCTCTTTGCACTAAAATCTCTCTAAAGCACATTGATCTAAATAATCTAGTTGCATTTTTGAGTAATTATCATTAGAGATTGGTATCTAATTGTGTTTTTCCTTTCTAACCAAAACAACCTCGGGGAATAGTGTTTTCATTATTGCTTCATTGGTGAAAGATAATCTCATTTTGACATTAAGATCTAAATGCTCTTTACTTGAAATATGTGGATTATCATTGAAGTATCTTATTTCTCTTAAGTGGAAATCTAATTGGTGTTCTTCACTTAAATGCTTCTAATCTAATTGAGTAACTCTTGTTAAATTGGAGATTGGCATTGATCTTGTTTAAAAACAAAAAATATTTGGAGATCTCTAATTAATAATCATTATGGCGTTGTCTTGAAGTAGAAACATTACTAATCTTGCAATATTGATCATTGACATCTTGATTAAGTGTTGATTAAGTTATTACGGGATTTCAGCACATCCCGTATTTGTTGGAATTTTGTATCTTGTGGGTATCTTTTGTTTCTTTTTTGCATTCGATAATGCACATTCTTGTTTTTAAGATTGTCTTTCCATTTATTGTTAAGCAGTCTTGTCATAAAAGCTAATCATAACTAAAGTACTTAAAGCCTCAAGCAATCTTAACCCAAAAAACAATCATATACCTTGCACAAGCATTCTAAGTATAGTTGCATTAATAACTTACCTCCAAGCATAAGCTTGGTTGGTAGACGTTTAGGGCTACCCTTTCTCAATTTAGCTTGAGGAATTCAGACCCTCTTTAGTGGTTAACACGGTGACCTTGCAGTCGTCATAGTTGTTGGAAAATCATAAAGGCATAAAGATTTTCTTTACGATGATAATTACTAGTGATTTTCTTATGTTCTTAATAGCTTTTTGTGTTCTTCTTTTATCTTAGTTCATCAATCAATTACCAAAACCATAACACGAAGATCAAGGACACCAGATGTAGGTGGACAGCTAGGGAAAAACCCCTATCTAGGGGAAAACCGAATCAACAACTCTTCCTTCAATAGTTTCACAAGATATTCCAAGACTTTTTGACCTAAACACAAACTTCCTCCAATCACCCAGTCAGCCCTTCCCATTTTCTGCAAATGATGACCTTCCAACGATAACTTCGACCTAGAACAACAGCAATAGTAGCAACAACACTCCGACCTAATAGCAGCATCACAACCTCATCCTAGAAGCAGCATAAAACTTCGACCTTGATGCAGTAGTAGCTTTGACCTTGATGCAATAGCAGCTTCGACCTTGATGCAATAGAAACTTTGACCTTGATGCAGTAGCCCAGAAACTTCACACGAGTGAGAGAGATGACCCAGAAAACTTCGATCTTTTAATCCCCCTTCTCCTTTTGCAATTCCATACACTACATCTTCTTCTGCTTGTATATCGAACCTATGAGTATGTCCTCAAATGAATTGAACTGCATTGTATATATAGCCTCTTCTGGAGTTCGAAATACCCTCATGTAGGTCGACTTGAATAGGTGGGGGTCGACTTGGTGTGGAGGTGACAAATGGCATATTTGACTCAATAATAATTATTTTTACATGATTCAAAAGCCTAAGAAGGGCCTCATAAAAAGGACACTGACTCTAATGACTCAATATAAATCCTAGAAGTCCTTAATGGGGACTTTGACCTAAAATATGATGACCCAAGCATGAAACCCATGCTTTAATAAGTCAGAATAATAATAATAACAATAAATTATTTTTCTTTATTTTGATAAATACATTTCATTATGACTTAAAAACAAATATGAAGGCCGAACCTAATTATGTTCTTCAACACTCCCTCTTAACTAGGGAGGTATTCATACATACATATACAAGTACATGGAAGATTTCAAAACACATGAACTATGAAGAGTTTAGGCACTCACGGTGCCATGGACTAGACGCCTGACCAGGGCAATCTATCCAGGTCCATGAAGAGTTTAGGCACCCACGGTGCCACAGAATAGATTCCTAACCAAGGCAATCTATTTGGGTGGGACTAAGATGCACTAAAGCTTTCACCTACTCTAGGTACCATCAGGCTTACTTGCTAGCCATCAAACCAGGGATCCAAGTGTGTAACACAAGGTCAAAGCTCTATGACCAACGCCACCCTCCCTACTTCAGGAACTAGACATCAACACATAGTGGCGACCAGATGTCCTCCCATGAATTACACAATGCCTCAACACTTCCCATGAATTTCTGTGTCCACAAAACAAAAAAATTACAGCAGAGATTACAGCCTTCAAAACTATACAAACAACCTCGAAAACAGTGTCGAAATGGTTGTACGACCTCTTTCAAAATCTATAGTTTTCTCTCCTCGAAATTCATGCCCACTTGCCTCGAACTTCATGCTCAGCCCTGCTATATGGATTTGCTGAAAGTTAGTGCTGCTACCCTCCTTCTCACTGCTCAGAAAATTCTCTTCATCTTTCTCCTTCTCCTTCTCTCAATCTGCTCATGAAAGAATTAATGAATGAATGACCTTTTCTCTCCTTTTCCTCCTTTAATAGAACTCTAAGTGAATTTTGGGTTATCCCCAAAACCAATGGCTGAAATAGCTTTAGATCTAGGGCTGAGATTAAATGTTCTTTTAAATCTCACTTTCTATTTTTTAATTCACCCCACTTTAATAAAGACCCACTTAGTCATTTATTTCCAAAGTCACTTTTCCTTTCTAATTTTACATTAACTTTATTAAAGTCACTTTAAAATTAAACTTTAGTAACTTTATCACTTAAAGTCACTTTAAAATTAAACTTTAGTAACTTTATCACTTAAAGTCACTTTTAAATTAGATTTTACTTTATAACTTTATAAAGTCACTTTAGGAGAAAAATTAAATTCTTTTCGACACTTTTCCCTAGGCCAAAGATCAAAGCCTTAGGGAACCACCTGTCCTTCGGTAACCAAATTTCAACACTCCCTCTTACCGAGGAAGGTGTTCCTCACCACACCCATCTTGTCTCTGAAGTAGACATGCTTGCCCCGTGGTAAAGCTTTGGTAAGAATATCTGCAACTCGCTCATCAGTGGGAATATATTCGAGCTTCACAGCTCCCTTCTGCACATAGTCTCTGATGAAGTGATAGCCGATGCCGATATGCTTTGACCGATCATGAAATACTGGATTCTCTGTCAGTTTAATGCAACTCTGATTATCACAGTAAATCACTGAAGGTCTCAACGGCTGACCAAATAAGCTAAATACCATCTTGCGAAGCCAGATGGCCTCACAACTAGCTAGACTGGCTTCCATATACTCGGCTTCCGCTGAACTCAATGCTACTGACTGTTGTTTCTGACTGAACCACAACACCACTGCCGAACCCAACCCAAAACAACACCCTAAAGTGCTCTTCCTATCAGAAGCACAACCTGCCCAATCAGAATCAGTGTAACCTGCCAATCTCACTCCATCCCCCTGCCAATAATCCAGACCATAATCCATTGTCCCCCGCAAGTATCGCAAAATGTGTTTTGCAGCCACCCAGTTAACCTTCCTAGGCTCACACATAAACTGACTCATCGTGTTGACTGCAAAACAAATATCTGGTCTAGTGTTGACCAAATACATCAAGGAACCAATCAGCTGTCCGTACAATGTGGGATCCACCAACTCGGAATCCGAAGCATGAAGCTTCTTCCAGTTGGTGATCATCGGTGTCGACATGGGTCTACAATCCTCCATGTGGAATCTGCCAAGGATGTCCACAGTATACTTCCCCTGCCCCAAGAAGAAATGCCCCTCCTCCTGCCAAACCTCCAAACCCAAAAAGTAATGCATCAAGTCGATGTCCTTCATCTCAAACTCCGCCGCAAGATCTCTCTTGCAGTGCTCTATGAGTCTCTCTGCACCCATAATGACCAAGTCATCCACATACAGCACCAGAATGAGAGGATCCTCACCTATCACAATGAAGTATAAGTTTGGATCTGCCTCACTCTTTGTGAAACCCATCTCCTACAAGTATGTATCTATCCTGGAGTACCAAGCTCTAGGAGCTTGCTTCAGGCCATAAAGGGCCTTCTTCAATCTGCACACATGGGACTCCTTCCCATGCACTTCAAAGTCCTGTGGCTGCTCAATGTACACCTCCTCCTGTATGAAGCCATTGAGAAATGCGGTTTTCACATCCATCTGGTGGATCTTCCAACCCATCTCTGCTGCTATCGATATAATGGAGCAAATCGAAGTATATCGAGCCAGAGGAGCGAAGGTCTCCTCATAATCTACTCCCTCTACCTGGGAGAACCCTCTAGCCACAAACCTCACTTTGAATTTCTCAATGCTGCCATCTGCAGCATGCTTTACCTTGTAAATCCATCTGGAAGTCACCACGGATTTGCCCTCAGGCCTCGACACCACCTCCCAAACATCAATCTTCATAATAGAAGAATACTCCTCCTGCATGGCCTCTCTCCAGACCTGCTGGCTAGCTGCCTCCTCATAGCTAGAAGGCTCAGAGTCAAGGATGTTGGCAACCATTGCCATATAGCTACAAAACCTCTCAGGTGGTCTACTCTCTCTGACTGGCCTTTTAGGCCCAGCAACAGATGTGGCCTCTCTCAAGGTATCCTGAAGCCACTTGGGCTTTCTCTTCCCTAAGCACACTTCTCCCACTGGAGAATGAAACTCCTCCTCCCCATCAGAAGTCTAAACTCCTGACTATTTGTCTGTTGTCCTCCTGCCTGAACCTGAACCTGTATATGCTAAGGTACCGTGTGAACTGTCCATCAGCGGACTCCCTAGTGAACTGCTTTGCGGACTGCTCTGCATGCTGCCCGAAGCACCACCCCTCTGACTCTGTGAGCCACTGCTCACTGACGGACCTGACACCATAATCGATGTACCTCCGAATCCTCCTGATCCTTGCCCACTGGATCTCTATGATTGACTGAACTGCTACTGAGAGTCTGGCCGATCCAGATACTCTAACTCTCGTGACCTCCTGAAAGCCCGGTCCTCCTCGAATCTCACATCCCGCCTGATAACAACTTTCCTCGAAGCAGGAATATAGATCCGAAAGGCCTTCGAGGTCTCACTATAGCACACAAGGACAACCTTCTATGTGGTGGGCTCTATCTTGGTCCTCTTCTCGTTGGGTACGTAGGAGTATGCAATACACCCAAGGATACGGAAGTGACCAACATCAGTTTTCTTCCTAGAAAAAGCCTCCTCTGGAGTCACATGCCCCAAGGCACGATGCGGACTCCTGTTCTGCAGTATACAGCAGTATTGCAGGCCTCTGCCCACAAAAACAAAGGTAACCCTTGATCATGTAACATGGCTTTGGCGGCCCCAATGATGGATCTGTTCTTCCTCTCCGCAACCTAGTTCTGTTGGGGATTGTAAGGAACTGTGAACTCCCTCCTAATGCCTACCTCCGCACAATAGTCAACAAACTCTCCAAGGGTGTACTCTCCTCCATTGTCCGACCTCAGGGACTTGATCTTCCGACCTGTCTGAGTCTCCACAAGAGTTCTGAACTCTTGAAACCGCTTGAAGACCTCACTCTTAGTCTTCAAGAAATAAATCCAGGTTCTCCTGGAGTGATCATCAATGAATAAAACATAATACTCATATCCACTCAAGGAAACATGAGACATCCAACCGCTCACATCGGAATGAATCAAATCAAGTATCCCAATCGCTCTGCTGTCACTACTAAGAAAAGGGGATTTGGAAAACTTGCCCATCGCACATCCTCTGCAAGTATCAAAGTGATCAGTACTGAAATCCGGCACACCTATAGTGATCTCCCACAATGTCCTCAAGGCCCCATGATACATGTGCCCCATCCTGCGGTGCCAAATCTCACACAGCTCATAACTGCTAGCTCTGTTATTGATGCTACTGCTCAATGCCATAAGGGGCTGAAATGCAAACTTGTACACCTTTGCATGGCGTACTCCTATCACTCCAGCTAAATCAGCTGGAGTACCCCTGGGATATATCAGCACTTGTCCTCTCTTGAACAATATCTCATACCCTCTGTCCTCCAATGCTGAGACGAATATGAGGTTCTTCCTTATCCCTGGCACATATAAAACATTTGACACCTTCAAGGGAGGTTTGGGTTCCCTATCAAATGTCAGTGTCCCCACACTGACTGCTCTAACAACACTGTCATCACCGAGTACTACCTCTATATCAATGCCACTCTCTGAAAGCTCTAAGAAGTACTCACGGAATCCTATCATATGACGTGAAGCCCCACTGTCCACATACCAGATACTTGAAGATGCTCCGCTAGTCGAGGGAAATGCATGCTCCATCTGAACCTCCGTGGCAGGTGATCCTGCACTAGTGGACTCACAAGCACTGAACCCAAACTCTCGGTCAAATCTATCTAAAAAGTCCTCAATCTCTGCTGATGCTGCCATGGTCTGGTTCTTCCCCTTCTTCTTCTTCTCCGAACACACAACTGCATAGTGTCCCATCTTCTGACAACTCCAACACTTCACCTTGGAATAGTCCTATTGTGTGTTCTCCTATTTACCTTTACCTTTGCCTTTCTTGCCTCCTGCCAACAGTGCTACATCCTCATCCTACTCAACTGGCTTGGCTACCCCATCCTGATCTCTGTCTGTATGCAATCATCCCAAAACCTCTCCCAAGTGGGAAGGGTCTCACGTGCACAAACCCCATCAACAAAGTTCAGCCATGAACTGGGGAGGCCATTCACTGCAATCTGCACCAACTCAACGGATGGAATGACCTCTCCAACTGCTGCCAACTCATATCTCAAATTAGTAATCTATGTGAGATATCCAGCTGCACTATTAGTCTTACCCATCTTAATGGTCTTCAGCTTCTCCCTTAGGACCATTTTCCTGTTCTCATTGGTACTCTGGTAGAGATTGGTCAAGGCAGACCACATCTCATGAGTATTTCTCTTTCCTCTCACATGAGGAATGCAATGGTCTTTGATTCCGTCTAGAATCAGTCTCTTACCCTTGTTATTCTTTTTATTAAATGTTGCCAATTGAACAGCATACGTAGGCACATCAACAGGGTGTTGTGCAGTATGCACCATGACATCCCAGACTTCTACCTCCTCAAAGATACTTTGCATTCTCTCCTTCCACACGCTATAGTTACTATGCTCATCCAACCTATCCTCCACCCTTAAGCCCAAAGACATGCTTGTTGTCCTAAATAAGCTAAAAATAACACTGTTGTAGTAAAGATAAAATTTGTGTGAAAAATCAACTTGCTAGAATTTTCTGAGTGAAAAATCAGCAACCTGTAATTTTTCTCTTTGTTGTCCCAAAGTGCACTTTCAGCACCCAAGCTCTGATACCATGTAGAAATTTCTATTTTCCCACCCCGATTTTTAGTTTCACCTTACTTCTCCAAATAGTTAAATGCCCGTTCCCATAACCTTACATTCAACAAGCTAGAAAATAAATATTTTCTAAAAATAAAAATTCTGGAAAATTTTCACAGTGCTGGAAATTGCAAAAATAAACATCAGCAAACTAAAACAGCCACACAAAACATTTTAACATAGTTATTTTTGGTCAACATGACCCTGGAAAAACCCCCTACAACTCCTGGGAAAAACCAATTCGAAAGCTTCTCTTTATTTTCTGAATATTGCTTTTACAGTGATGCAGAAATTTACACAGCAAAAAAATTACAGCAACTTCGAAACAGAACTTATCTCGAAAACCATGCCAAACTCCACCTTGGTTTCCGTGCCCACAAAACAGAAAAATTACAACAGAAATTACAGCCTTCAAAACTATACGAACAGCCTCGAAAACAATGTCGGAATGGTTGTATGGCCTCCCTCGAAATATGTAGTTTTCTCTCTTTGAAATTCATGCCCACTTGCCTCGAACTTCGTGCTCAACCCTGCTATACGGATTTGCTGAAAGTTAGCGTTGTTGCCCTCCTTCTCACTGCTCAGAAAATTCTCTTCAGCTTTCTCCTTTTCCTTCTCTCAATCTGCTCATGAAAGAATTAATGAATGAACGACCTTTTCTTTCATTTTCCTCCTTTAATAGAACTCGAAGTGATTTTTGGGTTATCCCCAAATCCAATGGCTGAAATAGCTTTAGATCTAGGGTTGAGATTAAATGCTCTTTTAAATCTCACTTTCTATTTTTTAATTCACCCCACTTTAATAAAGACCCAATTAGTCATTTATTTCCAAAGTCACTTTTCCTTTCTAATTTTACATTAACTTTATTAAAGTCTCTTTAAAATTAGATTTTAGTAACTTTATCACTTAAAGTCACTCTTAAATTAGATTTTACTTTATAATTTTATAAAGTCACTTTAGGAGAAAAATTAAATTCTTTTGAACACTTTTCCCTAGGCCAAAGATCAAAGCCTTAGGGAACCACTTGTCCTCCGGTAACCAAATTTCAACAGAGGCTTCTCAAACAAATCTTGACAAAATTTTCCTCAATCATATAGCTTCCTTTCCTACTTCACATGCAGCAACATATTCTACAACCGGATCCTGCTTTCCTTCTTTCAGCAGCACCTCAATATAAATTCTCCAATTTCTTCTTCAAGGTATCCATCATAACTATAATATGCCCTCCCTCTCAACTTGGGAGATATGCTCTTTCTTTTATCCAAGCTCCCTCTTAACTTAGGGAGATCAACTGCTCTCTATGACATCGGAGAATCTTTCATGACTTCCATCCTTCTTACTAGAGTCATCTTCATATCGTCATCCATATAACTCCCTTTATCATGCTTTCCAATCAAGTCAACTTTACTTACGAATATCTTCAACATCTTGAAGATTATGTACCTACACAACCTAAACAACAAGTACAACCAAATAGATATATAGAATTGTGAAGTTTAACTATATCGTAATCATAAAATAATGGAACCATTAGACTTTAGACACCAAGTACCTAAACTTAGTTAGGTTCATATCAAGAGACACATACTTCTATACTTCAATTTTTTTTGTTCGACAGTTTTTTGTTACAAACCCTACATCAGATAATTCAAAGTAACTCAATCAAGATATCAATCTTATTATATCCAGGGCCTCAATAATTCTTTCAGAGATATGTCAGACTCTAATATGACATATTGCAAACCCTAGAAGCAATTCAAACAAGTACAATGTATCTAACAACTTTAGAATTCATACGTTAAACTTCTACTAGGATTTAATGCAATCCCTAGATTCCATCTATGAGATACTAAGCCTTAGATATCAATAGTCAAAACCAATCATAGCACAATCTAAGGTTTCAACAATATGACCAACCTTTTGTAAACAAGAGACTTTATCATCACAACAATCATATCTTAAAATATCAAACTTCGACTAGGGCTTAGTTACAAACCCTAGAACCATGATCATCAACAATATACATATCTAGGATTTCATAATCATGCATATCACAACAACATATAGCAGACATACCCAAGACACAAATATCGATGCATTAAAGTTAGACATATAACTAACTTGATCATGCTAGGGTTTCGATTAGACAAACAAACATACACCTAGGGTTTCATTCCTATGAGCGAACTATAGATACCATAAGGGTTTTGCTCATAAACCCTAATTTACCAAAAGCTCTAATATATAGACATTACCATCCAACTAGGGTTTCTATAGCAATACCAAAACTCCAAACATGACATTACCATCAAAACCCCAAACATCAAAAGAATAGTATCAATAATCGTAAGAAGATTAGGGTTTTCACAAATGTATCGACATACCCTTAGGTTAGGGTTTTTACAAAAAACCTTTTAGGGCTCCACAAAAAGATGAATGATTTTAGTGTGGGTAGATTCAATCTAATGATTAATCACCCAAATAAGAATGTTTATGATTCAAAGGTGCTAGACACAACGATGTTAGTAATCTAAAACAGATTATTAAAACAGATTCATTTACCTTTATCACAGAGAGAAAAAGCATATGGTTTAAGACATACCATTGAGTTGTTTTCTTCACAAACCTTGTACAACATCAATTCCAATAGAAATTTTATCATGCTTTGTCTTGTGAGGTCTCCTCCATAACCCTTGAGTATTCAGAATCTAGTTGTTGCAAGTCGAAATTATGGGTTGTTGTTGGGTTGTAGTTGTTGGACAAGAAGAGACTATTGAAGTTTATTGAATCATACTGGAAGGCTAACATGGTGTAGGAGGAAGGTCTAAGGTCTTGGTTTATCTCAATTTGATTAGTAAAAGAGTTTGACTGGGTTTTTCCCAAGAGAGGGGTTTTACACTGGTTAAGTGCTTATATCTCGTATCGTTGATCTTCATGTTTTGTTTTGATGATTTCTTGATGAAACAAAGATAAAAGAAGAACATAAAGAGAAGATAATAAGTCCACAAGAATATCACAAGTAATTATTAATATAAGAGAATCTTTTTGCCTTTACGATTTTCTAACATTGTTCACGCACTTTTATTTATCCTTACTAATCTTTTGCATTTTAACATATGGCTCATGCCTTTTCCTTTCCTTTTGCTACATCAACCTCTTAAAGAAATGTTTCCAAGTCCTTATTCAAGGATGAGGAAAATAGGGGACCAATACTGGTGATAGATAACCATCAACCCAAAGATGGGATGTCGATACATGGGAAGATGGAAGGTGTTAAATATGGATTACCATGGATATGCAACATCAATTAGAGCCTCCTATTTGTGCCCCTCCTGCATAGTGAAAAAAAGGCCTCAAGGAAGGTCACACTAGACTAGTTGCAAGTGATAACCACCAAGGTGAAGCAAGGGAACAAGTGTATAGTAAAAAGTGGTCTATCATCCAATTCAATCTGTAATCCATTCGAGAATTCCCTAAACATAACATGAAAGCACTTGAATACAAAATGGTTAATGTACCACACATTTGATGACCTACCTTCATCGGATGAGCAGGCTAGATAAGAAAGCATTGACTGGATAGTGGATGAGAGGGATCTAAGGCTAGCTATATGTGGATCATGATAGGCCTGCTAGTTGGCAAGCTGAAATATTAATAGAAACATTTTCTCCTAGGGATCACCCACATGGGTGGGTAGCAGTCATTATCATAGCATCTCTAATAAGCTCTTAGTGCAGCTGTAATACTTTATGGAGTAGATTCTATCACAAATGAGCCATTACTACACATGATCCACTAGTGTGGAAAGGAAAGGTCAACTTTTGATACTTTATTGATCATAGTCTATTGATTTATGGTAGCATTAGATGTGCTCTAGCCTTGTAATTTTGTATATAGGCTAAGACACATGTATTCCATAATACTCAGAAAGGATTTTGGAAAATTCCACTTAGAGATGGTTTAATTAAAATAATTAATCGTTTTTTTAATATTTTTCTAAGTCTAAACTTAGGAAAATTGATTAATTAAAGGGTGTTAATTAAACTAAGTGTGAATCTTCTAGATAAAGTCATGGATCACCTCCAAGTTAATCTTAGCCCTTGATTATGTTTTAATCTTGGTCGTTGAAGGGTCAACAAAGGATTATAAGGAGGGTGAGGGGCCTATGGAAAACATATTGAACACATTGAGCATTTGGCATTTTCGAGCTTGTGAGAGAGACATAACTCTTTGATCAAGATCGAATCACTAGGGCTGGGTTTGCTAAGTGATTTGATTCAGTGATAAGTTCCAGAGAGGGGCAGATGCAATAACTGGTCAGGAGGACCACGAGTACGTTTCAAAGAGAGAAGCAACAGTCACGCAGAAGAGGCAGCGCAATCATCTGGAGGGGTGACGCAGTTCCTGAAGGAAATCACGCAGAAGTGACGCAGTGCCTTCTTGATTCAGTTCGGAGATAGCTGGAAGCTGGGGTTTCTGAGCCAGGAGGGCCAAAACTCAGTTTCAGAATCAACTTGATCATTTGCAAAGGAGAGGTGACGCAGTTCTTCAACTTGCCCACGCAATCTTACGCAGTTGCAGCGTAGGCATCACGCAGAGGCAGAGATGGGCTTCACCAGCGCTGTTCAGATCAGCCAGGGATTTGCAGAGTGAGGTATATCTCACATTTCTTCTGTTGCCAAGATTTTCTCTGAAGGGTGAGCCAGATATTGGCACCCTAGTTGTCCTCAAGATTCTGTTGCTTAATAATACAAAACCCTCAGATCCGCTGCACTGGTTTTCCCGAGTTGGGCTTTTCTGGGCACTTAGTCCAAAAATAACTCTATCAAATGTGGATGTTTTTCATTGTATTTTGTTCAATTTGTTTCAGCACTTAGATTTATTCCGCAACATTATTTTTGTAGACTGCTTCAGTAATTACTTTAATATTTCACTGTAATGAAACAATTATGAAAAATAATAGAAGTAATTCAGATTTGTTGCAGTAGGAATCCAGATCTAAGATTTTTCGCATGGTATCAAAGCTTATTCAAGCTAAAGTGCAAGAGAAACAAGAGTGAACCAGCAAATCAACGCTGAAGAGACTGGGAACTGCATAAGCAACAGTAGACTAACCCAGAAATTACGTAGTCCAGACCAAGAGGGCAATCTAGCGCAGAAAGAGCTCCCTCTGAGAGAGTTGACAGAGGGGTAAGCTTTTTCAGTTGCCGAAGAGGCAGCGTAGCAGACCAACGTAGCTGAAGGGCGCAATTGCTGCATAGCAGTGAGTGCTGGTGCATGAGCGTCAGGAATTTTTTGAAAAACACAAATTGGGGATTTCTTGACCTCAGAGAGTTCTCTTACTCAAAGAAACTCAGTCTTTCCCATGCAGCAGCAGAAGTATTGACTTACTCCTCAAGGAGTGCATAAGTCTAGCTGAGCAGAGGGTTAGAGGAAGAATCGACAGTTGAGGAGATGGCCAGCAACGGATTGCGTGACCAATATAGATTGGAGGATGCTTTCAACTATGTTACTTGGAAGTTAAGGATTCAGTTTCTCCTTGATGAGCATGATCTAAAGGCCCTCATTGACAGCACAGTTGCACAGCCACTCGATGCAGCACATCTGAGAGCCTTCAAGAAGAACATGGCAAGAGCCAAACGATTGATCCTAGATGGTGTGAAGGATCACATCATACCTCACATAGCAGCAAAGAACATTGCTAGAGAAATGTGGGTAGGGTTGGAAAAGCTATACCAAGGATCTTTGGAGCAACAAAAGATGTATCTAGAGGAGAAGATGTGTAATACCAAGATGAAGAAGGGAGAGCGTTTTGACTCCTTCCTGTCTCGTATTCAGGATAACCGAGACCAGCTATCAGCAATAGGGTCAGAACCTAGAGACTTAGAGCTGGTAAGGCTCACTCTGAACTATGTTTCAGAAGACTATCAGGTCTTTGTCCAGAGCATTCTAGGCAGAGAAAAGCTTCCAGGATGGGAAGCGATGTGGGCACCCTTGCAGCAAGAAGAGCTGAGGAGAGACCTCCTCAAAATCCATATTGAGGATGGCAGCAGCGGTTCAAAAGTTAAGGAGGAAGAAGATAACACAACCCTTGCATCAAAGGGGAAACAAAGGCAGAAGAAGAAAGATCTGTCCAAGATCAAGTGCTTCAAGTGTGGGGAAATGGGACATTATGCCACACAACGTCCTCTTAAAAAAAAGGATAAGGAGGAGAAGCAAGATCCTCAAGCCGAAGCTGCCAATATTGAGGCAGAAGCTAATTGTGCTATGTTAGCTCATATTCCGAAAGGAGAGAAATGGGTTGACTTGGAGTTGTAGATCCAAAATCTACAGGTGGCAGGATCCTTGAGTATTTCCGAACTCTTGGATCACATGCGAGCTACGACATCCTTAACACAGTAGCAGGATGGACAGTTGCAACAGAAGATGAAGAAACAATGCAGTGGCTAGCAGTGCTAGAGCCTGATCAGCACAGAAGAGCAGCAGCAGCAGCAATAGTTGAGTAGCAGCAGCGCAGTGGGTAGTGGTGCAGCATAGTGCAGTGCAGTGCTCACACAGTGCAGAGCAGTAACAGCGCAGCATATTCAGAGAGCTAATGCAAAAGTTCGCAACAGTCAGCCTTATTATTCAGATGTAGTTTTACTTTTCCAATTTCGAATGTTTCTCTGTTGCAATTAGCAACAGTGCAGCAGCAAAAGTAGTTGAGCAGCAGTAGCAGTAAATGAGCAGCAGCAACGCAGTGCACAGTGGTGTAGCGCAGTGCAGAGCAGTGCTCACGCAGTGCAGAGCAATGCTCATGCAGTGCAGCAACATGGTTGCACAATTTAGAGGGAGTTGTAGTACAGTAGCAGTTGGCAACAACATGCAAAGTCAGTAGCAATACAAATGCAGCATTTTTGTGCAGTGTTGGCGAACAGCATCAACAGCACAACAACAGATGTTACAGAAGTCAGAACAACAGATTGAGTTGTCTTTCTAGAGCACCTTCCTCGCTAAGAGGGAGTTTTTATTTATGGTAGCATCAGATGTGCTCTAGCCTTGTAATTTTGTATACAGGGTAAGACACATGTATTCCATAATACCCAGAAAGGATTTTGGAAAATTCCACTTAGAGATGGTTTAATTAAAATAATTAATCATTTTTTTAATGTTTTCCTAAGTCTAAACTTAGGGAAACTGATTAATTAAAGGGTATTAATTAAACTAAGTGTGAATCTTCTAGATAAAGTCATGGATCACCTCCAAGCTAATCTTAGCCCTTGATTATGTTTTAATCTTGGCCGTTGAAGGGTCAACGAAGAATTATAAGGAGGAGGGTGAGGGGCCTATGGAAAACACATTGAGCACATTGAGCATTTGGCATTTTTGAGCTTGTGAGAGAGACGACTCTTTGATCAAGATCGAATCACTAGGGCTGGGTTTGCTAAGTGATTTGATTTAGTGATAAGTTCCAGAGAGGGGCAGATGCAGTAACTGGTCAGGAGGACCAGGAGTACATTTCAGAGAGAGAGGTAGCAGTCATGCAGAAGAGGCAGCGCAGTCATCCGGAGGGGTGACACAGTTCCTGAAGGGAATCATGCAGAAGTGATGCAGTGCCTTCTTGATTCAGTCCAAAGATAGCTGGAAGCTGGGGTTTCTAAGCCAAGAGGGCCAAAACTCAGTTTCAGAATCAACTTGATTATTTGCAAAGGAGAGGTGACGCAATTCTTCAGCTTGCCCATGCAGGCTTACGCAGTTGCAGCGTAGGCATCACGCAGAGGTAGAGAGGGGCTTCACCAACGCTGTTCAGATCAGCCGGGGATTTGCAGAGGGAGGTATATCTCACATTTCTTCTATTGCCAAGATTTTCTCTGAAGTCTAAGCCGGATATTGGCAACCCAGTTGTACTCAATATTCTGCTGCTTGATAATACAAAACCCTCAGATCTGATGCACCAGTTTTCCCGAGTTGGGTTTTTCCGGGGACTTCGTCCAAAAATAATTGTGTCAAATGTGGATGTTTTTCATTGTATTTTGTTCAATTTTTTTCAGCACTTAGATTTATTCCGCAGCATTATTTGTGTAGACTGCTTCAGTGATTACTTCGATATTTCACTGTAATGAAATAATTATGAAAAATAATAGAAGTAATTCAGATTTGTTGCAGTAGGAATCCAGATCTAGGATTTTTCACAATCATTAAAGCGAATGAATAAGCAACGAGAGATGTTGTAAGCCTAACAAAATTATTCAGAAATTTACAATATGCTATCCAAAATAACATAAAATTTTCCCTTTATACATTGAAAATTTAAGTGCCTTACTACTAACTAACAAAATTACTCAGACATTTACAATATGCTATCCACAATAACATAAAATTTTCCCTTTATACATTGACAATTTAAGTGCCTTACTACTGATATAAAAATTTACTGCATAACCATTCAAACATCAAATCAAGGCACATATTTCCAGAAATATAATGCCAATTACTCATGGTGAGCAAATAATTTTGACTCTTCTCAAGTAAATTTATGGTTCTTTTATATACTACTAATGAATAAAATTTTAAATACCTGCAACATCTACTTATAGGTGTATCCTCTATATTGAATTCTGCAACAACACCTCCACCTCCTTGCACAATAGGTGCAAAGCCTGCTGCCGGCTAAGGAAACCAAAACAGTAAACAGTAAAATAGCTATTAATCATGAGGAACTTAAGGAATAATACTTAAGTAATAATCAGAAACAAGATGCAGTTGAAAGAAAAGCTTGATATAGAGGAACCATTACTGCAACAAAACAATTACGAAATCTAACTGAGGAAATATCAAGATGATTTTTTTCTGTACCTGCACAACTGCAGATGTGCCTACCACAAGCAAAAGGTCACACTTAATCAAAGCATTTTCTGCTCGATCTAGAACAGTTGGATCAAGGCATTCACCAAACCAAACAACATGTGGTCTTAATAACCCATTACACTTCAAACAATGTGGAAGCTCTGCTACAGGAATCTGGGCATCCTTTGTGTGTGGATCTGGAGCACCCTGCAGAAGTATACACCTTGGGTCATAGACTTGCACAAGTACAATTGCTCCTATACATGGGAAGAATCTTGAATTACCTTTAGATCACACAATGTTATATTCTAAAGTATTTGACTAAACAAACTAGATCAAAACATATTTCCTCAACCAAAAAAAAATTGACAGTAAGAAACTATGAAATGTATCTTCTAAACAGTCATTCTCACAACAAAGTCACCTAAGAAAACAAAAGACACTGACTATGAACACTCCAACCTTTCAAGCTCTGGTATTTGTTTAAAAATGTAATATCCCAAACGGGAAATAGACAGCAATACAAAGCAACATAAACAAAAACTACATCAAATAGAGACATAAACAGAAAACTCTGCAAATAAACCAGAAGAACTGAGTCATTTTATTATATTTTCTGCAATGAGGAACAAGTACAAAGTGTGCTGAGAATGATAGCACGTTGGCCTGCACAAGGTAGACTGAAATGATCTCTCTCTTCTCTATCAGAATCTCTGCTCAATCTCTGCTCTGCGCTGCTCCTCCTCTAGGCAGTCCTGCTGGAAAGCTACTTCTGGCTGAAAAGGGACTACAAGATGGGGCTTCTCTGCTTCTCGGAAAATTTTGAAACTCGGACACCGGACTCTCCTCCAAAAACCCAGAATAACCCAAGAAGGAATTCCAAAAAGGCCGACCCTGGAAATTCACCTTCTTGGGATGACTACGCTCTCCAGCTAGGTACGCTGGCCTCTGTGATGAAAATGCTGAAAGAAGGGCCTCCAATTATCCAAGGAACTCAATTATGGAAGGGTTGATCCCCTCACAAACCTCTGGACTAAAATATCACGAAGTTCCTCCTCTCTTGGAGCTGCTCTCCCCTATGGTTGCGTAACCCCCTGAGAGACTGCACTGCCCTAGAGATGACTGCATAATCCTGGGGGCCGAAACAATGAAGCTACTGTTAAAATTGGTGGAATGGCTCCTCTCCTATGCAGGCACTCGAAGTCCCCCGAGAACGAGGTTGGGATCTCTGCACGGAGACACCCTTGTGCTAAAAAGCACTACAGACTCAGTTAAACAGCTTAAGTGTGCTCTAGTCTTGATAGACATAAAACCATAAGATGTAAGAATGCATGAGAAAGGCTACCTCCATTCCTTTTTATGCTAGTGAACCCCTACATTCACTTGGGCCCACCAATGCTGCGTTGTCCCTTTCGCCATGTTGTCCCTTGCTGCAATGCGCTGCCTGGCCCCACCCTGCCACTGCGCTATCCTAGCTGCCTCCTCTCATGCACTGTCAGTTGGCCTCATGGGCCCCGCTTTGCCTTTTAATTAATCTGCCTAGTGACTTTAGGAAAGTGTTTCTACTCTAATGTTTGGTTTATGGGTCCCCTCACCCCTTTATTTCCTGCTAAAATTTAGAAAGGCAAAAATTAACAAAAAATGAATATTCCAATTAGTTGTCTGCTAATTGGGAATATTACAGTCCTCCCCGCCAAAATGTTGCTTGTCCTCAAGCAACTGCAAAGATGGATGTTGCAGGATCTTCTCTCCCTCATAAGTGTCATCCTCATCTGGAAGGTTCCTCCCCTTAATCAGATATTCCTTGATTGTCCTGCTCCTCAATTGTCTCTCCCGAGTGTCTAGAATGTGAAAATTCTACTGTAGTGTATTGGCTTATTTTCTCCTACTTGATTTAATTAATACAAGTTATTTACAGAAATTAGATTCAGAAATATCGAAAATAAACACAACTACAGTCTACACATGCAGATCATTTATTGAATAATACACTCATGCAACAAAGTGACACATGGATTTTTGGACATAATCCCCGAAAAAAACCCAAAGCGAGAAAATTGGTGCAGCAGATATGAGGGTTTATTATTAAGTAGTTCTGAATACAGCAAATCTAAGTTCCAGATCCGGAAAACCCAATAAAGAATAAAAGATATCAAATCTACAGCTAACCTGAAGATCTAGTGCCAAATATCTAACTGATCCACATCCTCAAATGGGATTTACAAGACTCAGCCCGGATCTGACCCTAGAAACCCTCAGTGTTGCTTCTGAAGCCCTAGAGTTGCCCTAGAAGGCCTGCATCAGCCTCTGCATGGCCCTAGGAGGGCCTGCGTCAGCCCTGGAGGGTCTACGCTGCCCTTGCACTACCTTTGCTAGGCCAGTGTCAGCCCTGCATGGCCCTAGCTACCTCTGCGTTGCCTCTACGTTGCCCCTATTTGACTGCGTGGCTCTGAAGCCCCTCTGCGTTGTCCTTTTTGCTGTTGCTCTGCCTCTTGCTGGCTCTTGGCCCTGGAATCAAATCATTCCCTTCGCCAATACTACCCCTCACTGCAGGAAATTCTTAGCAAACCCGCCCTAGAATTCCAGATCTATTCCTCAGTTCTACAAAAATTGTGTGTCTTCAACTGACCCTCAAGCCTTTCTCTTATACTTTTTCGTTGAACCCTTCAACAGTGGAGATTAAATCATCGATCAACGGCTGAGATTAAAACACTGCTTGATCCATGTGACTTAAGACAATTTCTGCATATGTGTTAATTAATTCACTTTAATTATTTTAATTTCCTAAATTAGACTTAGGAAATCCATTAAAAATAATTAATTATTTGAATAACTTGAACACCAACTGAAATTTCTCCCATTTCTGGGTCTTGTAGATCAAGTGTACTCTAGTCCCTCCACAAAATTTGGGAGCTAGAGCACAATTGATGCTACCCCAAATACACAAAATCTCAACACTCCCTCTTAGCATCATGAGTGTGCTCTAACAATACATCACACCATGTATCACAAGATCTTGAGTACTAGATCAGTGCTGTTGATGCTTGGCCTGCTGCCCTCCATCTACTGCACTGTTGCTCTCTGTACTACTACCCATGCCACTGTCACTGACACTACCACATCTGTACTGCAACTCCCTCTCTAATTGCTGCATCATGTTGCCCATAGCACTGCCACTGCTAACTGTTGCACTGCAACTTAGTTGCTGATAAGTAAGCAACTGAAGAACTCTGCCCAATTATTTGACAGATAAGTCAAGTTTCCCTCTACCACTAAAGCTCCCTGGATGTTGAATCACGTTGTCCTCCTAGAGACACTGTCATGCTGCAACACTGCACTGCATGAGCCCATCTTCTCTGCGCTGCTAAAATCCCTTTAGCCTCTCTACGTTGTTGCCTCCACGTTGTTGTTGCCTCTGCATTACGTTGCTCCCTCTTCACTTCTTCAACTCCCTCTTGCTCTTCAATGTGGTCATTTGCAACCATCTCCTGACTCATCCCGCTATCGTCTTAAGGCTCCCGTAGCTCGTATGTGATCCAAGATTAGGGTTGACTCAAGGATCCTGCTACTATCTGTAGATGCTCTACAGATCCATGTCACCCCACTCTTATCTCGAGGTGCATGAGCACTCATGGCTGCATCGTCATTTGCTGCTGCAACCTTCGAATCAAAAGCTCCTTTGTCCTTCTTCTTAGGACAACTGCTAGCGAAATGACCAAGATCACCACAGTTAAAGCACCGGACCTTGGAGAGGTCCTTCTTCTTCCTTTGCTTCTTTTCCCTAGACACAAGGGTTGCATCCTCCTACTCTTCTTTATTCACTCTGGCTGATCCGCTTCCTCCACTGATAGACTTCTTCTTGGTGATCCTCCTGATCTCCTCTTGGCGAATAATAGCCCACATATCTGCCCATGATGATAATGCTGCCCTTCCCAAAATTCTCTAGACAAACGTTTCCCATTCTTCAGAGACAACATTCAAGGTAGTCCTCACTAGGAGCCCTTCATCTAAATTAGCACCCATGCCAATCAGTTGTTCTCGGATAGCTTGAAGTCTAAAGAGAAATGGATCTATCTCTTCACCCTTCATCATTTGGAACATCCCCATCTAATTCTTAAGAAGCATTCTTCTTTGCACAGAGCCTCCTTGGTACATCGTCTCCAAGGCTGACCACATGTCATTTGTTGTAGTCTTACCAGCAATATGAGGAATCATGTGGTCCTTGACTCTGTCTATGATCAAACGCTTCGTCCGCGCTTGATTTTATTCATACTTCTTCAGTGGATCTGCATCGGTTGGTACAACGAGTGTTTTCTTTGCATGATCTTTGAGACCATACTCATCCAGAACTGAGAGGATTCTAGCCTTCCAGATAACATAATTGGACATGTCGTCCAATCTATCTTGATCCCTCAATCCATATCGAGCCATCTTTGCTTAGATCTGAAAGAAACAGTACTTCTCCCTCTGGATCTGGGTTTCTTGGTGACTAGAAACCCTCTAGTAGTTGCTTCTGCTGAAAACTGACTTCCCTCTGGAAATCTTCCACCAAAACTCAAACGGACAGTCTCCTCCAATCCTCCTGATCAAATCTCAGATCTATTTGGCTCAGATCTGCTGAATGACTGTCTTGCTCCCGCATTTGTTGCCTTAGCTAGGCACAATTCTGCACCTGCAGAACCTCTACCCCACCAGCACTACTAAAGATCTGAAGCACTGCTTTTGGATCTTGGCAAAATTCTTCTGCAACAGGAGAAGTGACTGGACTGAGTCTTCCTGGTTGGCCCAATGTAGTCCCAGCACTGCTCATAAGTACACTGCGTAACCCCAGATTGGGTGATGCAGTCCTTACGCTGCCATGGGAAGGGTTTGTGTAAGCCTAGATGGTGGTCTGGATGCAAGTGTTAATGATAAGCTTTCAAATCTCGAAACTATGGCTTTGAGTTCGAGTGGAACTTCTTCCACTTCTTGTGAAACTTCTTTTCTGAACTTCTTTGAAGTCTCAGTCATTCACCCAAACTGACTCCTATATCAAACGTAGTTTGCTAACATTCACCAAGGAATATGTCGGAACTCAAAGAAATGCATGAGACCCAAACACTTTTAACTTGATACTATAAAAGTATCGCATCCAACTTTTATGTTAACCTGCACACATTTATAAAAGCGAAAACCGTCGGATCTCTCACCAGTCGGACGGTCACGATCTCCTGGATTTTAAAGAACATTAAACCGTTATTACAAGCTATCGCATCCATTTCTCACGTTAAACTCGGAGCATGATTAATTGCGATATCCGTCGATTCACTCAGCAAATGGATGGATATGATGTCATGGAATTCAAAACCCCACTTAATATTTCATCGGGTCCATTTGAAACTTTAATTCCCGAGCAATTTAAATTGCGACTATCGTCTGATCTCAAATCAACGGTGACGATTTATCTTGCTCCTTACGCATTACAGCGTTACTATTTTCTTCAACACCGCCAGTTTTACACTTCCTCAAAGAAACCATAGTCTTCACATATCAACGACTGTTGACCTTTTAATACATCTGGACTATCTCGCTTTCTCGCTTTCCCAATGAACGTGGAATTTTAAAGGAAAACATATGCATATCAATTAATCAACAGAGCCCATATTTAATCAAATAAGCTCAGAAATATTTCGAAGGTAATACCGTAATTAACCTCCGGGATTTGACATTTATGCCCAGATTTTTCAATGATACATAGAAATATCAATTTCTGTTATTCCATCCTTTTATAGCAAAAGTCCTCACTCTCATCGTTCAAAATTACATAAATAGAGTTCATACAACCAAATTGATCTCATTCTATGGATCGAATTTGTCCAATTTTAGGTAAAATCCCTCTACACAATATTTTCCTTAAATTTATCAACTAACAACTAAATACATTGAATCCATTATTAAACAGCTCGAATCCCCTAAGTACTAGTCAAACCTTATCTACTAAAACAGTAAATTGCCAGCTAAAGGAACCCACTCCTTTGGTTGTAAACTTTTTTTCTATTTTTGGAATAAAATTGAAGTTTTTTTATCTCAAAGCCTCATGCCCTTGCATCACTAAAGGCCTTTTGCAACTTCAGCGCTGTCTCCTGGATCTGCTTTCCAGTACTATGAAGATGCCCTTTCTGGATCTGTTGCTTCTTCCGCAACCTTGTAAAAAAAAGATTTCTTCAGCTGATTGCTGGAGAGTCAACTTGATCTGCTATCCCTTTGATACCATGTGAAAATTCTACTGTAGTGTATTGGATTATTTTCTCCTACTCGATTTAATTAATACAAGTTATTTCTAGAAATCAGAATCAGAAAATACCGAAAATAAACAAAACTACAGTCTACACATGCAGATCATTTACTGAATAATACACTCATGCAACAAAGTGAAACATGGATTTTTGGACATAAGTCCCCGAAAAAACCCAAAGCGGGAAAACCGGTGCAGCAAATATGAGGGTTTATTATTAAGTAGTTATGAGTATAGCAAATTTGGGTTCCAAATCTGGAAAACCCGATAGAGAATAAAAGATATCAAATCTGCAGCTAACTTGAAGATCTAGTGCCAAATATCTGACTGATCCACACCCTCAAACGGGATTTATAGGACTCAGCCCGGATCTGACCCTAGAAACCCTCAGTGCTGCTTCTGAAGCCCCAGTGTTGCCCTAGAAGGTCTACGTCAACCTCTAGGTGGCCCTAGGAGGGCCTGTGTCACCCCTGGAGGGTCTACGCTGCCCCTGCGCTGCCTTTGCTAGGCCAACATCAGCCCTGCGTGGCCCTAGCTGCCTCTACGTTGCCCCTGCTTGACTGCATGGCTCTGAAGCCCCTCTGCGTTGTCCTTGTTGCTGCTCTTCTGCCTCTTGCTGCCTCTTGGCCTTGGAATCAAATCATTCCCTTGGCCAATACTACCCCTCACTGCAGGAAATTTCTCCGGAAATTCTTAACAAACCCGACCTAGAATTCCAGATCTATTCCTCAATTCTACAAAAATTGTGTCAACTGACCCTCAAGCCTTTCTCTTATACTTTTTCGTTGAACCCTTCAACAACCGAGATTAAATCATCCATCAACGGCTAAGATTAAAATATTGCTTAATCCATGTGACTTAAGACAATTTCAACACGTGTTAATTAATTCACTTTAATTATTTTATTTTCCTAAGTTAGACTTAGGAAATCCATTAAAAATAATTAATTATTTGAATAACTTGAACAGCAACTGAAATTTCTCAAATCCATTTTTGGGTCTTGTAGATCAAGTGTACTCTAGTCCCTCCACAAAATTTGGGAGCTAGAGCACAATTGATGCTACCCCAAATACACAAAATCTCAACATAGAATGGCTTCTAGTTGCAACACCAAATGCCCCTCATCATCTATAGGTGGGAGCTCCATAGTGGCAGTCACCTGCTACCCCAGAGCTTTCTTCAAGCACGAGACATGGAAGATGTTATGGATCTAGCTCCCAGCTGGTAGTTCTAGCTCATATGCCACCTCACCAACTCGTCTAATCACCCTGTATGGCCCATAGAAACGAGGTTTGAGCTTCTTTCCTCCCTTCTTCTTCAGCGTGTACTATTTGTATGGCTGAAGGCAGAGGTAAACCAAATCATCTACCTCAAACTGTCTCTCTACACGGCCTTTGTCTACATACAACTTCTGTTGGTTCAGCGTTGTGGCCAGGTTATCCTTGAGAGCCCGAAGGATGTCTTGGCTCTCTTGGATCCAATCTTTGGCCCTTGGGGCCTTGCTTGCTCCAAACATAACATCAACAAAAGTTAAGGCATGATATCCATACAAAGCATAAAACGGAGACATACCGATCGATATATGGAATGTCGTGTTGTAGCAGTATTCCCCAAGTGAAGCCAACGGAACCATGCCTCCTACTGCCCCGAGACATAGTTTCTCAAGTAGCCCTCCAGCCACTTGTTCACTATCTCTGTCTGCCCATTCCTCTATGGGTGATAACTAGTACTGGGTGTCAACTCGGTACCCAACAAACAGAACAACTCCTGCCAAAACCCGCCCATGAACCGGTTGTCCCCATCACTGACTATGGTCTTTGGGAGACCATGGAGCCTGAAAACATCCCTGAAGAACAACTTGGCCACCTGTGAAGCAGTGTATCATGTAGAGATGGCGGAAAAGTGTGCATACTTTGTCAATCGATTCACAACTACAAAGATGCAATCCTTGCCCTACACCATGGGCAACCCTGTGATGAAATCCATGGAGATGTTCTCCCATTTCCCCTCTGGAATGAGAAGCGGCTGTAACAAGCCTGTAGGATGACTCAACTCTCCTTTGTTCCTCTGGCAAACCTCGCACTCCCTGACATGCCGGAGTACGTCCTCCTTGAGGCCCCTCCATGAGAACCTCTCCCGTATGGCCCTGTAAGTTTTGGTGAACCTCGATGACCTAAAAGCGGTGAGTCGTGGGTTGCACGCAAGATCTTCTCCCTGAGCTGGGAGTTGCCTGTCAAGTAAATCCTGTCCCAGTAATAGATGACCTCGTCCATCACCCGATACCTGTCATCTGTCACATGTCCATCCAGCACCTCACAAGCAAAAATGTCCTTGGAGTACTCCACCAACAATTGGCCTCTCCAATATCCGTCAAGGCTCATCAAACACAACACTGCTGGCCTCGGCGATAAGGCATCTTCCACCACATTGTTTTTCCCCTTGACATGCTCAATGTTAAAGTCATAGGCCTCGCTTTTGCTAACCCACTTATGTTGTCTCTCCTGCAACTGTTTTTGCTCAAAACCGGAGACTGTTGTGGTCAATCCTCACCTGAAATCTGTTACCCACCAAGTACTGTCGAAACTTGGCCAACGCATGCATGATGGCCGGCATTTCTTTCTCGTACATCGGGTACAGCCTCTCATGCGGCAATAGCTTCCTACTCTCAAAAGCGATAGGATGGCCCCCCTGCATCAAAACTTCTCCTACCCCTTCTCCTGAAGCATCACACTCCAGCACAAAGAGTTGCGTGAAATCCAGCAATGGCAACACTGGACAACTGCTCATCACCTCCTTGAGCCTGTCAACGGCCCTCTGTGCAGTATCAGTCCATCCAAAAGTCCCCTTCTTAGTGAGGTCCATGAGGGGTGCTGCAAGCTGTGAAAATCCCTTGACAAACTTTCGGTAGTAGGTGCACATGCCTACAAACCCCCGAAGTTGTGTCACAGTCTTCGGTGTCGGCCAATCCCAGATGCCTCAGATCTTCTCCTCATGAACTCTTACTCCGTCCACTCTGATAATATGCCCCGAGTAGAGCATCTCTGTAAGCCCAAACTCACACTGGGATAGCTTAGCAAAGAAGTGTTACTCCTCCAAAATACGAAGTACTACCTCAATATGCTACAAGTGCTCCTCCCATGTGTGGCTATAGATGATAATGTTATCGAAAAATACTAGCACAAACTTCCTCAGCTGATCACGGAAGATGTGGTTCATACAAGACTGGAATGTGGCCGAAGCATTGGTCAGCCCGTAGGGCATCACCAAGAACTCAAAATGGCCATAGTGGCATCTAAACACAGTCTTGGGAACATCTTGGTCCCTCACCTTGATCTGATGGTATCCCGACCTCAGATCTATCTTCGAGAAGAACTTCGCTCCCCTCAACTCATCCATCAGCTCATCAATCCCGGGGATGGGGCAACAGTTCTTCATGGTTTTCTTGTTGAGCGCCCTGCAGTTTATGCACATTCGTAATGTGCCATCCTTCTTCTTCACCAAGACAACGGAAGAAGCAAAGGGACTAGTACTGAGCCTCATGTGTCCCAATGCCAAGAGCTCATGTATGGCTATGCTCAATGGTATGCTCAAATCCCCTGTCTGGTGGTTGCCCTGGTGGTATGTCCGCAAAAACCATGGAGTAACGGTCCAATATAGACTGTACATCGGGATGCACTGGTTGCCCTGTAGCTCTTGCCTCTGAAATACGCAGCTCCACTTCCCACTCTATATCTCCCTTCCGGAAATCTACCTCCATCCGATGTGTCAAGATTGTCTGGGGAGGGTATGTGTGCATGCCCCTGATCATCACATGCTTCCCACTCTTCTTATCCATCCACTCCATCTCCAATGTCTCCCAATCTGTAGTGACCTTACTAAGCGTGATAAGCCACTACACACCCAATACCACATTGGTATTTGGGATCACAAAGAAATGATCCATGATGGTGTATGTCCCCACGGTCACTACTAATGCTGGAGCATACCTCATGCACTGCATGGTCCTGGCACCTGGAACCAAAATAGAGAACACATAAAAACTCTCTGTTGATATGCCTTTCCGCTGCACTAGTTGGGCATCAATGAAGCTATGTGTGGCCCCGCTGTCCACCAACACTGAGATACGCTACCCCTGGACCATGCATCAGAATCTCAGCGTCAAATACCTGAAATCTCCCTGCAAAGATGCAAGGACTCCTCCAGTGGGTGCAAACATTGCTCCTCCTACTGCTGTGGGAGGTAGTGGTGGATGATCTCCTCCTGGTGCACCAGCGCTGGCATCTCCCTCCAACTCCTCATATGCCTCTTCTTCTCCCTCACTGTCAGAGAAGACCTCAATGTAATGTGCCTTCCCTACAGCACAACGATGACCCGATGCCCATGGCTCCTGGAAAGTCAAGCATAGCTTCCTCTGTCTCAAGTCTCTTTGGGTATCATCATCCAATGGCCCTCGACCCTGGTTCCCCCTGGGGTGTGGAGCTCTTGTGTCTTTCCCCTTCTGCTGGAACACTGGTTTGTGGGGAAAAGGAGCTCTCATGTCTTTCCCCTTCTGTTGGAACACTAGTTTGTGGGGAAAAGGAGCTCCCGTTAGTCCCTAGTCCTCCCTACTGCATCCTGCAAGTCCTTAGTCCTTCCTACTGCATCCTGCAGCATAGTGGGCCTAGTGGATCTGACTAGCCCACGCAATGGTTCTTCCAACCCATAAATAAACATATATACCCTCCTGGCCACCAACAAGTCTGGCACCATCACAGAAAGTTTCAGGAGCTCGGAAATGTAAGTTTTCGGGCTTCCTGACTGCTTGAGCTTAATCAGCTCAACGAAGTGTTCCTTTGGGTCCCTCCGATCAAATCTCTCCACTACCCTCCGAGAGAACTCTACATACGCTATCACCCCTGCGTGACCCAGTGTGGACATCCTGTGGAACCACTAGTCGTGGGCTTACCCCTCAAGGTGCAACGCTGCCACCTTGACAACCTCTACCACTGCCATTTGGTTCAGCTGAAAATAGATGTCTAGCTTCTCCACCCAAGCCTTAGCCGAACACTTTGATGATCCATCAAAGGTAGGCAAGAAAAATCGACCTACAATACGTTGAAGGTCATTCCCCTACATGTACCCTCCTCCTCTATTCTGGCTGCGGGGTCTGCTATTGTTCTTCAGCTGGAAAAACTTATTAAAGGTGAGGGCCTCTCCAAACTCCCACCCATACGACTAATACTCTGCAAAATATTCCTCGTAATGAGCCACCTCTAGCTCCTGGGGTCCTCCCGTTCCTGTTCCGGAAGTCAAGAAAGTAGGCATGGTGGAACGTGGGGGAGTGTGTAGCACCACCTACTACGCAGTGTTCTGCGCCAAAACATGGTGAGAAGTATCAGACCCTTCTTCATTGTGAAGCTCCCTTGGAATCTCACGCTGTATGTTTTCTCCAGCGATCTTTTGCACCATTTCCTCCATATTTCTAGAAAGCTCCTGTACGGATTTCAAGAGAAGGTTACCAAACTTCTTCCCGTCATCTATCTCATTTGCCATTGGTGCCTTCCCTTTGTCTTCCTCAATCGAAACATTTTCCTCTTCTGCAGGTGTGATTTCGAGCCTATGCTCTTTGTCCCTGTACCTCTGCTTCCAGTAAGTGATGAACTCTCTATCTTCGGGTGTCATAGACTGATTGCTCCACAGGCTGAGCCAAGTCTATGAACTTTTATACCACTGTAATATCCCAAATGTGAAATAGACAGCAATACAAAGCAACATAAACAAAAACTACAGCAAATAGAGACATACACAAAAAATACTGCAAATAAACCAGAACAACTGAGCCACTTTATTATATTTTCTGAAATGAAGAACAAGTACAAAGTGTGCTCAAAATGATAGCACCTTGGCCTGCACAAGGCAGGCTGAAATGATCTCTCCCTCCTCTATCAGAAATTCAGAATCTCTACTCAATCTCTGCTCTGCACTGCTCCTTTACGCAGTCCTGCTAGAAATGTTGCTGCTAGCTGAAAAGGGATTGCAAGATGGGGTTGCTACACTACTCGGAAAATTCTGAAACTCGGACACCGGCCTCTCCTCCAAAAACATAGAATAACACATGAAGGAATTCCGGAAAGGCTGACCTCGGAAATTCACCCTCTTGGGATGACTACGCTCTCCTGTTGGGTACATTGGCCTTTGTGATGAAAATGCTTAAAGAAGGGCCTCCAACTCTCCAAGGAACTCAATGATGGAAGAGTTGACCCCTCACAAACCTCCGGACTGAAATCTCACGAAGTTCCTCCTCTACAGGAGTTGCTCTCCCCTATGGCTACGTAACCCCCTGAGAGACTGCACTGCCCTGGAGATGGCTGCATAACCCCCTGAGAGACTGTGCTGCCCTGGAGATGGTTGCATAATCTTGGTGGCTGAAACAATAAAGTTGCTCTCAAAACTGGTGGAATGGCTCCTCTCCTCAGCAGGTACTCGAAGTTCCCCGAGGACGAGGTTGGGATCTCCGCTCGGAGACACCCTTGTACTAAACAGCACTGCAGACTCAGCTAAATAGCTTAGGCGTGCTATAGTCTTGACAGACAAAAAATCATAAGATGTAAGAATGCATGAGAAAGGTTGCCTCCATCCCTTCTTATGCTAGTGAACCCCTACATTCCCTTGGGCCCACCAATGCTGCACTGTCCCTCTTACCACGTTGTCCCTTGTTGCGCTACGCTGCCTCTCCCACGCTACCATTGTGTTGCCTGGCCCCACACTACCACTATGGTGTCATAGCTCCCTCCTCTCCTGTGCTGTCACTTGGTCTCATGGACCTTGCTTTGCCTTTTAATTAATCTGCCTAGTGACTTTAGGAAAGTGTTTCTACTCTAATGTTTGGTTTATGGGTCCCCTCACCCCTTTATTTCCTATTGAACTTTAGAAAGGCAAATATTAACCAAAAATGAATATTCCAATTAGTTGTCTGCTAATTGGGAATATTACAAGAAAAAGACACATATTTTCACATGTACAACTAGTGGCATAGAAAAGCTGCAAAATTTTGCCTCTACCACCACCATATTTTTCATTCCGAACTCTAAAGAAACCATGCCCAAATCCAACCCAAGAGAAGAGTAAAAATGAAAAGGGGCAACATAAACAAAAGTCATCTTAGCCTCTAAATAATGAAAAATGTATCCATGCCCCTTTAGCATCTTCCACTAAGCAAAAGAAAAGGATGAACAATATATATGTAGGAGCATCCAACTTAAAGGGAGATGATGAGCCTGAAGTCAACTCCATTTAGAGTCTTCAAGAATATAGAAATGATCCCTCACAATGTCATGGATTTGAGAGAGCCAACCCCTAAGTAACACTTTGCTTCATGATTTTCATTATATAGTTGTGATAATTTTCTGGTCATTTTCTCGCAAATTGAGGCAAAAGAGCGGTCTACATCATTCCATTGTTTCCATTCTTCATAAGTAGAGCATATCAAGGATGTGCAATACGCAAACCAGAGGGCAGTTATGAATGCCGGCTATTTTGTTAGAGCTTCCCTCCTTGTACTTAAAAAATAGTGGAATTTTTTTAGGTAAGATACCCATTTAACATGTTCTTATTCTTGCAATTTATATTGGGTACATGAAAAAGATAAGTGGATAGTGATACACATATAAGATAGTTTCCTTACCAAGGATGTAATGGAACCACTGTTGTAATGCCTGGACCAATGCATAAAACGCATTGTCATAGATACCATGTAAGAACTGTGCCAATGGCATACTGAGAGGCGTCAGTCTCAATCTCAAACGGAAGTTGAAGATTCAACAGTCAAAGAACAAGTTCTGAACATAGAACCTTCTTGAGTTGTATAAAGATGTGTTGTGTTGTTGGGTCCAATTGAAGGTCCTAATTGGATAACTGATGCCAGATGGAGAGGGCATGCAATACAAGAGAAATGTTTAATAAATTTTTTGTAGTATAGATCTCCCAGGAAATTCTTCAGATATGCTACAGAGGAGGGCATGGACCATAGGAGGGGACCCTAGATAGGAGTTGTATGTTTTCCCAAAGTAGGAATTCTTTGTCTTCACCTCCAAATTATGTGTATGTAATAGATTTAGAGTGTTACACACATGTTTGATGTGTTCTTGAAGATGAGTATTGTTGAGATTTTGGGTAGCATCAGATATGCTCTAGCTCCAAAACTCTGTGGAGGGGCTAGGACACATGAGATCTCCAAGACCCATAAATCGTTTGGAGAAATTCCAACCAATGTAAAAGTTATTCAAACAACTAAATTTTTTAATGGGGACCCTAAGTCTAACTTAGGGAAATTAAAAAATTAAAGTGAATTAATTTACACATGTGGGTGAGAATGTTCTAAGTGACGTGGATCAAGTTTTTTCTAATCTGAGTCGTTGATTAGAGATTATATCACGACCGTTGATTTGTCAATGAGACAAGTATTAAAGGAAGGCTTGAGGTCAATTGGAGACACACACACTGCAGTAGCACTTGAGCTAAGTCGAAATTTTGGGGCGCGGTTTGCCGAGAATTTTCGAGTGAGCTTGTAGTGCTAGTGAGGGGCAGATCAGCAAGGGATATTATGATTTGAGGTCGAGAATACATAAGCAGAGAAGCGGAACCGTACCAGGCAGCGCAGAGGCCAGCAGGAGGGACGCAACCCCACCAGGTTGACACAGAGATAGCGCAGGGGATGACGCAGGTCCTTCCGGGTGACGCAAAGGCAGCGTTGAGCCCTTTAGGGTGACGCAGGGGCGGCATGGGGCTTCAGGGGATGACGCAGAGGCCAGGAAGATAGCGTTGGGGTTCCAGTGGGCCAAAAAGGGCTCGTATTCAATAATTCCCTTGAGGGTTTGAATCAGCCATATTTTCTATCTTCGAGTGATAAGGTACAACTGCCGTGAAATTATTTGTCGGGCAAACCACTACTGGTGCCCATGATGTATTCAAATTCTGCTTAATAATAAAACCTTCAAAGAGTTGTTGCACCGGTTTTGCCACATTGGGTTTTTTCCACGGACATATGTTCGAAAAATCATGTGTGTCTTTTGTCATATGTGCGCTATGTTTCAGTAAATGATCTATATGTATGTGTAGGCTGCAGTTGTGTTTATTTTGGTGTTTTTCTGAATATTTCAGTTAAATAAATAAAACAAGTAGGAGAAGTAAATAAATATGTTCCAGTAGGGCTTTCGTATTAAGAAATTTTCACATGGTACCAGAGCGATTGCAGATCAAGCTGAAGCCATCAGTAAGGGGCTGAAGATTTTTTTGCTGCAAGAGGACAGCTGAAGCTCACAAATCTAGGAAGAGGCAGCGCAACACCAAAGGGGCAGCGCAGACCCAGCAGAACGGTGACGCAAAGCTAGTCTGCTCACACAAAGTTGATGCAAGCCCTAGAGGGTGACGCAAATCCTGTCAAGCTCATGTTGAGCTGACGTAGAGGATGATGCAGGCCCTAGAGGGTGACGCAATCCAAGTTGGAGTGACGTTGTGCCGGTTGTCGGGGTTGCAAGTGCAGTTTCGATTCTTCGAAGTTGCTAGTGGGGCATTGTTTCTATCGATGCAGAACAGTGCCTAGCCCAGCTGACAAAGTAGGGGAAAATAGTCCCTCAGCAGATTTTCTAACCAAGAAATCTGAGATTCAATCAAGAGGAGTAATCGTAGAGGGTTGATTATACAAAATTCTTGAAGGATTTACGGGAGGGAAGTCATTTGTCAGAGGGAGCATACTCTCTAGAGGGTTTCTATCGCCAAGAAACCCAGATCCGGTCTTTTGCTGAGTGTAGGAGTAGTAGAAGGGAGAAGAGCACTTGCTTCGACAATTTGAGCAGAGATGGCCCCGTACGGACTGAGAGATCAGGATAGGTTAGACGGTGTGTCTAACTTCACTATCTGGAAAGCCAAAATCTTGACAGTCCTTGAGGAGTATGGCATCAGAGACCATGCCGAGAACGTCCTAGTTGTGCCGACCGATGCTGATGCTCTAAAGAAGTTCAATGAAAATCAAGCTCGGGCTAAATGCTTGATCATGGATGGAGTGAAAGATCACGTGGTTCCGCATATTGCCGAGAAGAAGACAGCAAACAAGGCATGGACAACATTAACCACGCTATATTAAGGTAGCTTCGTCCAGAGGAAGATGCTTCTGGAGAATCAGATGCGGATGTTCCAGATGCACAAGGGAGAGGAGATCGATCCTTTCCTCTTTATATTGCAGACTATCCGAGACCAGTTGATTGCCATGGGGACAACTCTTGATGATGGACTCATGGTGAGGACTGCCCTAAATGCAGTCACCGATGAGTGGGAGACCTTTGTCCAAAGCAAGGTTGCTAGGAAGTGTCCCCCCGTCGATCCCGCTCCCAAAACGCGCTCCATTCGGGGTGTTTTGGGAGCTTCCTTTCCCGTTATCCCTTCCCCGGTATCCCTTTCCCTTGAAGATGTTCGCGCCCATTGCGCTGGACGGACGAGCGAATATTGTATGACTCGAGAGCGTGCCTGAAAAAACGCTCCCTGGTTTCTAGGGAGCGTTTCAGGGAGCGCTCGAGAGCGAACGCTCTTCAAGCGCTCCCTTCATTTAGAAAACAATTCAGGAGTGTTTTTTAAATAGAGAGAGCGCTCGAGGACCATTTTCTCCTGAACACTCCCCGGCGCGAAAAAAAAAAATCAGGCGGTAATTTTTTTTTGGGAGGGAGGGAGGGTGGGTAATAAAAAGCCCTCCCCTCCTCATTTTTTTCATTGTTGGTTTGTCAATCAAGAAAGAGCAAGGAGAGAAGAGAGCAAGAGGAGAGAGCAAGGAGCTTGGAGAGAGAAACAAGGAGGATTGAAGGAGTCAGGACTCAGGACAAAGAGGTAGGACTCTCAAATCTAGTTTTTTTTTTTTTTTTTTTCTATGCTGCATTTTTAAGTTGTTCAAAAATCAAAACTTGAATTTTTTTTCAATGTTGCATTTTAATGTATTGAAAAGTGAAAAATTGAATTTTTTTTCTATGTTGCATTGTTTCCTATTCCCATTTGGCATTCCTCCATTTTTTTGCAGGCTAGAAACTTGAAACTTGAAACTTGAAACATCATGGCTATGTGGCTTGGGGTTTTCTTCATGTTGGTTCTCCTTTCTTTGTAATAATGGTGTTGGATAGTAAAAGAAAGAGGCCCATTCAAGAAGAGGATGATGAAGAAGTGGGTTATAGTGGATTTGATGAAAATCCTGAAGAGGAGTATGTTAAGACGGAAGGGGAGTGTGGAGAACATGAGGCCACAGAGACACAACTAAACATGACCAAAGTCAAACACCATTGTGGAAATATGTTCAGAGGCAGGAAGGAGGGAAAGGGGGTGGAACCACTAAATTTCTTTGCCCCCATTGCAATAAAGAATACACAGTTCATAAACTGATGCCAGAAGGCACTTTTGTGGGAAAATGCCATGGGATGGAGATAAAAATATAGGAATCAAAATTTGTGCAAGTGTGCCAGCAATAGATAGAGAGAAATATAGAAAGGAAGAGGAGGTTGCCCAACAGAAATCTAAAAGATCTAGGGGTTTCATTGATTCTTATGCACCATCAGGTCCATCACATCATGGACAATGAAGTCCATCAACTTCCACCCATGGCGATGGATATGGAGGCACACCTAGACCAAACATCTCCTTAAGGCATAGAACCATATCCAATTTCCTTGACAAAGGGTCTAGGAGTGATGTGGATTCAAAAATTTTCCGAATTCACTATGCATGTCGGGTACCATTTAATGTTCTTCGCTCACCTTATTGGCATTAAATGGTTTCTTCCATTAATGATACCCCCAAAGGATACAAGAGCCCTGGGTATGACAAGGCCAGAACCGTGGGACTTGATCATGAAAAAGCTAAAATAAGTCATTCTTTGAATAGAATGACAAGTTCTAGGAATGAGCATGGGGTGTCCATTGTATCTGATGGATGGACAAATGTAAAACGAAAACCATTGATAAGGGTTCTAGTTGTGTCCGTTAGTGGTGCAATATTCCTTTCAGCATATGATTATTCAGACAAATTCAAGACCAGCATTAACATTGCAGAACCATTACTTGAAACAATTGAAAGTATTGGGCCATACAATGTCGTCCAAGTCATCATTGATAATGCTGCTAATTGTAAGGCAGCAGGAGCAATTATTGAGGATAAATACCCCAACATATTATGGTCTAGGTGTTTGGTTGACACAATGAACCTTTTGATGCATGATATAATTAAAAAAAAAACAACCTCGATACAAATGGCTTGGTGATTTGTACAAGAGAGGTAAAAAAATGATAAAATTTATTACAAACCATAGCAATACCCATGGGCCTTTCCGTACTCACTCAAAATTGGAGTTGTTGGAGATAGCAAAGACTAGATTTGCAAGCTATTACCTCACCTTCAGGCGCCTTTTGAAGGTAACAAAATCATTAGCAGCCATGGTATCAAGTCCACACAGGAAGGTATTAAAGGACAGGGCAACAACAATAGTTGACAGGCAAGGTTTTGAACACGTGGAGGAGACCGCTCTTGATCCTTTGTTTTGGGCATGTATGAAGGAAATTTTTAAATTTCACCAAGCCCATTTATCACATGATTAGCTTTTCAGATCCAAATAAACCAGTGATTGGGGAGGTGTATGATCAGATGGATAGCATGTTGGAGCAAATAAAAGATGTTGTTAAGAAAAATGATCCCAACTTGTATTCAATGATTCACAACTGTGTGTGTGCACGGTGGAATAAACTTAATGTTCCACTACATGCCTTGCATATATCCTTATGCCAAAATACTACTCTCCATATTGGTTGGGCCAACCTGCACCTGGAAGTGGGGTTAGGATCAAACCTCACACAGATCCAGAGGTACAAGAGGGATACATGAAAGCATTAGACAAGTTGGTCCCCGATAGAGAGGAGTGTGCTAGATTGTGCCTTGAATTAGGCAGATACGTCAGTTGCACTGGTAACTTTGGTTCTTTCAGTGCAATGAAAGATAGAGACAAATTTGATGCTCTCACATGGTGGGAAGCATATGGCGGCATGGGACTTTTGCCAAAGTTGGCAAAAAAACTTCACCAACTAGTTATAAATACTTCTTTTGCAAAGAGGTGTTGGAGCATGATGCAGTGGCATTAGACACTAGCCAACAATGTAGGAGGTTTTGTCCACATGTTGTGGCTAAGAGGGTTCAAAATCATTAAGTTGTAACAGCTAGGTGTCAATACCTCAGCTGACTGTATCATTTAGATTAGTTAGAGTTTGTAGAAGTCGAATAGTCCAATTCAATCCAGCTATCATGTTTCAGTTAGTCGAATTATTGTAATTAGGCTTTTGGTTTTCTAAAACGGTCCTCATAGAGGAACCGAAGAGACATGTTTCCATGTATATAATTTGTATTCTCGGATGTATTGAAAGAGAGAAGGATAGAGAGATTCTGCAATAAAAAAAATCTGTGTGTTGAGCAATCGGTTCCTGTTGAATAAAATTCAGTGCTCGTTGATTCTCAATTGGGTTTGCATTGATATTGCGTGCAGAATTTTGGTGAATCAAGTCACTACGAAATCTCTGTAATTCTCTGTCCATTGCTTTCTCTCGAATTGTCCGAGTAAGTGAAGAAATCCCGTGTGTAGGCGAGGTCTGTGTAAATAGTGGTCGATGAACTCTATTCTGAGGTTGTGAGGACTCCACTGTAAGAAGAATAGACTGTCCGTTGGTTAATTAAATCCAGAACCGCGATCGGAACCTGAGTTAAGGCAAACGAAGGATAACGCAACCCCGACGTGAACCCTGGTCAATCACTGTACCAAAACCACGAGTGGATTCGCAAGGCGGGTTGTCCATATCGCACTGCTTTTGGTGAGTAAGCGGTATTTCCTAGTTAGGGAGCGATTCCATAGAGTGTTCGACACGTGGCGAGGTGGACCCCCGGAAAATCGCCATTGTTGCGCGCCATCGCACGTTATCCATCAACTGAAGAGGCAGCGCGATATGCGTATATGCCGTCGATCTGGAGGCCTGCTATCTAACGATGATCGTACGCTGGATTTGCACGAAGTTTAACAAAGGTACGGTGTATGTATTGAACTCCGCGATTGTATTTGTGAGTCGGGATATAATAAAGTTGTCCAAGGAAAATGATTGTCGGGTTATTAAATTAAGATAGAGGGATTAATGTTGTAAGGTATAAGGAGGCGGATACGAAACTGTCGTAAAATTATAGTGTGGCCCATTAAAGTCCAGAAATATATTTAACATTTTCCAAAGTTTGCTGGATATATTTATTTGTCAATTTCTTCGAAATTGATAAATAAATTCACATGGAAATTTGAGAAGACCACGTGGAGGTAACCCAAGTTAATTGAGGGAATTACTGACAGAGTAACATAAACAGACCAGCTCTCCTTAGCGGGACCGAATTTCAGTTTTGTTGTCGTCATTTGTGGTATCAAAGCTATTGTTTTCGAGCTTTTTTTGCAGAGAGCTGACATGGCAATCCGAATTGCTAGAGGTGCTGGCAGAAGGAGACCTGTTGCCAACGCAGAGGTGTTGGAGATTTTGCAGAGGTTCGAAGCCAGAGTGGATGCCGTGGAGCGAAGACAGACCAGAGATCCTGAAGACATCAACGAACCTGAAACAGAGGAAGCGGAAGAAAATGTTGAGATTCCTCCTAACATGAGGCTCCTTAGAACTATTCTGGGGTCTGCAGTTAAACCCAGAATTGAAGTGTCGAGTTATGCAGGGGGACTGAATCCAGAGGAACTGGTGGACTGGATAAACGAAATGAATAAGTGCTTCGATTATGAAGAAATAAGTGAAGATAAAAAGGTCAAGTTTGCGGTGACAAAGCTGAAAGGACATGCTGCACTTTGGTGGGATGGAGTGCAGGCAGAAAGGAGGAGAGTTAGCAAGCAACCTATCAAGAGCTGGACCAGAATGATGGCTAAATTAAAAGGTAAATTCTTGCCTGGTGATTATCAGCTGACATTGTATAGGCAAATGCAGAACCTGAGACAGAGGTTGCTAACAGTAAAAGAGTACACAGAGGAATTCTACAGAGTAAGCATAAGAGTTGGGCAATTTAAAGATACACCAGAGAAGATTGCCAGATATGTGAATGGTCTCAAGCTGGAGATCCAAGATGAGATTGGTCTTCTGTCTCCTAAGACAGTGGAAGAGGCCTATCAGATGGCCTTGAAAGCAGAGGAGAAACTCCTGAGGAAACAATCTGCCAAGAAGAGAGGTACTTTCCAGGGAAAGGGAAGTCAAGGTGGTAGAGGAAAGCCTACTACAGCCAGGGATGGAGCTAACAGTAGCTCACCTCAGAATGCATCTACAGAGGAGGATGCAAGGGGCAGAAGGGGTCCTTACAGAAGAAAAGAAAGAGGAGGCAAAGACAGAGGAAAAGGTAGAGAGTTGAGGTGTTATAGATGTCAGCAAGTGGGACATAAGCACTATGAGTGTCCAGAGAATGTGGGTGTTGGACCAAGAAATGTTGTTGTTGCCCAGGCTGGAGAAGAGACAGAAATTGAAGAAGAAATTCTTCCAAAAAGGGGAGAGTCCTTGGTGGTAAATAAGGTCCTGTTGAAGCAAACCAAAGAGGTCACTGAGCCTCCACAAAGGAAGATTTTGTTTAGGAGCATATGCAAAGTCCAAGGGAAATGCTGCCAGCTAGTCATTGATAGTGGCAGCACAAACAATCTGGTTTCCACTGAGGTAATAGAAAAGTTGAAGTTGAAGACAATCTGGTTTCCCTACAGGGTGTCCTGGCTGCATAAAGGGCACTAGCTGGGTGTGAAAGAACAGTGTGAGATAGAGCTGCAAATGGGCAAATATAGAGATAAGGTCCTATGTGATGTAATGCCCATGGATGTGTGTCGCATACTGCTGGGTAGACCTTGGCAGTTTGACAGAGCAGCAGTGCATGATGGCAAGAAGAACACTTACAAGTTCTTCAAAGACGGGGTACACCATACATTGATACCCATGGAAGAAGGAGAGCCATCTAGCAGAGTGATTGATCCAAAGACCTTATCGCTGAGCGGGAAGGAATATCTGCAGCAGATAGAAGAAGAAGAGGTGAGTTTTGCTCTAGTTTGCAAACCTAAAGTAGTTCTTCTAAAAGGATTTATGATTTGCCAGTATAAATCCAAGAGATGTTAGACAATTATTGTGACATTATTGTGGATGATTTACTTGATCAGCTGCCACCTGTGAGAAAGATCAGCCATCAGATAGATTTTATCCCTGGTTCAAATCTACCAAATAAGGCAGCCTACAGAATGACTCCCAAAGAAAATGAGGAAATCAGGAGACAAGTACAGGAATTGGTGGACAAGGGGCCGATCAGAGGAAGTTTGAGTCCATGTGCAGTACCAGCAGTATTGAGCCCAAAGAAAGATGGAGGCTGGAGGATGTGTACTGATTCCAGAGCAATCAATAAGATCACAATCAGGTACAGATTCCCTTTGCCCAGAGTTGAGGATTTAATGGACTGTTTGAGTGGTGCTAAATATTTTTCAAAGATAGATTTGAAAAGTGGATACCATCAGATTAGAATAAGAGAGGGTGATGAGTGGAAAACTGCCTTTAAAACAAATGAAGGATTATATGAATGGATGGTAATGCCTTTCGGGTTGTCAAATGCACCTAGTACTTTTATGAGACTTATGAATGAAGTATTGAAAGAATTCATTGGTAAATTTGTGATAGTATATTTGGATGATATATTAGTTTTCAGCAGAACTAAAGAAGAACATTTAAGGCATCTTAATCATGTCTTGAAGAAGCTGCACCAAGAGAAACTGCTGATAAATTTGAAGAAATGCTCATTCATGAAAGAAAATTTGGTGTATTTGGGTTTTGTTTGTCGTGTATGATTGAAGATGGACCTGTAGTAGAGTAGTGTTAAGGCACTGTGGTTAGGTTTTGAATTTAACAAGCTTTTATAAGAAGTTTCTGTGGACGCGTTTTTACAGAAAGTTTATAAGAAACTTCAGTAAGATTAATGCACCCATAATTGAGACAATAAAGAAGAGAAAACAACCATTTAAATGGACTGCTGAAGCAGAAAGAAACTTTAAACTTTTGAAGCAAAAGATAACTAAGAAGCCTGTTTTGATTATGTATGATTTTACTAAACCATTTCAAGTGAAGTGTGATGCCAATGGGGAAGCCATTGGAGCTATGTTGAGTCAGGATGATAGGCCTGTAGCCTATTTCAGTGAGAAGCTAGATGACACCAGAAGAAAGTATTCCTCTTATGAGAATGAATTCTATGCAATTGTTCAGGCATTGAAAAAGTGGAGACATTATTTGATGTCCAAAGAATTTGTATTATACTCTGATAATCATGCTTTGCAGTGCATTGTACAGCAGCCCAAGTTGAATCATAAGCATGCCAAAAGGGTTGAATATCTCCAAGGTTTTAACTTTGTTTTGAAACACATAAGTGACCAAGCAAATAAAGTAGTTGATGCTTTGAGTAGGAGGCACATGCTTGTTCAAGAAACTAATTTTGAAGTTGTAGGATTTGGATTTTTCCTATTGAATCAGAGAAACATATCCGCATTTCTTAAAGAACATTTGAGGCATGTTGTAACCCTGTTTAATGACAGGATGGTTTAAGCATTTGGATTTATCTCAGAGCCTCTGTTATCCTGTACAGCTTTTTAACCGTGTACCAAGATGTTCCAGCGAGAGAAAATTTGATCGAGAGAAAGCATGAAAGGTGACTCACTATACTCTCGGTACCGATAAGACTTATGAGCACCGAGTCACTTCTATTACCGGCCCAAGATGAGATGGCAACAAGTTTTGTGAAGCCCCGAAAATCAAAGATAAGCAGCAGAAGAGCCAGAATGCAGGATTGTACACTCCCTTGCCTATTCCAGACAGGCCTTGGGACATGGTGAGTATGGATTTTGTTCTAGGATTGCCCAAGACTCAGAGAGGGAATGATGCAATCTTTGTTGTAGTGGACAGATTCTCCAAAATGGCACATTTTATTCCATGCTATAAAACTAGTGATGCCACCCATGTTTCTAACTTGTTTTTCAAAGAAGCTATTAGATTGCATGGGTTGCCCAAGAGTATTGTTTCAGACAGAGACACCAGGTTTGTGGGTCATTTTTGGAGGACACTGTGGAAGAAACTTGGTACCAAACTGAGTTTCAGCTCAGCTTATCATCCTCGGACTGATGGACAAACTGAGGTAGTGAATAGGAGTCTAGGAAATTTGTTGAGAAGTCTTGCAGGAGAGCATCCCAAGCAGTGGGACCATATTTTGCCCCAGGCAGAATATGCATATAATGACTCACCAAACAGGAGCACAGGGCAGAGCCCATTCCATATTGTTTATGGAATGCACCCCAGAGGAATATCAGAGTTAAGAAATCTGGGAAAGGCAGAGCTAAGGAGCGCAGATGGTGAGGAATTTGCTTCAGAGATCCAGGCCATACATGAACAAGTGAAACAGCAACTACAAGGCAGCAGCATCAAATATAAAAGCAGAGCAGACTTGAGCAGAAAAGAAGTTCATTTTGAAGTAGGAGATCTGGTTTTGGCACACTTGAGAAAGGAGAGATTCCCAAGGAAGCAGTATAACAAATTGAAGTTCAAAAAGATTGGGCCATGCAAGATACTTAGAAAGTTTTCTGCAAATGCTTATGAGATTGAATTACCTCCTGATGTTGGAATATCTCCCATTTTTAATGTTGCAGATTTGTACAAGTATGAAGATGATGGTGTAGAATAGAGATCAGCAGACAAGGGACGGATTGAGTGGAAAGAGCAGCTACCTCCAGCGCAACCATTGCAACCAGAGAAGATATTGGACAAAAGAGTGTTCAAAAGGACCAGAGGACAAGAGTACTTCCAGTACTTAATCAAATGGAAAGACAAGCCAAACGAAGATGCCACTTGGATGACTGAAGGAATGTTGCAGAAGATAGGCAAATCAGTGGAAGAGCTCATGGACAGGAGCCCATAAAAAAATTGCCCTCGGGAGTCTAACGCAGGGGCATTAGACACTAGCCAACAATGTAGGAGGTTTTGTCCACATGTTGTGGCTAGGAGGGTTCAAAATCATTGAGTTGTAACAGCTAGGTGTCAATACCTCAGCTGACTGTATCATTTAGATTAGTTAGAGTTTGCAGAAGTCGAATAGTCCAATTCGATCCAGTTGTCATGTTTCAGTTAGTCGAATTATTGTAATTAGGCTTTTGGTTTTCTAAAACAGTCCTCATAGAGGAACCGAAGAGACATGTTGCCATGTATATAATTTGTATTCTCGGATGTATTGAAAGAGAGAAGGATAGAGAGATTCTGCAATAAAAAAAATCTGTGTGTTGAGCAATCGGTTCCTGTTGAATAAAATTCAGTGCTCGTTGATTCTCAATTGGGTTTGCATTGATATTGCGTGCAGAATTTTGGTGAATCAAGTCACTACGAAATCTCTGTAATTCTCTGTCCATTGCTTTCTCTCGAATTGTCCGAGTAAGTGAAGAAATCCCGTGTGTAGGCGAGGTTTGTGTAAATAGTGGTCGATGAACTCTATTCTGAGGTTGTGAGGACTCCACTGTAAGAAGAATAGACTGTCCGTTGGTTAATTAAATCCAGAACCGCGATCGGAACTTGAGTTAAGGCAGACGAAGGATAACGCAACCCCGATGTGAACCCTGGTCAATCACTGTACCAAAACCACGAGTGGATTCGCAAGGCGGGTTGTCCATATCGCACCGCTTTTGGTGAGTAAGCGGTATTTCCTAGTTGGGGAGCGATTCCATAGAGTGTTCGACACGTGGCGAGGTGGACCCCCGGAAAACCGTCGTTGCTGCGCGCCATCGCACATTATCCATCGACTGAAGAGGCAGCGCGATATGCGTATATGCCGTCGATCTGGAGGCCTGCTATCTAACGGTGATCGTATGCTAGATTTGCACGAAGTTTAACAAAGGTACGGTGTATGTATTGAACTCCGCGATTGTATTTGTGAGCCAGGATATAATAAAGCTGTCCAAGGAAAAAGATTGTCGGGTTATTAAATTAAGATAGAGGGATTAATGTTGTAAGGTATAAGGAGGTGGATAAGAAACTGTCATAAAATTATAGTGTGGCCCATTAAAGTCCAGAAATATATTTAACATTTGCCAAAGTTTGCTGGATATATTTATTTGTCAATTTCTTCGAAATTGATAAATAAATTCACATGGAAATCTGAGAAGACCACGTGGAGGTAACCCAAGTTAATTGAGGGAATTACTGACAGAGTAACATAAACAGACCAACTCTCCTTAGTGGGAACGAATTTCAGTTTTGTTGCCGTCAAAGCACCTACAGCTTCATACATAATGTGAGAAGAAACAAGTTGAATGAAAATCGAGCAGAAATCTTGGTTTATGTGCATTACAACTTGAGGTTGTTGACTCATTATTATGATAGGACTTAAGAGGATAAATCATATAAAGTTTGGGACAACAATCCAGAGGACGATATTTTGGAGGACGGCACTGTACATATGGAAGAATTAGAAGCAAAACTTTTGAGGGATGATGATGAAGCAACAGTAGCCATGCCACCGCCACACCCAGGGCCAGTCCCACCATCCAGTAACAATGCGGGTGTCAGTGCCAGTGTTTGATTTCCAGCTATTGTTCCTTTGCAGATTTAGCTTCCACCTACATCCTCACGTGGTCCTCCGCCTCCTAGCTATGGTCGTAGTACTCCTGAGAGTACTAGAAGACCACCATTGCCTCGTGGTTCTCACAAATTAGACATTTCTCGTGGGCGTGGCAAGGGGCTAGGTAGTAGATAAAATAGATTTACAGTGGAACCTTGCTATTTTCTAGTAGTTTTTAACTTTTATAACTGTTGAACAGTTGAAACTTGACTCTTTCATATTTATTATGATAATTTTTGTAAACAATATATGACAATTTAAGTTTGAAGTTTGAATTTGAAAGGTGAAACTTTGAAGTTGGCATTTAAAATTTTATAAGTCATTATGAATTATGAATATGATGCTTCATGAAAGTTGAAAGTTGTTTCATTTCGTTTCATTTTATAACATTTCATTTCATGTTAAATATTCCTTGTTGTAATGGTTATTGGTTACACTTAGCTTACAAGTACAACTATGGTGATCAATGAATCAATGATGATAAATATTATATATCAATGATGATAAATGTTATATATTGAATTTTGAAAGCTTGAAACTTTAAGACTGATGAATCATGAGACTCAAGAGTCAATATGTTGTATGTTTCCAACTTGTGGGCATGGTTGATGAAGATTATAACTTCTAGATGATTGATGTCATGTGGTTCAATCTATGTTTTTATGTTTTTTTATGTCTAATTCATCAGTCTACATGCTTTTGTTGACATATATGCATCAAAACATTAGAAAATATATATATATTTAAATAAAACGCTCCCCGGAATGCTCTTGGACCGAGAGCTTTTGAAAATGGCGCTCTCGCGGCCTCTCCCGCTCCCAAGTAACCATGGTCCAAATTATCCTGGGCAAAACACAACTCCCAAACTGGGGGTACATATGGGCAATCCTTCATCAGGAGGAGATCAGGAGGATAACCAGGAGGGAATTCAATGGCAGATGAGTTAAAATTAAGAAAGAGGAGGAAGAAGATGTGGCTCTAGCATCTAAGGGACAGAGGCAGCAAGGGAAGAAGAAGAAGGACCTATCCAAGGTTCGGTGCTTCAGATGTGGCGAATTGGAACACTTCGTCAATACTTGTACTAAGAAGAAGGGCAAGTAATATTCGGTTTCCAAGGCAGCAGTAGTGAAAGGGGACGATGGCAGCGATGATGATGCGACCATGAGTGCTCATGTCCCTCGTGAGAAGAGGTGGGGCAACATAGATCTGTAGATTGAGCTACAGATGGTGGACAGCATGATCCTTGAGGTGCCCAAACTCTTGGATAACATACGAGCTAAGGGAGCTGTTAAAGATAGTAGCAGGATGACTGGAGTCACTGGATGCAGAAGATCATGGAAAGACACAAGGAAGTGCTTAAACGTTGAAGACTGGAGCAGCGCAAAGGAGAGGCAGCAGCACGTGGAAGCAGCAGCGCAGAGGCAATGCTTACGCAGTGCAGAGCAGCAGACAGCGCAGAGCTTCAGAGAGAGCGCAAAGTAGCAGTAGAGGGTGCTTCAGTGACGAGATGCAGCTAGACTGACTTGTTTGTCAGTTGTTGGGTGATGTCCTTCAGTTTCTTACTTCTCAGCAACTGAGCTGCAGTGCAACAGTTAGCAGTGGCAGTGCTATAGGGAGCATGATGCAGCAATTTGAGAGGGAGTTGCAGTACAGATGTGCCAGTGACTGTGACAGAGTCATGGGAAGCAGTGTAGAAATCAATAGCGCAGTGGATGGAGGGCAGCAGGCCAAGCATCAGCAACGCAGGGGACCGATGCCAAAGATCAGAGTAACGCTTCTAGAGTGAAGTGTTACTAGAGCACATTCCTTGCTAAGAGGGAGTGTTGAGATTTTGGGTAGCATGGGATATGCTCTAGCTCCGAAACTTTGTGGAGAGGCTAGGACACATGAGATCTCCAAGACCCAAAAATTGTTTGGAGAAATTCCACCTGATGTAAAAGGTATTCAAATAATTAATTTTTTTAATGGGGACCCTAAGTCTAACATAGGGAAATTAAAAAATTAAAGTGAATTAATTTACACATGTGGGTGAGAATGTTCTAAGTGACGTGGATCAATATTTTTCTAATCTGAGTTGTTGATTAGAGATTAGATTACGATCGTTGATTTCTAAACGAGAAAAGTATTAAAGGAAGCCTTCTAGTCAATTGGAGACACACACATTGCAGTAGCACTTGAGCTAAGTCGAAATTTTGGGGCGTAATTTGCTGAGAATTTTCGAGTGAACTTGCAGTGCTAGTGAGGGGCAGATTGTCAAGGGATATTCTGATCCGAGGCCAAGGATACATAAGCAGAGAGGCAGAACTGTACCAGGCAGCGCAGAGGCCAACAGGAGGGACGCAACCCAGCTAAGCTAACGTAGAGATAGCGCAGGAGCTGACGCAGGCCCTTCCAGGTGACGCAGAGGCAACGTTGAGCCCTTCAGGGTGACGCAGGGGCAGCGTGAAGCTTCGGGGGCTGACGCAAAGGCTGGAGAGACAGCATTGGGGTTCCAGTGGGCTAGAAAGGGCTCGTATTTAGTAATTCCCTTGAGGTTTTGAATCAACCACATTTTCTATCTCCGAGTGATAAGGTACAACTTTCGTGAAATTCTCTGTCGGGCAAACCACTACTGGTGCCCATGATGTATTCAGATTCTGCTTAATAATAAAACCCTCAAAGAGTTGTTGCACCGGTTTTCCCGCATTGGGTTTTTCCCAGGGACATTTGTCTGAAAAATCATGTGTCTGTTGTCATATGTGTGCTATGTTTTAGTAAATGATCTGTATGTATGTGTAGGCTACAGTTGTGTTTACTTTGGTGTTTTTCTGAATATTTTAGTTAAATAACTTGTTAAATAAATAAAACAAGTAGGAGAACTAAATAAATATGTTGCAGTAGGATTTTTGTATTAAGAAATTTTCACAAGTATGTCATTTAAATATTCCCCAAATAAACTTGCCAAGACGTGGATGGAACACATCATTAATTAGTCACATATATGTGGTTGGGGCATTGGTGAAACGAAAGGGCAGCATTACCTGCTCATATGCACATTGCAGGAAATAGGACCCCATTTCCCAATGGACATGGATAGCAAGAAAATTTTCAGAAGATCAAAAGTCTAGCGGGGCATTTGTGCCCCTTTCTTTCTCCTCTCTCTCTCTACTCTCAAATTCCGCAACCTTGCGGGGGCATTGTAATAAATGTTGCTCGCAAGATGAACTTGTGTAATTTTCACACTGAAAATTGTTATTGCGGTAGTTGGTTTATTTCGCCTACTTGTTATGATAATTTATTTACAAATGCTTCAGTAAATTTTGAAGTAAACACAGCTGCAGCATTCACTCTAATCAAAAGCAGAAGAACAAAATAAAACACATATCACAATAGAAACAAACCACATGAACACAATTATTTTTGGACAATTGTCCCCGGAAAAAACCCAATGTGGGAAAACAGGTGCAGCAGATTAGGGTTGTATTAATCTTCAACAGTGAAAAGATCATTTATAGAATTCATGACGATCAGAATCAATAGCATACACCTGATATGAATTTTCCGGACAATCTAGAATAATTCCTGACACACAAGATGACCTCCTGCACCCTCTGCGTCAATCTGCGTAGCCCCTCTGCGCAGTCGCTGCTTGGACTGCGTAACTCTGTGTGGAGGGATAATGTTGCTACTCAGCACTGCCTTCCCTTCATCTTTTGTCTTCCTTCTTCTCAGTCTCTGTTGACTTCTCCATCTTCCTTCTGTCTCTGCAATCCTACCACTACAGACTCACCCTTTGAAATCGAATTCTCTTACTTTAGAACCGATCTCCTTTGGGTACTGAGAATGTCCCTGGCTTACTTTCCAAATGAACCTCAAGCCTTCTCTTATAGTCTTCTCGTTGATGAATCAACGACCCAGATTATATCCTTAATCAATGGCTCAGATAAAAGATGACTTGACCTTCGTTTTCTAGAAGATTCACACACTGCTTTATTAATACCCTTTAATTATATAATTTCCCTAAGTTTAGACTTAGGGATCACATTAAAATAATTAATTATTTTAATAAAGAAAAGTCCGAGCGGGATTTCCACAAACGATTTCTGGATTCTTTGGAATATCGTTGTCCAAGCCTCTCCTCAAAAAATTGAGACCTAGAACACTTCCTGATGCTATAAAATCAACACACCCTCTTAGCGAGGAAAGTGTTCAAGCAAAGCACCAAGTGTACTGCTCTGATTCTAAAGCATCTGCTTCATTGTTGATGTCCTGGCTACCGCCTCTCAACTCTGCATTACTACCCTATGTACCGCTGCCTGTGACACTATATTTGCCACTGCCTCATCCGTACTGCAGCTCGCTCTGTCTCTGTAGACCACCCTTTCCTTTACTGGAAAGGGTTCTCAACCATCCCCATATCTTCTCTGAAGTAAGTAAACTTAATCTTACTCAGAGCCTTGGTGAGGATATCTACCACCTGTTCTCCTGTAGGAGTGTACCTCAACTGCAAAGCTCCCCGTTGGACATGGTCTCTGATGAAGTGGCACCGAATGTCAATGTGCTTCGACCAGTCTTGAAACACAAGATTCTCAAAGAGCTTGATGCAACTTTGATTATCACACATAATTCCGGTCGGTTCCACCCTCTTCTTGAGTAAGTTCAAGAGCAATTTACAAAGCCATATGGCCTCGCACGAAGCTGTGCTTGCTGCCATATACTCTGCCTTGGTTGAGCTCAGTGCAACAGACTTATGTTTCCTACTGCACTAGGAAGTCATTCCCGATGCGAGACTGAAATAGTACCCACTGGTACTTTTCCAATCCACTGTGCTTCCAACCCAATCTGCATTTGTGAACCCACTCAACTGCACTTCATTGCCCTTGGTGTACTTCAACCCATACTTGACTGTCCCCTTCAAATATCTGAGAACATGTTTGGTTGCTGCCCAGTGATCCCTCCTTGGTTCTACCATGAACTGACTGAGGGTATTCACTGCATAATAGATGGCTGATCTAGTGTTGACCAAGTACATCAATGATCCGATGAGCTGCCTATACAAGATAGGGTCAACCTCATCATCCTCTGACGTGTCTATCTTCTTCCAGTTTGTAATGATTGGCGTAGCCATGGGTCTACAGTATTCCATCTGAAACCTCTTCAGGATCTCTGTAGTGTATCTTCCTTGCCTAAGGAAGATTTCTCCTATCTTCCTTCTTTTGCCAGACCTCCAAACAAAGAAAATAGTGCATTTGCCCCAGATCCTTCATGTCGAATTCGGTAGCCAGATTCTCCTTGCAGTATTTGATGAGCATAGATGATCCAATCAGGAACAAATCATTTCCATATAATACCAAGATTAGCGGCTCATCCCCTACTCTCAGATAGTAGAGGTTTGGATCTGCGTCACTCTTGACGAATCCCATCTTCTGCAAGTAGCTATCAATTCACCCATACCACGCTCTGGGGGCTTGTTTTAGACCATACAAGGCTTTCTTAAGCTTGCAAAAATGAGTCTTCTGCTCATGTGTCTCAAAGACCTCTAGTTGTTCTATGTACACTTCCTCTTCTATCACCCCATTCAAGAACGTTATCTTGACATCCATCTGGTGAATCTCCCATCCCATCTGCGTTGCGAGAGAGATGATGAATTTGATTGAAGTGTACCGAGCTACAGGGGCGAAGGTTTCTTCATAGTCGATCCCTTTTTTCTGTGCATACCCCTTAGCCACAAACCTGGCCTTGAATTTCTCTATGCTGCCATCTACAGCATACTTGATCTTGTAGATCCACCTTGATCCTACAACTGATTTGTTCTGAGGTCTAGGGACTACTTCCCATACATCATTCGTCATGATGGAGCTATACTCTTACACCATGGTATCTACCCACACCTAATGTTGAGCTACCTCCCGAAAGCTAGAGGGTTCTCCGACTTGTGCTACCAGTGCTTGGAACCTATCAGGTTGCCTGCGTAGCCTCTTCCCATATCTAATGACTCCAACAAACTCTTTTGCATCCCTAAGAATTTGTTGGAGCTCTCTACTCGTTCTCCCAATAGTAGTGCGTGGATTTTCCTACTCTCTTGCTTGCTCTTCTTCGTAAGAACTTTCCTCAAAATCCTTGTGTCAAGGAGAGGCACTTGAGCCATCCTTTGTAAGTCGTTGAGGCTGAACTAGTGGATCTTCCTCAACCTGCGTATCTATGGCCATTTCCCGGGATCTTCTGAAGGCTCTCTCCTCCATGAATTTTACGTCCCGCCTCACTACGATCTCCCTGTTTTTCGGAATATAGATGCGATATGCCTTCGCATTTTCACTATAGCCCACAAGATAACCCTTCTTCGCAGTCTGATCCAACTTCTTCCTCTTCTCATCTAGTACATGGCAGTATGCCATACTGCCAAATATCCTGATATGGCTCACCTCAGGCTTGCTACCCGTGAAACACTCTCAGGGGTCACCTTCCCCAATGCTCTATGGGGCACCCTGTTCTGCACATGCACTGCTGTATTGCAAGCTTTTGCCTACAGAAATTTGGGCATGTCTTAGTCATATAACATCGCCCTTGAGCTTCTACAATGGTCATGTTCTTCCTTTCCGCAACTCCATTCTACTTTGGATTGTATGGAGTTGTCCATTCTCTCTTAATGCCTTCCTTTGCGCAGAAACTAGTGAAGTCTTTATCAATATACTCTCCACCATTATCTGATCGCAGCTTCTTGATCTTATTTCCGATTAAATTTTCTACCAGCGCTTTGAATTATTTGAAACGTTCAAAGACTTCATCTTTGGTTTTGAGAAAGTAGATCCAAGTCATCCTAGAATAGTCATCAATAAAGGTAGCTAAATACTTTGCACCATTGAGAGTAGTCGTGGACATTGAACCGCAGATGTGTGAGTGTATCAACTCCAATACACTGTTGGCCCTACTGTTGCTTCTTGGAAATGCTGCCTTGGCATACTTCCCTAGTATGCACCCCCTGCAGACCTCATCTTTCCTTGTGTTGAGTTCTGGAACTCCCATGACAGTCTTCTTGAGAATCTTCAAGGCTCCACGATGTATATGCCCAATCCTTTTGTGCCATAATTCATTCAGATCCCTTTCGTCCGTAATGTTGATTATGCCATTGGGGACTCAAGCTGGAGCTTATATAATTTATCGCTCCTCACTCTAATTTGTGCCTTCCTTTTCTAGCTAGGGTGTTTGACATAAATTTTATTTCCAATAAAGTATATGTCATAATCCTTGTTCGGAAGCTGAGACATTGAGAGTAAGTTCACCCCCAAACACGGTACATGAAGAACATTTCTAGCCCAAATCTTGTTGCCAGCTTTTGTCTGAAATATTATGGTACCTCTTCCAACGGGGTACACTTGGCCTTGTTTCCCATTGGGATCTAGAAATTCATCTGCTCTTCTCGATAGCTCGAAAAACATTATCGAACTCCCATCATATGATCAGATGCTCCACTGTCAATATACCAAACTCCTGGAGAGGTCGTGCTTGACACACAAGAGAAATCCTCCTCTAGTCTGAATGCCAGAATAGATATGTCATGCTCCCTCTGTTTCTCTCTGTGTTCTGGAGGACTGCGTGGGCCATTCTGAACAATATTGACGTCGGATCTTTGTTCCATTGCAAAGCCTCCCTTTTTGTCTTTTGCCTCTAGCTCTAATACCATGTGAAATTTTCACTCTAAAAATTGTTACTACAGTACTTGGTTTATTTCGGCTACTTATTATGATAAGTTACTTACAGATGATTCAATAAATTTTGAAGTAAACACAGCTGCAACATTCACTGTAATCAATAGCAGAAGAACAAATTAAAACACATATAGCACAATAGAAAAAACCACATGAACAGAATTATTTTTGGACAATTGTCCCCAGAAAAACCCAATGTGGGAAAACTGGTGCAGCAAATGAGGGTTTGTATTAATCTTCAGCATTGAAAAGATCATTTCTAGAATTCATGATGAGAAAAATAAATAGCGTACACCTAATCTGAATTTTCCGGACAATCCGGAAGAATTCCCGACACACGAGATGACCTCCTGCACCCTCTGTGTCAATCTATGTAGCCCCTCTACGCAGTCACCACCTAGACAGCGTAAGTCTGCGTGGAGGGTGTTGATTTTTGTAGCATCCAGAAGTGTTCCAAGTCTCAAACTTTGCAGGGAGGCTTGGACAGCAGCATTCCAAAGAACCCAAAAACAGTTTGTGGAAATTCCACTCGGTTCATGACTTATTAAAATAATTAATTATTTTAAGGAAGACCTTAAGTCTAAACTTAGGGAAATGAAATAATTAAAGGGTATTAATAAGTCAGAGTGTAAATCTTCTAGAAAACATGGATCAAGTCAAGTTTTAATCTTAGCCATTAATTAATCTTCTAATCTGGGTCGTTGGTTCTCCAATGAGAAGATTATAAAAGAAGGCTTGAGGGTCATTTGGAAAACAAGCCGGGCATACACTCAGTATCCGAAGCAGATCGATTCTGAAGTAATAGAATTCGATTTCAGTGGGAGAGTTGCAGGGCGAGGAGTTTGCAGAAGCAGAAGGCGGAGGGAGTCAGTAGTGATCGAGATCAGGGACAGAGGGCAACAGTGGGACACTAGAGGCAGCTTAAGGCTACAGCACAGGGAACCCACGCAGTGCCTACACAGACTTACGCAGTCCAGTGCTGGGACTGCACAGTGAAGCACACACACAGACACAGGAGCCAGCAAGGGCTGAACAGGGTGTCAGAGAATTGTCCGAGGGAGCCCGAAATTCAGTCTCAGGTGTTTCAGATTTTATCTGCCATTATATTTCCCTGTAAAGATATCATTTGCTGAAGAATTAATAAAACCCTCATCTGTTGCATCGGTTTTCCCGCATTGGGTTTTTCTGGGGACAATTGTCCAAACATAACTGTGTACATGTAATTGATTCTTGTGCTTATGTCCTTTACTGTTTATTTCTCTGCATATGTATTTGTGAATGTTGTAGTAGTTTTATTTCGATATTTGCCAGAAGATTTCTAAAAAGTAACTTATTGAAATAATAAGTAGGAGGAATAAATCAATCATAGCAACTGTATAGTTTTCAGTTTGAAAATTTCACATGGTATCAAAGCTAGAGATGAATAACTGGAAGGGAGAATCAACTAGTGAACGAAAGTCTATTGTTGCAGCAGTAGCGTAGAAGGGTTCACACAGTTCTCCAGGAAGGGAAAGAAGCATGACAGCACAGATGGATCATGATGTCTCTGTTTTGGCATCCAGACTTGAGGAAGATTTGCTTGCATATCAAGCACTGCTTCTTCTGATGTATGGTATATTGACAGTGGAGCCTCTACTCACATGACTGGAGTACGAGATTGTTTTTCCGACTACCAAGAAGAGAAGATGAATTTCAAAATAACCATGGGTAATAAAGCAAAATGCACTCTTGTTGGGAGAGGTACCGTAGTTTTCAGACCGAGGCTGGCAATAGAATCCAGGCCACTAATGTTCTGCGTGTGCCGGGTTTGGGGATGAACTTGCTCTCAATGTCTCAGCTTCAAAACCGAGGTTATGACATCTACTTTATTAGCAATAGAGTCTACGTCAAACACCCCAGTTGGAAGAAGAAGGCATAGATCGAGGTAAGAAGCAACAAACTGTACAAGTTGCAGCTTGAGTCTCTAATGGCACTGGTCGGCAACGCAGATGAAACTGACCTGAATGAGCTATGGCGCAGAAGAATGGGGCATTTGCATTATGGGGCATTGAGAACTCTCCAGAAAACTATCACAAGTGTTCCAGAGCTGAGCACTAAACGAGATGATGTCTGCAAGGGGTGCGTATTGGGAAAATATGTTAAGGCAACATATCAGAGAAGCAACAATAGGGCCAAAGGTGTATTGAACCTGATACGCTCAAATATCTGTGGGTCGATGTCCACTAGAGCTCTTAGCTGTGCCGAGTACTTCGTCACCTTCATTGATGACCATTCCAAGAAAACCTGGATCTACTTCTTGAAGACCGAGGATGAAGGCTTCAGTCGGTTCCAAGAGTTTAAGATTCTGGTAGAAAATCTGACAAGGAAGTGGATCAAGGTATTGAGATCAGATAATGGTGGTGAATAAATAGATAAAGAATTCACTGGATTCTGCTCAAGGGAAGGCATCAAAAGGGAGTGGACAGCTCCATACAATCCAGAGAAGAATGGTGTGGCAGAAAGGAAAACCGGACTATTTTTGAAGCAACAAGAGCCATGCTGTATGACCAAGACATGCCCAAATTCCTGTGGGTTGAAGCGTGTACATTCAGAACAGGACTCCTCATGCTACACTGGGAAAGATCACGGCAGAAAGTGTCTTCACTAGGAGTAAGCCTGAAGTGAGTCACTTTAGGATCTTCGGCAGTACAGCTTAGTGTCATGTGCACAGTGAGAAGAAGAAGAAGTTGGAAATGACTACCGAAAAAGGGTATCTAGTAGGATACAACGAGAATGCAAAGGTATATCGCATCAACATTCCTGAGAGTAGGAAAGTCGTGGTGCGTAGGGATGTGAAGTTCACGGATGAGAAGACCTTCATAAGATCCCGCGAGTTGCCTTCTACCACGCAGTCTGAGGAAGAGCCTCTAGTACAGCCCCAACAACCAACAGCAGGAAATTCAGTTGCCTCTCTAAGGCATAGGGATCCAAGGGACATGTCTCCTGAGGATTTGCAAGAGGGAGAGCCAGTAGATCCACCCACTACCAGTGGGGGAATGAGCAGGGAACTTCGACAGATTCTGAAAGATGCAGAGGACTTTGTCGGAATCCCCTGAAATGAGAAGAGACAGCATAAGCAGGTTGAGAGGTATCAAGACTTGGTTGCTCAAGTCGGAGAACCTTCCAGTTTTCGGGAAGCAGCTCAGCACCAAGTGTGGGTTGATGCAATGGTGGAAGAGTATAGTTCCATCATGACGAATGATGTCTAAGAAGTGGTCCCCAGACCTCAAGATTAGTTGTAGGATCCGGGTGGATCTACAAGATCAAGTATTCTGCAGACGATAACATCGAGAAATTTAAAGCCAGGTTTGTGGCTAAGGGGTATGCTTAGAAGGAAGGAATTGACTAGGAAGAAACCTTCACCCTAGTATCCAGGTACACCTCTATCAGGTCCATGATATACCTTGCTGTGCAAATGGCATGGGAAATTCACCAGATGGACGTCAAGACGGCATTCTTGAACGGGGTGACAGAGGAAGAGGCGTATATAGAACAACCAGAGGGCTTTGAGACACATGATCATCAGACTCGTGTGCAGATCAAAGAAAGTGTTATATGGACTAAAGCAAGCTCCTAGAGCCTGGTATGGTCGAATTGACAACTACTTGCAGAAGATGGGATTCGTCAAGAGTGACGCAGATCCCAACCTTTACTATCTGAGAGTACGGCGTGAGCCGTTGATACTGGTTTTGTATGTAGATGATCTATTCTTTACAGGATCATCAGGCTCATCACAAACTACAAGAAGAATTTGGCTGAAAAATTTGACATGAAGGATCTAGGACAGATGCACTATTTTTTGGGGTTGGAGGTTTGGCAGTAGAATGGGGATATCTTCCTTTAGTCAAGGAAGATACACTACAGAGATTCTGAAGATATTTCATATGGAGGATTGTAGACCCATGACAACTCCAATGATCACCAACTGGAAGAAAATCAACACGTCCGAAGATGATGAGGTTGATCCTACGCTATATAGGTAGTTCATAGGGTCGTTGATGTATCTGGTAAATACAAGGCCAGACATCTGTTACGCTATAAATATCTTCAGTCAGTTCATGGTGGAACCAAAGAGGGCATATTGGGCAGCAGCCAAGCATGTTCTCAGGTACCTTCAAGGAACAGTCGAGCTTGGATTGAAGTACACACGTAGCAATGATGTCAGGTTGAGTGGATTCACCGATGCAAATTGGGCTGGAAGTTTAATAGATCGGAAGAGTACCAGTGGGTATTGTTTCAGTCTAGGATCGGAAATGACCTCCTAGTGAAGCAGGAAACAAAATTCTGTAGCACTGAGTTCAGCAGAAGCGGAGTACATGGCATCCAACACAACTTCGTGCGAGGCCATATGGCTTTGAAAACTATTAGTGAACCTACTCAAGGAGAAACTCGAAGTGACCAACATTTTATGCGATAAGCAGAGTTGCATCAAGCTCTCTTAAAATCTTGCATTTCATGATAGGTCGAAACATATTGACATCAGGTGTCACTTCAACAGAGACTGTGTACAATGTGGAGTTGTTCAGTTGCAATACACTCCAACAGGAGAACAGGTGGCAGACATCCTCATGTAAGTTCTAGGAAAGACAAAGTTTGTATACTTCAGAGAGAAGATGGGGATGATGAAGAATCCCTTCCAGTAGCAGGAATGGATAGAATCAGTACTCAGAGGGAGTTGTGGTACAGATGCATCAGTAACAGTGGTAGTGTCAAAGGCAGCAGTATAGAGGACAGCAGCGCAGCAGATGAGGGGCAGTGTCCAGAGATCAGCAGCACAGAGGGTGCTTCAAAAGTAGAGTAGCATGCAGCAGGCATATTGTTGGAACAACATCCTCGCTAAGAGGGAGTGTTGATTTTTGTGGCATCCGAAAGTGTTCCAAGTCTCAAACTTTGCAGGCAGGCTTGGACTGCATCATTCTAAAGAACCCAGAAACAGTTTGTGAAAATTCCACTCGGTTCATGTCTTATTAAAATAATTAATTATTTTAATGAAGACCCTAAGTCTAAACTTAGGGAAACGAAATAATTAAAGGGTATTAATAAGTCAGAATGTGAATCTTTGAGAAAACATGGATCAAGTCAAGTTTTAATCTTAGACATTGATTAATCTTCTAATCTGGGTCGTTGGTTCTCCAACGAGAAGATTATAAAAGAAGTATTGAGGGTCATTTGGAAAACAAGTCGGGCATACACTCAGTACCCAAAGGAGATCGATTATGAAGTAATAGAATTCGATTCCAGTGGGAGTGTTGCAGGGCGAGGAGTTTACAGAAGCAGAAGGTGGAGGGAGTCAGTAGTGATCAAGATCAAGGACAGAAGGTAGCAGTGGGCCACTAGAGGCAGCTTAAGGCTGTAGCGCAGAGAACCCACACAGTCCCTACGCAAACTTACGCAGTCCAGTGCTGGGACTGCGCAGTGAAACATGCAGACAAACACAGGAGCCAGCACGGGCTGATCAGGGTGTCAGAGAATTGTCCGAGGGAGCCCGAAATTCAGTCTCAGGTGTTTCAGATTTTTTTTGCCATTATATTCCCCTGTAAAGATATAATTTGTTGCAGAATTAATAAAACCCTCATCTGCTACACTGGTTTTCCTGCATTGGGTTTTTCCAGGGACAATTGTCCAAAAATAACTGTGTACATGTGATTGATTCTTGTGCTTATGTCCTTTATTGTTTATTTGTCTGCATATGTATTTGTGAATGTTGCAATAGTATTTACTTCAATATTTGCCAGAAGATTTTCTGAAAAATAACTTATTGAAATAATAAGTCTATCACTGCAACTACATAGTTTTCAGTTTGAAAATTTCACAGAGGGCTAGTGTTGCTGCTCAATGATGCCTTCCCTTTGTCTTTTGTCTTCCATCTTCTCCATCTCTGCTGACTTCTCCCTCTTCCTTTTGCCTCTGCAATCCCGCCTCTACAGACTCCCCCTCTGAAATCGAAGTCTATTACTTCAGAATCGAATTCCTTTGGGTACTAAGAATGACCCCGGCTTACTTTCCAAATGACCCTCAAGCCTTTTCTTATAGTCTTCTCACTAATGAATCAACAACCCAAATTATATCCTTAATCAATGGCTCAGATTAAAAGATGACTTGATCTTCATTTTCTAGAAGATTCACGCCCTGCTTTATTAATACCCTTTAATTATTTATTTTCCCTAATTTTAGACTTACAGATCACATTAAAATAATTAATTATTTTAATAAAGCAAAATCCGAGTGGAATTTCCACAAACGATTTCTGGGTTCTCTGGAATACTGTTGTCCAAGCCTCTCCTCAAAAAATTGAGACCTGGAACACTTCCTGATGCTATAAATCAACAGAACTTATGTAACACGCTTAGGCGACTTGGGACCCGGTTATTAAGTGAGCCCACTCTAGACTGTTTTCTCACTTGACCAATTATTTTCACTCTTCAGCTATAAATAATTAGTCGAGATTTTTCACTCACAAACCTCCAAAGCTAGAGTGTGGCTTAATAACTGGGCCCTAGGTTCATCCTAATGTCTAGGCCCTAGGGTCAATGTATACTGCCATGCTAGGTCATATCTAGAGTCTCGAAGAATTTGATTTAGTTTTTCTAGGATTTTTTAATTAATTAAAATTTCCCGTGGGACAGGATTTTTAATTAATTTCCTATCTAATGTTGTAAATAAGTGGCTCTAGGAGATCTTGGTGGAATGCAATGTTGAGATTTTGGGGTGTTGGGGTAGCATCGGATGTGCTCTAGCTCCCAAACTTTCTGGATGGGCTAGAGGACATAAGATCTCCAAGACCCAGAAAGCATTTTGGGAAATTCCATCTAGCTTAAGAGATATTTAATTAATTAGTATTTTTAATTAAGGACCCTAAGTCTAGCTTAGGAAAATTAAAAGATTAAAGGTAATTAAATTAAACATGTGATGAGAATGACTTAAATGACGCAGATCAAGCATCTTCTAATCTTAGCCGTCGATTCAAGATTATATCACGGTCGTTGATGTTTTAACGAGAAAAGTATAAGAAGAGAGCTTGGGGTCAATTGGAGAACACACACACTGGTGACTAACAGAGCACTGAAGCTAAGCTGGAATTCTAGGGCGTGGTTTGTTAGGAATTTCAAAAGTGTTTCAGTTGCAGCGAGGAGTAGTATTGGCAAGGGGGATTGTGTAGTCTCAGGCCAAGAGTACAACGAGGGCAGAGAAGGAGCATACCATAGCAGCGCAGAGGAAGCAAAGGCAATAACTACGCAGAGCAACCGAGAGCCCAGTAGGGACAGTGCAAAGGCAGTAGGAAGCCAGGAGGGCTAATGCAAGCCCAGCCAAGGTAGCACAGGGGCAGCGTAACGCAGTCTAGGTTGACGCAGGGCTATGCTGCAGGAAACGTCCTCCCCACCCCCGTTTCTGGCAAAAAACGAAATGGAAATGCGAAAACGCATACTGTACGACCTGGAAACGCATTTCTAGGTCGGCCGGAAACGCGTTTTCAAGTCGTACAGCGGCATTTCCTTCCCTTTAAAGTGATTTAACTTCGTTTTTTTTTAATCGGTTTTCATGCTTTTTAATATTATTCTAATCGTATATGGATGCTTCTAGATGGCTTTTTAAAGCCTATGGCCGTAGTATTTATATGCGATTCATGGTAATGTTAAATTCTTAAAGTAAAAGGATGATGAAAATGAAGATTAAGGAGAATGTCACTTTTACTTATATTTTTAACATTACCATGAAATGACTCAAGATGTTGAGAGTGGTTCTGACCTCATTTGATTTCATATGGAGAAAGTAGAATTTTAGCTCTCATTCAAAATCCAACAGACTTACTGTTTTTCAGGATTTCAGGATTAGGTGATTGCAATGTTTCCATCGTATTTTGTCATCTATTAAGGTGTGGAACTCGTATTTAATCAAGAGCACCAATCCGATATTCTCATATTGTTATTTTCATTGTGTCCGTTAACATTCATGAGTAAATGTATTGTAACTTGTAATAGTTTATGCTTTGAATTTATCATGTATCATGTATGTTTTAAACGTTTATGATTTCACATAACATTTCTTAAATGTCCTAAATTCTAATATTAATTTAAATTATATATATATATATATATCGCGTTTCCCCGTTTCCAAAATTTAGGGAGGTCGTGTTTTGCTTCGCTTCCCTTTTCGAAAACTCGTTTTCGTTTCCCAGTTTCGTGCAACTTAGACGCAAGCCCTTCCTAAACAACACAAAGGCTGACGCAAAGGGCTTCAGAGCAGCGTTGGGGTTTCTAGAGGAAAGAAAAGGCTGAGTTCTGTAAATCTCGTTTGAGGGTGTGAATCAGTGAGTTTTTCTGTCTCCAAAATAAAAGTATTGCTGCAAATTTATTTCTCTGTCGAGTTAACCAGTTTGGTGCACAGATTTGTTGTACTTAGAACCTACTTAATAATAAAAACCCTCCAAAAGCTAGTAGCACCATTTTTCCCACATTGGGTTTTTTCGGGGACAGTTGTCCAGAAAATCCTTGTGTGACACTTTGTCATTGAGCATGTTATTCAGTTTAGATATGCATGTGTAGGTTGTTAATGTATTTACTTCAATGTTAATGCTAAAGTTTTCAGATTAATAACTTATGTAAGTAGGAGAAATAAATCAAGAATTTACCAATAGGGTTTCTGTTTAAGTAAATTCAGAAATTTTCACATGGTATCAAAGCAATTGCAGATCTAGCTGGATCTCTAGCAAGAACGATGAAGAATTTGTGTTGCAGAAAGAAGCAAAGAAAGCAACAGTAGCAGCAGAAAAACCGGAGAAGGCAGCGCAGCAGCAAAGCCACGTAGAGGCTGACGCATTCCCAGCTGGATGACAGAGAGGCAGCGCAATGCCTTCCAGAGGGACGCAGGATCAGCCTGCGCTACACAGTCACTGCACAGAGGTTGCGCTGAGCCAGTCTGCTCACACAGAGGCTAGCCAGGGTGACACAGTCCAAAATTTGATTGTTGTGAAGAGTGTCGTGAACCGGAAGTTGAGCTACAGACCTTCAGTGGTTGTTGGTGGGGTGAAGATTATGTAGGTGTAGAATTTAGCCTAAGCTAAGTTGACAAAGAGTCGAAGGAGAACAGCTTCTCAGTAGATTTCCTACCAAAGAAATCTGAAGATCGATCATAGGATCGAAGAGAGCTGATTCGTTGCGTTTGGAAGACTTTCAAGGGAGGAAGTCAGTTGTCAGAGGGAGCAGAGGGTGCCTTTTTCACCAAGAACCCTAGATTTGAGTCTCTAGTATAGAGCGGAGGATCTGTTCCAACAAATTTCTGAGCAGATGGCGCCACATGGACTGCATGGCCAGGATAGTTTGGACGACCTGTCCAACTTTTCTATTTGGAAGGCCACAATCCTGGTAGTCCTAGAGGCTTACGATATACGGAAGCATGCAGAGAAAGTCTTGGCTACACCAACCAATGCAAAACTCCTGGAGAAGCACAATGAAGCAGTGACACATGCCAGGCGCTTCATTATGGATGGGGTCAAAGATCATGTGGTACCACACATAGACGAGAAGGCGACGACTCATGAGATGTGGGAAGCCCTAACAACATTGTATCAAAGGAGGTTCGTCTAGAGAAAGATGTTTCTGGAGAACCAACTGAGGTTATTCATGATGTCCAAGGGAGAGGAAATCAATCCTTTCCTATCCAGACTACAGTCGATCCGGGATCAGCTGACTGGCATGGGGGTGAAGGTGGATGATGATGTCATGGTGAAGACCACTCTCAATGTTGTCATAGAGGACTGGGATACTTTTGTCCAAAGTCTCTTGGGCAAAGCAGACCTTCCCAACTAGGACAATATGTGGGCTATTCTCCGACAAGAGGAAATTCGCCGAATGACCAAGAGGTAGTACAACACCGGTTCGAGCAAGGTGAAGAAGGAGGAAGAGGAAGATGCAACCTTGGCATCAAAAAGATAACAAGGGAAAAAGAAGCGTGATCTGTCAAAGATCAAATGTTTCCAGTGCGACGAACTTGGACATTTCGCCAGCAATTGTCCTCAGAAGAAGAAGGACAAGGAAGCTTCTAGTTCAAAGGTTGTTGTAGCAGACGATGGCTCCGACGATGACGTAGCTATGAGCACTCATAAACCACAGAAGTGGGGTGGTCTTGATCTATAGAGTAGCTATAGAGTGGTGACGAGATCCTTGAGTAGCCCAACTCTTGGATCACATCCTTGCTATGGGAGCCTTAAGACACTAGCAAGGAATGACTGGAGCAGTGGGTGCAGAAGATCATGAATGAAGCAGAGGCTGACACACTAGAGAGGGAGCAACGCAGTGCAATAGCAGTGTAGAGGTAGCAGCGCAAAGAAGGTTTGCTTACACAATGCAATGTTGTAGCAGCGCAGAGGCTTCAGGAGGACAGCGCAGCACAGCAGCATCATAGAGGACATCAACGCAAAGGAGGTATGCTTAAGCAGTGCAGAGCTGCATCAGTGCAGTAGCCTCCGAAGGACATCGCAGAGCAACAATCTATGGAGCTTCAATGACGAAATGCAACCCAACTAACATGTCTGTCATTTGGGCAAGGGTCCATCAATTGCTTACTCTAAGTAACTAAGTTGCAATGCAGCAATTAGCAGTGGCAGTGCTATGAGCAGCACGATGCAGCAATTTGAGAGGGAGCTGCAATATGGATGTAGCAGTGGCGGTGACAGTGTCATGGGAAGCAGTACAGAAGAGCAGCAGTAGTGCAGTGATGTAGGGCAATAGGCCAAGCATCAGAACAAAGACCCACACCAGAGATCAGTGCAGAACTTTAGGGTGAGGTGCTTTGCTAGAGCACATTCCTTACTAAGAGGGAGTGTTGAGATTTTGGGGTGTTGGGGTAGCATCAAATGTGCTCTAGCTCCCAAACTTTGTGGAGGGGCTAGAGTTCATAAGATCTCCAAGACCTAGAAAGCGTTTTGGAAAATTCCATCTAGTTTAAGAGATATTTAATTAATTAATATTTTTAATTAAGGACACTAAGTCTAATTTAGGAAAATTAAAAGATTAAAGATAACTAAATTAAACATGTGATGAGAATGACTTAAGTGATGCGGATCAAGCATCTTCTAATCTTAGCCGTCGATTCAAAATTAGATCACGACCATTGATGTTTCAACGAGAAAAGCATAAGAAGAAGGCTTCGAGTCAGTTGGAGAATACACACACTAGTAGAACACTAAAGCTAAGCTGGAATTCTAGGGCATGGTTTGCTAAGAATTTCAGAAGTTTTTTAGCTGCAGTAAGGGGCAATATTGGCGAGGGGAATGGTGTAGTCCCACGCCAAGAATACAACGATGGCAAAGAAGGAGCAGCACAGAGGAAGCAGAGGCAGCAGCGACGCAAAGCAGTCGAGAGCCCAGCAGGGGCAGCGTAGAGGCAGCAGGAAGCCAGTAGGGTTGACGCATGCCCAACCAGGGCAGCGCAAGGGAAGCGTAACCCAGTATAGGGTGATGCAAACCCTTCCTGAGCAACACAAACGCTGACGTAGAGGGCTTCAGAGCAGCGCTGAGGTTTCTAGAGGCCGGAAAAGGCTGAGTTCTGTAAATCCCATTTGAGGATGTGAATCAATCAGTTCTTCTGTCTCCATAATAGAGATATTGATGCAAATTTATTTCTCTGTCGGGTTAACCAGTTTGGTGCCCATATCTGTTGTACTTACAATCTTCTTAATAATAAAAACCCTCCAGAAGCTAGCAGCACTGGTTTTCCCGCATTGGATTTTTCTGAGGACAATTGCCCAGAAAATCCATGTGTGTCACTTTGTCATTGAGCATGTTATTCAGTTTAGATCTACATGTGTAGATTGTTAATGTATTTACTTTGATGTTAATGCTAAAGTTTTCAAATTAATAACTTATGTAAGTAGAAGTAAATCAAGAATTTAACAGTAGGGTTTCTGTTTAAGTAAATTCAGAAATGTTCACATATAATAGCTCAAAATTCATGCTAAGAACACCAAAATTATTCTAAGATCAACTTTTGGGGTCAAAAAATGACTATATCCCCTTGAAAACCCACTTTCTCTAATGTGAGTGGCAAAAAGGATAAAATAAATACATAAAATTAATAAGTGGTGGACACATTAAATGTGTTTCCAAGTCAAAAGGTCAAAGGAAAATGATATGGCATCAAAGTGAAGTCAAAGTGCGAATTAGAAGGCTGATTTGGCAACCACGTCATCATCAAGTCATAAGTCTTAATGAGGCCGAGTTTTACTACTTCTTGGAGGGCCCGAATGCCCTACTCAGCAAGCCAAGAATCCTCTTGTTTCCTCACAGATTTGCCAGCAGATTGGTTGCATATTTTTTTGAGTCTGAGTGGAGTGTTATGTGGGAGTTAACTCCCCTTAACCCCTCTCCTCCATACACCTGTCCACTGTCAGCCAAAGGAGAGTACGCTGCCAGTCCTCTAACATCCATACGCAGATCCTACAGGAAGCAATATGCAGCAGCATATGGACACATGTTTGCACACAGATTTAATTGGGATTTCACTTGGAGTTTGCAGCAGGTAATCAAGGGATGTGTTCCCCTAATACTCCAGTCCTTTCACACATGGTAGCTCCCAGCTACACGCTCAGCCAGCAAGGTGATCCACGATGCCAGCACTAAGCCAGTCTACTCCTGCACAGGCTTTGCTTGGGTGCCACATACAACATGCTACAGCCAGTCCTTTCTCCACTTGTGATGCGACTTCCTCATTGGGATTATCATCAGTTTGTCACTTGTTCATCAGTCTTTGCATTGGGATTCTCTCAAGAAATTGTATAAATAAGCCTCTTGGGCTCATTGTCTTCCATGGTTGGAAGCTCTATGCCTGGTTACACTATATCATTTTATTTTTGCTCATGATACTAAAAGAAAGTCTTTGGAGGTTCCATCTTGGCTTGGTTTTGGTGACTCTTCTCTTGGTCTATGGTATATCCATGCTGATTTGATTTGTCATATTGCTTTCCTTTTAGTAGATTGAGGCCCAAATAGAGGCAATATTGCCTAAGGGAGGGATAGACAAGTATGTGTCCATCCATTAATAGTTTTGCAAATTTGAATAGAAAATATCGTATACTTGTGAATAGCACAAGTTGTCTTTTCTCTTTGCAATCTATTTCCTTTAGTTTACTAATCACTGGATGCAAGCACCTTGAGTACAGCACAAGTTTCCTTCAAGTTTTTGAGGTTGGGGAAATTGTTGGTTAGAACAACCAACCTCACAGCCAAGGGATTCACGACCTCGCCGTACTTAGGGGCTGCCAAAGAGATCCAAAAGGACATTAAAAAGGGTGCAACAGCTCTTCTTCCTTCCTCAAATTTATAAAAATTTATTTTGGTTACCTTATGCACAAATTTATTGAATATCTAAGTGATTTTGGGGCTATTTAGTGGCTTCCATAACAGCCACAAATCAGCCAAATAGAGCTGATTTAACTCAGCTATTCTTGGCTTCCATAGAACAGGATTGCACTTATTTGTAGTAGATTTTACTTCCAAGTTGTTTATTCAAGTTTTGCTACTAATCTTGTGGATGTCCAAGTTGAATTTGCCATCTTTCACATTGCAATCTTGCTGATCTATTTTAAGAGAGAATGAATGAGCAGGGTTTGGAAGCAGTTAAAAAGTTATGCATACATGCTAGGCATTCAAGATCAAAAGTGCATGAGACCAGAGATAGGCTTGAAATGCTTGTCATAACTCTGCGATCTTCTTTGCTGGCTGAAATAGTGTAATGTTCCTTTTTCTAGTATTCCTTATGACATGGTTAGGATGGACTTTTAGAGTTGGGGGCAAACTAGTCACAGGTGTAGGTCGGTGTCATCGGCGTGCCCTGGGGGCTTTCGGAGGGGTTTTGAGGAGTTCTTATGAAGTTCGATGGCATTCACTTGGTATATTCCACCATCCACACAGTTTGCCTTTCGTTTCGTTGCATTCCGACAACTTTCATAAAATTGAGTTATTAATGAGCCTAACTCAATTAATTATGCCTAAGGTGGAATTTCGGGAGGAATTCTTGGCAGAACACCTTAGTGTAATAGCTCATTGGAAACGGAACGAGAAGATCTATAGGATGGGATGGCTAGGAGTGATTTTCAATGACTTTAGGAGGCATGGTGGCCAATTGACCATTTTTCCACATTAAAAATAATATTTTAATTAAGAGAAATGTGCTCATTCGTTAAAATAATAATAAAATAGGAGCTTCTAGAAAATTCCATTAGATCTATAAAAAGAGGAGGAAGGACCCATTAGAAGACATCTTGGATTTGCTATTGCTTCTTGTATGTGAGCTTGAAAACTCGGTTCTCTACTCGATTGGTAGCCCCAGGATGGAAACCCTCAGGTGATTTAGAGAGATTGGGCGAGCACCCATCTCTCCTTGGTGAATTCACAGGAGAGTTAAGCAGTGGCAGTTTGGTTCAGTTTTGGTGGAGGGCCCATGCAACAGACCCTTGAGGCCAGTTTTATATCAATTATGTCAGCTATTTGCCTTTCCATCATGTAAACCCCAATTTATGTTATAATAAAGCTGAGATTATTTGTTGCATTATCGTGTTTGGAATTGCATGTACTTTATATGTTTCATTTTACATGGCAATCTTCTCTTCGATGGATGATAATTTAATTGTGAAAATTTGGGTTGAGATCAATTTCTGCAATTTAAGCAAAAATATTTCGTTTGGGATATTACAAATAGAGCCTACCACAATGGACTTAACAATTCTTATACCATATCTGCCCTTCCTACCACTGTCTTGAAACAAGCTCGAACACATCCTTGACACAGAAAAAGTTATGTCAGTAATTGAACAAGAAAAAATACCCAATCGTGTATAAATAATGTTTTGTTACAAAATATAGATGAGTTGTTCCTGCCCCTTTTTGCTTGGAATATTAGATACATGATGGGCCAGATCAAAACTCCTGTAGGATTTAGGTCAGCTTCATTCGATTCTTTGCATGTTGGAACACTTTGATCACTTCTTGATCATTGTTATAGAGGTGTTTATTACAGCTCAAACTAGCAGGGGTCCTAGGAGGGGATGCTATAGAGCAACTACTAGGTCAAGGGGCAACAATGGAGCGATAGCTTGTGAAAATTTCAATCTTGAAATACTACTGCAATGATAGATTTATTTATCCTACTTATTCTTACAATAAGTTATTTACAAAATTATTCTAGTAAATTTTGAAATAAACACTACTGCGGTAATCACTCATGTATATGCAGAGAACAGAACAGTAGAAAATACAAGCATAAGAATCAATCACATAGACACAGTTGTTTTTCGACAATTGTCCCAGGAAAAACCCAATATGGGAAAACCGGTGCAGTAGATGAGGGTTTGTATTATTCTTCAGCAAGGAAATCTTTACAAGGAAAATTGGACAGAAACAATTGAGAAAACTTCTTGAGATACACCTGAGAGAATTCTTCTACAATTCTCGAAAGAATTTCAGACACCTGAGGGACTCACCAGCCCTCCCTCCATCACTCTGCATCTCTCCTGTGTGCCCCTCTATGCAAAGCCAACGTATGAATGCGTCACCACTGCGTGAGGCCCCTGCGCTGCTCCTGCGTGCTTCTTCTCTAGTCTTCTGTTGCCTCCTTCCCTCAAACCTTGACACTGCTAAACCCTCAGCATCCTTCGCCCTGCAAATCTTCCTCTGAAATCAAATTCTATTCCTTCAGAATCGACTCCCTCAGGTCATTGAACGCTTGCTCAACTTTCTTTCCAAATGACCCCCTTATTTTATAATCTTCTCATTGATGAATCAACGACCCAGATTAGAAGTATAATCAATGGCTAAGATTAAAACTTGACTTGATCTTCGTTCTCTAGAAGATTCACACTTGTTTTATTAATACCCATTAATTATTTAATTTCCCTAAGTTTAGACTTAGGGTCCCCATTAAAATAATTAATTATTTTAATAAAACATGAACCGAGTGGAATTTCTACAAACAGTTTCTGGGCTCTTTGGAATACTAGTGTCTAAGCCTCCTCACCAAAATTGAGACTTAGGTCACCTTCCGATGCTACAAAAATCAACACTCCCTCTTAGCGAGGAAAGTGTTCTAGCAATTTGCCTGCTCCATACTGCTCTGACCCTGAAGCATCCTCTGTGCTGCTAATGACTGGCTGCTGCCCCTCATCTGCTGCACTGCTGCCCTCTATTCTGTTGCCCATGACACTGCTACTATCACTGCTTCATCTATACCGTAGCTCCCTCTGAATCCTGAGCCTATCCATTCATGCTGCTAAAATGGATTCATGATCATCCCCATCTTTTCTTTGAAGTAGACAAACTTAGTCTTCCCCAGAGCTTTAGTAAGGATATCCGCTACTTGTTCTCTTGTTGGAGTGTACTACAATTGTACAACTCCCCATTGGACACAGTCTCTGATGAAGTGACACCTGATGTCAATGTGCTTCGACCAATCGTGAAACACAGGATTTTCAGAGAGCTTGATGCAACTTTGATTATCACATAGAATGTTGGTCACTTCCATATTTTCCTTGAATAAGTTCACAAGCAATTTCTGAAGCCATACGGCCTCACACGAAGCCGTGCTTGCTGCCATATATTCTGCCTCTACTGAGCTCAGGGCCACGAATTTTTGTTTCCTACTTGTTAAGATTTTGGGGTAGCATCGGGTGTGCTCTAGCTCTGAAAATTTGTGGAGGCGATGGAACACATGAAATCTCCAAGACCCAGAAAGCGTTTGGAGAAATTCCATCTGGTGTAAAAGTTATTCAAATGATTAAATCTTTTAATGGGGACCCTAAGTCTAACTTAGGGAAATTAAAAAATTAAAGTAATGTGGACCCTAAGTCTAACTTAGGGAAATTAAAAAATTAAAGTAAATTAATTTACACATGTGATGAGAACATTCTTAGTGACGTGGCTCAAGCATTCTTTTAATCTTAGTCTTTGATTAGATATTAGATCAGAGTCGTTGATGTGTCAACGAGAAAAGTATAAAGGAAGGGCTTGGGGTCAGTTAGAGGACACACACAGAATCTAAGAGATTGAATTCTTCTGACGGAGTAGTGCTCGGACGAAGATCAGATCCGAGTGATTCAGAGTTGCAGTGAGGGGCAGATATAGTGACTGGCCAGGAGTGCCAAGAGTGTTGAGATTTTGGGGTATTGGCGTAGCATTGGATGTGCTCTAGCTCCCGAACTTTGTGTAGGAGTTGGAGTACATGAGATCTCCAAGACCCAGAAAGCCTTTAGAAGCATTCTATTTGGTTTAAGTTTTATTCAAATAATTAATCTTTTTAATTAAGGTCCCTAAGTCTAACTTAGGAAAATTAAAAGATTAAAGTGAATTAAATTAAACATGTGATGAGAATGACTTAAGTGACACGGATCAAGCAGCGTCTAATCTTAGTCGTCGATTAGAGATTAGATCATAGTCGTTGATGTTTCAATGAGAAAATTATAAGAGAAAGGCTTGGGGTCAGTTGGAGAACACACACATTGGCGGAGCACTGAAGCTAAGTTGAGACTCTAGGGTGTGGTTTGCTAAGAATTTCATAAGTGTTTCAACTGCAGTGAGGGGCAGTATTGGCAAGCGAGATGGTTTGATCCTAGGCCAAGAGTACAATGAGGGCAGAGAAGGATCATTCTAAAGCAGCGCAGAGGCAGCAGCTATGTAGTCCAACCAAAAGCCCGGCAGGGGCAGCGCAGAGGCAACAAGAACCAAGCAAGGCTGGTGCAGGCCCAATTAAGGCAGCGCAGGGGTAGTGTAACCCCTTCTAGGGTGACGCAGGTCCTTCCTTAGCAGCGCAGAGGCTGACGCAAAGGGCTTCAGAGTAGCGTTGGGGTTTCCAAAGGCTCGAAAGGGGCTGAGTTATATAAATCTCGTTTGAGGGTGTGAATCAGTGATATTTTTCTGTCTCCAGGATAGAGGTATCACTGCCATTTATATTTCTCTGTCAGGTTAACCAGTTTTGGTGCCCAGGATTGTTGTACTTAGAATTTGCATAATAATAAAAACCCTCCAGAAGCTAGCAGCACTAGTTTTCCCACATTGGGTTTTTTCAGGGACATTTTTCCAGAAAATCCTTGTGTCACTTTGTCTATGAGCATGTTATTCATTATTTGATCTGTATGTGTAGGCTGTTAACTGTATTTACTTCGATGTTAGTTCTGAATACTCAGATTTATAACCTATGTAAGTAGGAGAAGTAAATCAAGATTTAATAGTAGGGTTTCTTAAGTTTAAGAAATTTTCACAGAGTACAGCACGATTGCAGATCAAGCTAGATCTCCAACAAGACGGTTGAAGAAATCTGTGTTGAAGAAAGCAGCATCAGCAGCAAAGAAACCGGAGAGGACAGCACAGCACCAAAAGGACGCAGAAGAGCCACACAGGGATTGACGCAGTACCAGCTAGGTGACGCAGAGACAGCGCAGTGCCTTCCAAAGGGATGCAAGAGCCAGGGTGACGCAGTCCGTAATTGATTGTTGTACAGAGTGTCGTGATCCGGAAGCTGAGTTGCAGATCTTCGGCAGTTGCTGGTGGGGTGGAGATTCTACTAATGTAAAATCATGCCTAAGCTAAGTTGACAAAGAGCGGGAGGAGAAATGTTGCTCAGCATATTTCTCGCCAAAAGAAATCTAAGGATCGATCAGAGGCTGATCGAGGAGAGTTGATTCCTTGTGTTTGGCAAATTTCCAAGGAGGAAATAAGTTGTCAAAGGGAGATCTCAGCAGATGGCGCCAAACGGATTGCGTGATCAGGATAGGTTGGACAGTTTGTCCAACTTTGCTATCCGGAAGGCCAAAATCCTAGTAATCTTGGAGGCATATGGCTTGAGGAAGCATGTAGAGAGTGTCTTGGCTACACCAACCAATGTGAAACTCCTAACAGAGCATAATGAAGCAACAATACATGCCAAGCACTTCATCATGGACGGGGTTAAAGATCATGCAGTACCACACATAGCTGAGAAGAAGACAGCTAACGAGATGTGGAAAGCTTTAACCACATTGTGTCAGGGGAAGTCTACCCAGAGGAAGATGCTACTGGAGAACCAGCTGAGGTTATTTATGATGACCAAGGGAGAGGAAATCAATCCTTTCCTATTCAGACTGCAGTCGATCCTAGATCAACTAACTGGCATGGGGGTCAAGGTGGAGGATGATGCGATGGTGAGGACTGCTCTAAATGCAATCATAGAGGACTGGGAAACATTTGTCCAAAGCATTATGGGCAGAGTGGACCATCCTCACTGGGATGATATGTGGGCTATCCTCCGACAAGAAGAGATACGCCGAATGACCAAGAGGCAGACCAGCACCGAAGCAGGCAAGGTGAAGAAAGAGGAGGAGGAAGATGCAGCCCTGGCATCAAAGAAGCAACAACGGAAAAAGAAGCGTGATCTGTCAAAGATCAAATGTTTCCAATGTGGCGAACTTGGACATTTCGCCAGCAATTGTCCTAAAAGGAAGAAGGATAAGGAAGCTTCTAGTTCCAAGGCTGCTATAGCAGACGATGGCTCTGACAATGACATAGCCATGAGATCTCATGAACCACGGAGCTGGGGCGATATTGATCTGTAGAGCAGCTACAGAGTGGTGGCGAGATCCTTGAGTATCCCAACTCTTGGATCACATTCGTGCTATAGGAGCCTTAAGACAGTAGCAAGGAATGACTAGAGCAGTGGTTGCAAAGATCATGGATGACGCAAAGGCAGAGATTGAGACGCTGAAGTGGCAGCAGCGCAGTGCAGAGTTGTAGCAGCGCAATGGCTTCAGGAGGACAGCGTAGAGCAGTAGCCTATGGAGCTTCAATGATGAGATGCAGCCTGACTGACTTGTCTGTCATTGGGCAAGGGTCCTTCAGTTGCTTACTCTCAACAACTGAGTTGCAGTGTAGCGGTTGGCAGCACGATGCAGCAATTTGAGAGGGAGCTGCAATACGAATGTAACAGTGACGCTGGCAAAGTCATAGGCAGTAGTACAGGAGCAGCAGCAGTGCAGTGATGAAGGGTAGCAAGCCAAGCATCAGCGCAGAGACCAATACCAAAGATCAAAGCAGTATTTCGGGGTTAAATGTATTGCCAGAGCACATTCCTCGCTAAGAGGGAGTGTTGAGATTTTGGGGTATTGGGGTAGCAGGGGATGTGCTCTAGCTCCCAAACTTTGTGGAGGAGTTGGAGTACATGAGATCTCCAAGACCTAGAAAGCGTTTAGAAGAACTCCATCTGGTTTAAGTTTTATTCAAATAATTAATCTTTTTAATTAAGGACCCTAAGTCTAACTTAGGAAAATTAAAAGATTAAAGTGAATTAAATTAAACATGTGATGAAAATGACTTAAGTGACACAAATCAAGCAGCTTCTAATCTTAGCTGTTGATTAGAGATTACATCATAGTCGTTGATGTTTCAACAAGAAAAGTATAAGAGAAGGGCTTGGGGTCAGTTGGAGAACACACAAACTGGCGGAGCACCGAAGCTAAGTTGAGACTCTAGGGCGTGGTTTGCTAAGAACTTCAGAAGTGTTTCAACTACAGCGAGGGGCAGTATTAGTAAACGGGAAGGTCTGACCCTGGCCCAAGGGTACAACGAGGGCAGAGAAGGAGCATTCCAGAGCAGCGCAGAGGCAACAGCTACACAGTCTAGCCAAGAGCCCAACAGGGGCAGCGTAGAGGCAGCAGAAGCCAAGCAAGGTTGACGCCTAAGTCACCAGGTTCGTGTTCGTGTTCGAGTTCGGCGACGTTGAAATTCGAATAAAGTTCGGCACTGAAAATTTTTCCGATAAAGTTCGGCATAAAATTCGACATATAGAAATTTGAAAAAAAAAAATATATATATATATATATAACAATTTTAAGCATGTTGAAAGATAAATATGATGCACATAAATAAGATGATAGGATTATTGCTCAAACATTTACATCATTTTAATTTTCCACATATAAACCATGAAAGTGAGTGCCAAATTTCCAATAAATAACCAAGTTCAGTCTTCCATACATAGTAAACAAGGTGAGAAATTCATCATAGACATTAGCAGTAGGCTAGTAGCACTATAAGAATATCACAGAGCAGAGTAATTTTTTCCCAAAAATATAACAGTGAGGAATTAGCGCTCAATGCCACTCCCGTGGAAAATTAAATAACAAAACAGAGGCAACTAAAACTGTTCTGCTTAGTCTTAAATGGCTGGTTGGCATTTAACGGAATTGTTCAGTTTGTGTTTACGCAGACAGTCCTCACAGATCAGCGTGTTAAGAACTTTAATCAGTGACAGTGACAAGGCTGAAAAATGTTTAGAGGCTCATGCTGTGAATAAGATTGATGGTACCACCAAGACATTTATCTTTGGCATGAGTTTTATATATTTACATTATTAGCTATTTCTTCATTGCATTAGGTAGTTGTAAAATGGATTTGTATTTTCGTGTATGTACTAATGCTTCTCTCCGTATATATATCCTACATGATGTATTTACTGGGTACTCCCTTATTCTAAGAATGGTAGCCAGGGTAAGATTCTTTAGAATTCATGGCCAGGTCAACGGTCAACATTTATGGGGAGCATAAGTTGAGGATCAGTTGATTTATTCTGATCAGAATTGCAAACAGGGAGATCATGCATCTGAGGAATAGCAAGATGTTGATGAGATGTGGAAGACAAGTCATCCGAAATTACTTTGAAGTCTGTCCAAGGTATAAAGTTGCAACCTTTGCAATAGTTAGTTTTTGAGGGCCGAGTGAACTCACCGATGAGTCTACGACCGTGTACGTGTGAGCCCAGGCGGCAGTGTGAGCCTGTGAGCCTGTGAGCTAAGCAGCTGTGCGCTGTGTAGCCTGTGAGCCCGTGGAGCTGTAACTTGTAAGCCTGTAGCCTGTCACCTGTGCGCTGTGGCGTCAGCGGCCAAGAGTAAGCTTTTCGTGAGCAGGAGGAGCTTAGCAATGCGGGAAACCTATTAGCAAATGCCAAACCTAAACGAACACCATCGAATTTTTGACGAATTTAATTAAAAAAAACGAATTTCGTCGAATTTTTGTCATGTTCGTGTTCGGAATGATGTTCGGCTTTGTGTTCGCTGAACACAATCGAACTTGTTCGGCTGCCGATTAAATTCGGCAAATTTCGAATTTTTTCTTTCAGGTTCGCCGAACCCGGTGACTAAGGTTGACGCAGGCCCAGTTAGGGCGGCGCAGAGGCAGTGTAACCCCTTCTAGGGTGACGCTAGCCCTTCCTGAGCAGCGCAGAGGCTGACGCAGGCCAGTCAGGCAGACGTAGAGGGCATTAGAGCAGCGCTGGGGTTTCCAGAGGCCAGAAAGTGGTTAAGTTTTGTAAATCTCATTTGAGGGTGTGAATCAGTCATATTTTTTTGTCTTCGGGATAGAGGTATTGCTGCCAATTATATTTCTCTGTCGAGTTAACCCATTTTGGTACCCAGGATTGTTGTACTTAGAATCTGCATAATAATAAAAACCCTCCATAAGCTAGCAACACCGATTTTCCCGCATTGGGTTTTTCTAGGGACATTTGTCTAGAAAATCCTTGTGTGTCATTTTGTCTATGAGCATGTTATTCAGTATTTGATCCGTATGTGTAGGTTGTTAACTGTATTTACTTCGATGTTAATTCTAAATACTCGAATTAATAACTTATGTAAGTAGGAGAAGTAAATCAAGATTTAACAGTAGGGTTTCTCAAGTTTAAGAAATTTTCACAGAGTACAATGCAAAGTAAGGGCAACAGAGACACAGTGGAGGCAACACAACTATCAGAGGGTGTGATGCAGTCCCTCAGGAGTGTAATGTAGGCCAACGCAGGGCTTACGCAGGGGCAGCGTAGTGTCTCTAAGCAGAAGTCTGAAATTCATCGGAAGCTGGGGTTTCTGAGCCAGCAGGGTTGAAACTAGACTGCAAAGAAGCAAATCCACGCAGAGCTAGGGTGACGCAGTCCTTCGGCCAAGGCTACGCAGGCTGACGCAATAGCTGGGCAGAGGCTGTGCAAGGGCAATTTAACCTCTGCAGATCCGGAAGAAGGCAGTGCGGCACCAGAGGGACAACAGACCCCGCAAGGGTGACGCAGAGTCAGTCTCCTCACGCAGAGGCTGACGCAGCTCCAGAGAGATGACACAGAGCCAGTCTGCTCACGCAGAGGCTGATGCAGCACCAAGAAAGGGACATTGAGCCAGCCTACTCACGCAGAGGCTGACGCAGCACCAGGAAGGTGACACATTCCGAGTTGGAGAGTTGTTGTGCAGTGTGTCGGGGCTAGAAGTGCAGTTTCCAATCTTCAAAAGTTGTTGGTGTGGCATCAGTTCTGTCAGTGCAGAACAGTGCCTAGCAAAGGTGACAAAGTGGGAGGAGAACAGTCGCTCAGCAAATTTGTGCCAAAGAAATCTGAGATTCGATCAAGAGGGTGATCGTAAAGGACTGATTCAGGAGATTTGGCAGAGGATTTCTGGGAGGGAAACCAGTTGTCAAAGGGAGCAACTACTCTAGAAGGTTTCTATCACCAAGAAACCCAGATTTGGTCTATGTTGAGTGTAGCAGCAGTGGAAGAGAGAGGAGTACCCACTTTGACAAATTTTGAGCAGAGATGGGCCCCATATAGACTGCATGATAAGGATAGGTTGGATGTTGTGTCCAACTTTGCGATCTGGAAGGCCAGAATCCTGATAGTCCTGGAGGAGTAGAAATCAGAGACCGTGCAGAAAATGTCTTAGTTGTGCCAACCGATGTAGATGCTCTAAAGAATTTCAACGAGGATCGGGCGCAGACAAAGCGCTTGATCATGGATGGGGTAAAGGATCATGTGGTCCCACACATTGCCGAAAAGAGGACGGCACGTGAGATGTGGACATCCTTGACCACGCTATATCAAGGCAGCTCCATCCAAAGGAAGATGCTTCTAGAGAACTAGATGAGGATGTTCCAGATGCATAAGAGAGAAGAGATCAATCCGTTCCTTTCCAGATTTCACACGATCCGAAATCAGTTGATTGCCATGGGGGAAACTACGGATGAAGGGCTCTTACTGAGGACTGCCCTGAATGCAGTCACTGATGAATGGGAAACCTTTGTCCAAAGCATTTTGGGCAGAGCACAACTCCCTAATTGGGGTGACATGTGGGCTATCCTTCGACAGGAGGAGATCCGACAAATGACTAAGAGGGAATTCAGCAGCGAAAGTAGCAAGGTGAAGAAGGAGGAGGAGGATGCGGCCCTTGCATCAAAGGGACAGCGGCAGCAAGAGAAGAAGAAGAAGGACCTATCAAAGGTTCGATGCTTTAGATGTGGCAAACTTGGATACTTCGCCAACACTTGTCCTAAGAGAAAGGACAAGGAATCTTTTGATTCCAAGGCAGCATAGCAACAGCTAGAGGGGGCAGTGGTAGTGTGGATGATGTGGCGATGAGTGCTCATGTACTTCGAGGGAAGAGGTGGGGCAATATCGATCTATAGAGCAGCTATAGATGGTAGGTGGGATCCTTGAGGTGCCCAAACTCTTAGATCACATACGAGCTACGGGAGCCTTAAGACAATAGAGGAAGACTAGAGTAGTGGATGCAGAGGATCATGGAGAAGCAGAGGCAGTGCTGGGATGCTAAAGATTGGAGCAATGCAGTGCAGTTGCAGCAGCAGCGTGGAAGCAGCAGCGCAGAGGTTGATGGGACTTCAGCAGCGGAGAGGGGCAGTGCTTATGCAGTGCAGAGAAGTAGTAGCAATGCACTAGCTCTAAAGAGACAGCGCAACGCAACAACCGAGGGAGCTTCAGTGATGAGATGCAGCCCAACAAACTTGTCTGTCAGTGATTGGGTAGGGATCATTCAGTTGCTTACTTCTCAGCAACTGAGTTGCAGTGCAGCAGTTGGCAGCATGATGCAGCAATTTGAGAGAGTTGCAGTACAGATGTGGCAGTGTCAGCGACAGTGACATGGGCAGCAGTACAGAGAGCAGCAGCGCAGTGGATGAAGGGCAGCAGAACAAGCATCAGTGCGGAGACTGATGCCAAAGATCATGGCAATGCTTCAATGTGGAAGTATTGCTAGAGCAAACTCCTCGGTAAGAGGGAGCGTTGAGATTTTGGGTTAGCATCGGGTGTGCTCTAGCTCCTAAACTTTGTGGAGGGATTGGAAGACATGAGATCTCCAAGACCCAGAAAGCATTTGGAGAAATTCCATTTGGTGTAATAGTTATTCAAACAACTAATTTTTTTAATGGGGACCCTAAGTCTAACTTAGGGAAATTAAAAAATTAAAGTGAATTAATTTACTCATGTGATGAGAACATTCTAAGTGACGTGGATCAAGCATTCTTTTAATTTTATCAGTTGATTAGAGATTAGATCTCAGTCGTTGATGTGTCAACGAGAAAAGTATAAAGGAAGGGCTTGGGGTCAATTGGAGGACACAAACAGAATCTAAGAGATCGAATTCTTTTGACGGAGCAGTGCTCGGACGAAGATCAGATCTGAGTGATTCAGAGTTGTAGTGAGGGATAGATGAAGTGACTGGCGAGGAGGGCCAAGATTACAACGCAGAGCAAGGGCAGTAGAGACGCAGTGGAGTCACCAGCCATCAGAAGGTGTGACGCAATCCCTTAGGAGGGTGACGCAAGCCCACGCAGGGGCAACGCAGTGTCTCTAAGCAGAAGCTCGAAATTCACCAGAAGCTGGGGTTTTGAGTTAGCAGGGTTGAAACCAGACTCCGAAGAAGCAGATCCACGCAGAGCTAGGGTGACACAGTCCCTCACCCAAAGCTACACAAGCCGACACAGTCGCTATGCAAAGCCAGCTGGGGTTTCACCAGTTGCTCATTCAGATCAGCCAAGACTTGTGAGAGTGAGGTATATCTCACATTTTTCTCTATAGCCAAGGATTTCTCTGTTGGGTGAGTCGAGTTATGGCACTCTAGATGTACTCAGAAACAGTTGCTTAATAATAATAAACCCTCATATCTGTTGCACCGGTTTTCCCGCATTCGGTTTTTCCGGGGATATTTGTCAAAAAAATCTATCATTTGTCATATGTGTGTGATGTTTAGTAAATGATTTGTATTTGCGTAGGCTACTATTTGTGTTTACTTCGAAGTTTTTATGAATATTCAATTAAATAACTTGTGTAAATAAATTAAGTAGGAGAAGTAAATCAATAGTTAGCAGTAGGATTTTTGTGCTCAGAAATTTTCACACTACTACACGAGGAGGTCATTCCTAATCCAACACTGAAATAGTACCCACTGGTACTTTTCCGATCTACTGGGCTTCCAGCCCAATTTGCGTCAATGAACCCACTCAACTTGATGTCATTACCTTGGGTGTATTTCAATCCAATCTCAATTGTTCCCTGTAGATATCTGAGAACATGTTTGGTTGTTGCCCAATGAGCACTCCTCGATTCCACCATGAACTGACTAAGAGTGTTAACAGCATAACAGATGTTTGGCCTAGTGTTGACCAGATACATCAGAGATCCTATGAGCTGCCTATACAAGGTAGGATCAGCCTCATCATCTTCGAACGTATCAATTATCTTCCAGTTGGTAATCATTGGAGTAGCCATGGGTCTACAGTACTCTATCTGAAACCTCTTCAAAAATTTTGTAGTATATCTTCCTTGACCAAGGAAGATCTCACCCTTCTACTACCAAACTTCCAACCCCAGAAAATAATGCATCAGCCCTAGATCCTTCATGTCGAATTCTGCAGCTAAATTCTCCTTGCAGTCCTTGATGAGCCTAGATGATCTTGTCAGAAATAGATCATCTACATACAGCACCAGTATCAGAGGCTCATCCCCTACTCTTAGATAGTAGATATTGGGATCTGCGTCACTCTTGACAAATCCCGTCTTCTGCAAGTAGTTGTCAATTCCACCATACCAAGCCGTAGGGGCTTGCTTCAGTCCATGTAAGGCCTTCTTGAGCCTGCACATGAGTTTTCTGCTCATGCGTCTCAAAGCCCTCTGGTTGTTCAATATATACTTCTTCTTCTATCACCCCATTCAAGAATGCAATATTGACGTCCATCAGGTGAATCTCCCATCCCATTTGCACAGCAAGGGATATCACGGATCTAATAGAAGTATATCGGGCTACTAGGGCAAAGGTCTCTTCATAGTCTATCCCTTCCTTTTGAGCATACCCCTTAGCCACAAACCTAGCTTTAAATTTCTCGATGCTGCCATCTACAGCATATTTGATCTTGTGGATCCATCTCGAACCCATAACGGATATGTCCTGAGACCTAGGAACCACTTCCCAGACATCATTTGTCATGATGGAGTTGTATTCTACCACCATCGCATCTACCCACATCTGCTGCTGAGCTGCCTCTTGAAAACTAGAGGGTTCCCCAACCTGGGCTACCAAGGCTTAGTACTTGTCTTAAGGATTTAGAGGACTAGAGATTAATTCAAATTCTCTTCTTGATAATTACATGTGGGCTTACTTGGGTTACTTATGTCTTTTCTTCTTTAGCTTATTTAATCTTCATCAAGTCAATTATCAAAATACACAAGACACACAAATTAGGGTCCTAGAGCCAAGGCAAAACCTCTCCCTCTTGGAGAGGAAAACCCACGAGAAATTCTTTTTATAGATCTTCAAATGACAAGTACCATGACCCAGACTTAGACACTTGACCTATGAATGCCTCTCCAAGACCTTGTCTTTACTTCTTTTCTTTCCTTCAACACTGACACTTCTCTTCTACTCCAATCTGCACTGATCTGCACTTGTACTAGAGAGCTTTGTCTCTACTTCTTATTACTTAGTCAACACTTAGATACTTAATCTTCTTCACCTAGTCCTTCAAACAGATCTGCACTTTGTTCACTGTCTTTAACCTTTCATATAATATAGGTTATTTTCATAACTTGGTGACGTACAAACGATAAGCAATATAATATGACCGCATATTATCAATCATAGGCAATCATTTTCTTAACTGTATTCTATCCGCACATAGGATCTGCACTTTATCACAGAGAAAAACCCCGGACTCCTATTGCAGAGATAATCCGCACTATACTTCCGCACTGCACCTGTACTTCCCCACTGCACCTGCACTTCCGCACTGCACCTTAACCCTTCCTGAAATCTGCACTATTTCAGAGTGACCCGCATTCATGTGCCCTTCAAATGATCCGCAGATTATGAGTTTATATAGTGGTGTCATCTATGCCTTTAGGCCGACCATTCAGCTAGTGGGTAGGCCGACTTTAGTTACTGATATATAGGCCAACATGAAGTGTATTTACTCCAGCATTTAATGAGGCATTTCTTCACTGTATTTGAAGCTTATATTCCAGCGTTGATGAAGGCTATCCATAGCCATTTCTTCAAGGATTTGTGACAAGGTTCATGACAAGGTCTGGAGCATATATTGATAACTAGACTCTTCATTTACCAGACACTTAATTACAAATGTAACTAAAAGACAACCCTAATGGACATCAAAAAGAAGTCTATAATAAAATCTTGCTCATGAAACCCATGAAGTAAGTACAACCAAAAATACATTTTATTATGTTTGTCTTCTTCTTTACATAAATACATAATTACATTGTCAATATGAAGACCGACCTAGTTACACTTTCTAACACTCCCTCTTAACTAGGGAGGTATTCATACAAGTACATGGTCACTTTCAAGATGAAGAATCTCATAAGAAGAATTGGATTGGGGATCACATCCATATAGCATCATATCAACCAATATTGTCCTAGTGCAAGGCCTTGACTAACAGCCCCATCTCTCAACGAGACAATGGGCTACAATGTTGGCGAGACACATAACTAATAGACACCATAGTCATTGTCTCTCCAAGGTACATACCCCACCTAGGTGTTCCCATAGTATGACCTTCTTGGACTATTCTTCTCTTGAGTAGCCAGCCCTCAAAGAATATCGGTCCTCGACTACTCTTATCTTGAATGCCCTATCTCATTCTCAAAGAGTATCGAATGCCAGATGATTACCCAATCCTCCATTCTGTCTTCCAGGTGAAGACCAGAATGATGTGTCTATCCATTCTCTTCACATGGCTTTCACTAAGGCTTACGGTTGTTAGTCCTGATCTAGTGCATGACACATGTAATAGAGAATCACATACATCAGTCCCTCTCAACACAGGAAGGACAGAGAATCACATACGTCAGTCCCTCTCAACACAGGAAGGACATACTTCAAGTTTCTTCGAAGCAAGAAACTTACCACCAAGCTCCCTCTCAACTGGGGTCTTGTAGCAGTTATCCAACTCAACATTGCACGAAGCGGGGACGTTTTTTGGAAGCAGGGACGCGAAAGCGTCATTTTCTAAAAATTTAGGAAGCGAAGCATTTCGAAAGCGTCTAGTATATATATATACTAGACGCTTTCGAAATGCTTCGCTTCCTAAATTTTTAGAAAATGACGCTTTCGCGTCCCTGCTTCCAAAAAACGTCCATATATTTGCATTTATATTCAAAACATACATCCCAAATACCATATTAGTTGTAGAAGACACGAAAACATGCATATTTTTATATAAATCAAGATAGATATGACATCCATGATTCCATTGTACATCAATAATGAATTATTCGATCATCAACCATCTAGATTCTAGATCCTAGCAATTACAAACATAGATCAAATTTTTAAGCATGATAAAACATTTAAGCATACTATTAAACATAAAACATTTAACCATATTATAAAACATAAAGCATATTATCTATCAAGTGAGCAACTGTCAACATTAGTCATGTCCAAAATTCAAATAATAATGTTTACAAAATAGGGCACTTGGCCACCACCAAGACAAAAAAGTTCAAATTCACAACAAGCCTACAAGTCTAATCTATGACAAAAGCAATAAATTGTGAAAATATCTACTAATCTCTCCTTCCACCACGAAGAGTACGTGACAGTGGGCCTCCACGTGGTGGTAACAAAGAAGATGGTGGTTGTGGAAGTGTGGCACTGGCACTACAACTGATGAAGACGAAGCCCTTGTTGTTGGTGTTGAACCATGGAACCTAGGAAGCAAGGGATCAGTGGGGGGTGGCATCTCAACTCGATCATCATCATCATGGATAAGAGCATCCTCTAATTTCTCTAATCGCAACACTCCATCCTCCAAATTGACCTCCTCTAGATACCTATCCCAAACCTTAAGGTCTTTATTATTCTTTGCATCATCACAGTAATGGGACAACAATCGCAAGTTGTAATGAACATAAACCAAGCTCTTTGCCCGGTCAAAACTCAAAGTGTTCCTTTTAACATTGTGGATGAAAGAATAAGAGCTCCAACACCTCTTTGCAAAAGAAGTGTTTACAACCTGTGATAGCACCCGCAATGCCAAAGTCTGTAGAATTGGAGTAGCACCTGCATGCATGTTCCACCACTCAATAGAAGAAAAACTCTCTCGATCTCTAATAGCATGCATGCTCCCAAATGGGCCAGTGGAAAGCGTATAGCTGCTCAACTGTTTTTGTATCAAGTGTGCCTCCTCCTCATCAAGGACTAATCTAGTCAATGCAATCATATATTTTTCTAGGACCTATGGATCCAGGTGTGGTTTTCTCCTGCTCCCCCCTAGGTGTTGGTGTTGAAAGCCATGATGGACTATAGTATTTAGGTGTTAAAACATATGCTAATGCATGCAATGGAACATTTAGCATATCCCATCGTTTTACCACCTCTACACGAATATAATTGTACAAGGTGATATCTCTAGGCTCAACAATGTCTTTAATCTGCCCCAACATGTTATCCATTTGTTCATACACCTCCCCAATTATTGGCTCATCTGAATCTACAAACTTGATCGTGTAATAAATTGGTTTGGTGAATTGCAAAACATATTTAACCTGTGACCAAAATAACATATCAAGAATAGTGTCCTTGGTTGCATTAGCACCATCTCTATCAGTGTTAATTTCCTCCCATGATTCATGGGTGACCATATTAGTTAAAGCTTGTCTCACCTTCACTGGTCACCTAAAGGTGAGGTAATAACTTGCAAATCTTGTTTTTGCATGTTTAAGCAACTACAACTTGGATTAAGTGCCATAGAAATAGTTTACCCTTGTATGCCCTGTGATAAATTTAATGAGTTGCTTCCCTCTCTTGTAAAGCTCATTAATCCACCACATTCTTTATGCTTCACAATATCATGCATCAAAAGGTTCAATGTGTGCACCAAACACCCAAACCAAAATATGTGTGGATAAGTACGCTCAATAATTCTTCTTGCTCCCTTACAATTTGCTGCATTATCTGTGATCACTTGAACCACTTCACTACGACCAACATCTTTGATTGATTACAATAGGAGATCTGCGATGTTTTGGGAAGTTGCACTGACAAAGGAGGAATCATGACATGTAATAACCACTGCACCACTAGCAGAAACACCAAGAACATTTATCAAATGTTGGTTTCTGATATTTGTCCACCCATCTGATACAATGGATACCCCACTATCCACCCACTCATTTGTAAAACGTGTCAAAGCTACTTGAACCTTTCCTTTTTCTCTTTCTAATAACATTGTTCTAGCTTTCTCATAGTTGGGGGACTTGTATCCTTTTGGGGCTTCATTGATGGCCTTTACCATTTCATGCCAATAGGGAGAGCGAAGCACATTGAATGGTACCCCGCAAGCACAAAGAAATTGGACCATCTTTCCATCCACATCATCCCTCCCAGCAACATTAAGGAAATCCGCTATTGTTTTTTTACCTCCAGAGCTTGTAGAAGTACCATGAGGAGATGAGCTACCAAATCTAGAGGTTACACTTGATTCAGATTGAGTTTTTTGTTTCTTGTTTTTTTGTTGTGCAACCTCCTCTATTTGGATGTATTTTCTTCTTTGTTCAGTTGGAACCTTTGGGAGAATTTCTATCCCCACGACACCATTTTTTTCATCACTGTCCATCACCCCACAAAGATGCCTCCTCACACGGGTATATGAACCACTATATGGTTTTCCTCCATGACAACCATGAGGGCACAAAAAGTTGTAGCTTCCACCACCTTTTCCCCCTTCAAGTTTGGTCACATAGTTCCACAAGGGTGTCAATGCAACTTTCCCCTCTTGTGTTTCAATGTTTTCATCAAAATCATCCCCTTCCTCTTCAAATCCTTCCTCCTCATCATACATTGGGTCACTCATATGGGGACCACTATGTTGTTCTTCTTCATGTTCTTCTCTTCTATTTCTACTCCCCCTTACCATCATCAAAACCAACAGTGGAATGATACATAAAAGCCAAAAAAACATCATCTTTGAATATGAATATAGATGGTGGACAACCTACAAATAAATGAACAAGAAAAAAGAATGGGAAAGCGTGGAGAGGAAGGAGAGAAAATACAAAAAACAATGACAAAAAAATGAGAAAGTTTGGGGTTTGCACTTACCTCTTTAGCTCTTGTAGATGGAAGCCCTCCTTCACTCCTCCAAGCTCTCCTCAACTCTCTCTTCTCCAAGCTCTCTTCTCCTCTCTTTCTCTTCTCTTATTCAAACTCTCTTCTCCTCTCTTCTACAAGCTCTCCAAAAACACAAGTGAGCAAATGAGAGGTGAAAGAGAGCTTATATATTTTTCATTCTATCCCCAACTCAACACTAACCCACCCTCTAACCCAACTCAAGTCAAAATTAAAAATAAAAAAGTCGACCTTTTTGCTGCGTTAGTCAGATCCGTACAACGTTGTATGGAAGCGGTCGTGATCCGTACGGCTCGCCTCTAAAGCGCGCCGCTTCCATATGGCGATCCGTCGTACAAAACGCAGATACATTCGTATGAAACTCGGATCTGGCCATACGGATCCAAAATTCCAGGAATCGCAATTTTTTTTATGGAACGTGTTTCGAAAATTTGGAAACGCATTTCATACAACGAATCCTGTACGGCACACGTTTCGAGGGTTGGAGCCCGGAGGGGGGGGGACGTTTCCTGCAATACTAATCCAGCTACTCATGAAGAATTCCTCCCCTCGATGTCATGGATTTCGATATTGAGGAATCTTCAACTTTTGGCTACATAGGGCACAGATCATCCATCACTTTCAGTCACAAGTCATGTCCACTATCAGAAAGTGATTTCATCAGTCTTTCTCATCTGATCCACCGTTATGCCATGTTTCTTTCCTTCGAATCATCTCCAAGGATCATACATCCTTTCTCATGATTAGCAGCCCTACACAAATTCATCCAGATAAACATATACATATGAACTTTTGAAACAAAATTTACCTTAGCGATGATCTTTCATGATGATATCTTCCTATAGGCATCGACATCCTTTATTCAGATTGACACATCTCCTAATGATATGTTTTGTCAAGGTTCTTCTTCTTTACCAGACTTCTGTCAGAGTCTACATATCATCCCAGGAGATCTCCTAGTCACATCTTGTTGGCCTCCGGATGATAACTGCCTCTTGACATGGTTGCATTTCATAATCTCTTCCTCTTTGCACATTCTTTATCCAGGATAACTGCCTCTGTCCAGGATCTTACAAATTTTCCAATTTCTCGTTCATATACAACCACCTCATTTCCATGAGGATATATATGTTGATTTCAATTGTCAATGCATCGAGAGATACTCCTCCATAGATCATACTTCTAAATACAGAAGTCCATTACCTGCAACCATATGACATGACTTCACAGTATCCAGTGTCAGCATATAAATATATACATACCTCATACCTTTTTCTTTGAGTCATTTTGTAGCAGTTTTTCTAGAATGAAGAGCTTCATTCCCTTGACTTGCTCCATTAGTATGTCATCACATCCTAGAATTATGTTTCCATGATGACCCTTGATCTTGATGACTACCTTCCATTAGTAATGTTATCCGAGAGGTTTTCCCAGAGTTGTTTCACTAGGAGCTCCTACCATTCTTCGATCAGGATGCTACACTGCTTCCTATCATACAACCAACAGAAATCACTTAAAGGAGAAGATGATCTCAATCGTAGTGGAGATCCCTCGCTTCTTCTTTATTAGATTTCTTTGCATCAGGTTCTTCCCTCATTTTAGAGACATGGGCTTCTTCCCTATTTCTCTTGTCCTTTTCAGATTAAGGACAATTTATACTATAGTGCCCAAGTTCATCATATCCAAGGCATCATGCTTTGTCCATATTCCTGCTTTTACTCTAAGGACCAAACTTACCAAATATTCCTTTCTTCCTAGACATGGTTGCAAAGGCTTGATTCCCTTAACTTGATCCTGTAACAACTTTGGCTTTCAATCTTGTTTCCTCTATTTTACAAAGAGACACTAAATCGTGGAATGGTGTGGCTTCTTTCTTCTCGTATAAACCTGAAGTGAAGTTTCCCCATTCTTCTGGCAGAGCATTCAGCACCATTGTAGTCATCTTGGTGTCAGACATTACTTCTCCTAGTTCCTACAGTTGATCACAGATTGCTTCTCCTGTAGTACTCACAGAGAATAGCTCCACCAATTTCTCATTAATTCCTTTTCATGATTCTAGATTTGATATATCAGATATGAGAGAGTCTTTTATGGATTCTGTAAGAATCCTTTGGGCTCTTATATCTCCCTTCATGTATTTGGCATGACTTCATTGTCCTTGTCTTCCATGCAGGAAAGTTTGAAACCCTAACCAATTTGTTGTCTTCTTTGCAAAGAAGACATTTTGATAGATTCATATGAAGTCATAAAGATACTTACTCGAGTAGATGATTTTCTTCTTCTATTAGCTTTCTTGTTCAAGATGATGGCAAGAACTCCCTCTTAGATTGATTTCAAAGTAGGTGATCTTGGATCCTTGATGATCAAGGATTACTTCAGAATGAATATGTCTTCAATAGTGTTGGGAGGTGATTAATGATGTGTCTTCCAACAATGTCTTCAATATCAAGGATCTTTGACGTCAAAGATTACCTCCTTGATGGGTAGATCCTTTGAATAAGGTTGAAAGTGTTCTTGAGATGGCTTGAGGATTTCCTGATTTGACTTTTCAATGTAATCTTTGACTTTTGCTTTGATGCTTAGAAAACTGAATTTTGATCCTTGAGTGTTTTCTTGTAAAATAGCCCTTTGTCGTTAGCACCTTAGCTCTGATTCCATGTTGAGAATTTAGAGGGCTAGAGATTAATTCAAATTCTCTTCTTGATAATTACTTGTGAGCTTACTTGGGTTACTTATGTCTATTCTTCTTTAGCTTATTTAATCTTTCATCAAGTCAATTATCAAAATACACAAGACACACAAATTAGGCCCCTAGAGCCAGGGCAAAACCTCTCCCTCTTGGAGAGGAAAACCCACAAGAAATTCTTTTTATAGATCTTCAAATGACAAGTACCATGACCCAGACTTACACCCTTGACCTATGAATGCCTCTCCAAGGCCTTGTCTTTACATCTTTTCTTGCCTTCAACACCGACCCTTCCCTTCTGCTCCAATCTGCACTAGTACTAGAGAGCTCGATCTCTACTTCTTATTACTTAGTCAACACTTAGATACTTAATCTTCTTCACCTAGTCCTTCTTCAAACAAATCCGCACTTTGTTCACTGTCTTTAACCTTTCATATAATACAAGTTCTTTTCATAACTTGGTGACGTACACACTAAAAACAATAAGAAATATAATATGACCGCAGATTATCAATCATAGGCAATCCTTTTCTTAACTGTATTCTATCCGCAGATAGGATCTACACTTTATCACAGAGAAAAACCCACACTCCTATTGCAGAGATAATCCGCACTGTACTTCCACGCTGCCCCTGTACTTCCGCACTGCACCTTAACCCTTCCTGAAATCCGCACTATTTCAGAGTGATCCGCATTTCTGCGCCGTTCAAATGATCCGCAGATTCTGAGTTTATATAGTGGTGTCATCTCTGCCTTTAGGCCGACCATTCAGTGGGTAAGCCGACTTAGTTACTGATATATAGGACAACATGAAGTGTATTTACTCCAACATTTAATGAGGCATTTCTTCACTGTATTTGAAGCTTATATTCCAGCGTTGATGAAGGTTTTCCATAGCCATTTCTTCAAGGATTTGTGACAAGGTTCATGACAAGGTCTAGAGCATATATTGATGACTAGACTCTTCAATTACCAGACACTTAATTACAAATGTAACTAGAAGACAACCTTAATAGACATCAAGAAGAAGTCTATAATAAAAACTTGCTCATGAAACCCATGAAGCAAGTACAACCAAAAATACATTTTATTATCTTTGTCTTCTTCTTTACATAATTTCGTAATTACATTGTCAATATGAAGACCAACCTAGTTACACTTTCCAACATGGTTGGTTGTGCTGCCTCTTCTCATTTCCGGGGGCTCCGACAAACTCCTCTGCGTCCCTCAAAATTTGTCGTAATTCCCTACTCGTCCTACCACTGGTAGTGGGTGGATCTACCTGCTCCCCTTCCTGCAACTCCTCTGGATATGTATCCCTTGGATCCTTATGCCTTGGAGAAGCACTTGTGTTATCCTCCGTAGGTCATTGTGGTTGGACCAGCGGATTCTCCTCAAACTGCGTTGCAGAAGGCATCTCCCTAGATTTTCTGAAGGCCCTTTCCTCCATGAACTTCGCATCCCGTCGTAATACAATCTTCCTGCTCTCAGGAATGTAGATGAGGTAAGCCTTTGCATTCTCACTATATCCCACTTGATATCCTTTTTCTGCAGTCTTATCCAGTTTCTTCCTCTTCTCTTCGGGTACATGACAGTATGCCACACTGCCAAAGATCCTAAAGTGGCTCACCTCTGGCTTCTTGCCAGTGAAGACACTTTCTGGAGTGATCTTACCCAATGCACTGTGAGGAATCTTGTTTTGTACATAGACAGTTGTATTACAAGCTTCAGCCCACAGGAATTTGGGCATGTATTAATCATACAACATTGCCCTTGTAGCCTCAACAATAGTTCTATTCTTTCTCTCTGCAATACCATTCTGCTCCGGATTATACGAAGCGATCCACTCTCTTCTGATGCCTTCCCTTCCGCAAAACTCTGTGAAATCTTTATCGATGTATTCTCCACCATTGTCTGATCACAATGTCTTTATCTGCTTTCTTGTCAAATTCTCCACCAGAGCTTTAAACTCCTTGAATCAATCAAAGACTCCGTCCTTGGTCTTCAGAAAGTAGATCCAAGTCTTCCTGGAATGATCATCAATAAAGGTGACGAGATATTCAGCACCACTAAGAGCTCTAGTGGACATTGGTCTGCAACTCCTTGGGAGATGTATCCCTTGGATCCTTGTGCCTTGGAGAAGCACTTGTGTTATCCTCCACAGGTCGTTGTGGTTGGACCAGCGGATACTCCTCAGACTGCATTGCAAAAGGCATCTCCCTGGATTTCCTGAAGGCCCTTTCCTCCATGAACTTCACATCCCTTCGTACTACAATCTTCCTGCTCTCAAGAATGTAGATGAGGTAAGCCTTTACATTCTCGCTATATCCCACTAGATATCCCTTTTTCGCAATCTTATCTAGTTTCTTCCTCTTCTCTTCGAGTACATGGTAGTATGCCATACTACTAAAGATCCTAAAGTGGCTCACCTCTAGCTTCCTACCAATGAAGACACTTTCTGGAGTGATCTTACCCAATGCACTGTGAGGAATCTTGTTCTGTACATAGACAGTTGTATCACAAGCTTTAGCCCATAGGAATTTGGGCATGTCTTAATCATACAACATTGCCCTTATAGCCTCACCAATAGTTCTATTCTCTCTCTACAATTTCATTCTGCTCCGGATTATACGGAGCGGTCCACTCTCTTTTGATGCCTTCCCTTGCACAGAACTCTGTGAAGTCTTTATCGATGTATTCTCCACCATTGTCTAATTGCAATGTCTTTATCCGCTTTCTTGTCAAATTCTCCACCAGAGCTTTAAACTCCTTGAACCGATCAAAGACTCCGTCCTTGGTCTTCAGAAAGTAGATCCAAGTCTTCTTGGAATGGTCATCAATAAAGGTGACAAAATATTCGGCACCACTAAGAGCTCTAGTGGACATTGGTCTGCAGATGTCCAAGTGTATTAAGCCCAACACACTCTTAGCCCTACTGTTGCTTCTATGGTACGTTTCCTTGGCATACTTCCCCAATACACACCCTCTGCAGACATCATCTCGCTTGGTGCTCAGTTTTGGAACTTTCGTGACAACCTTCTTGAGAATTCTTAAAGCCCCATGGTGTAAGTGCCCCATTCTCTTGTGCCATAGTTCATTCAAATCCTTCTCATCAGTGCTACCTATCAGTGCCATTGGGGATTCTAGCTGTAACCAATGTTCCACCAAGTACCCTGGAGGTGGGGGCAAGGGAGCAAGGAAACGCGGGAGCAACCTATGCAAAAGCTCCCCACCAATTTTCAGGAAATGTGGGGGGATGTCGTGGTCTTAAAAATTATAAAATATAGAAATATATGAAATATCATTGAAGATTTAATATTTATAATGTAATTGTCTTTATCTTTATCATTATATAACACTTACATCATGAAGGATAAATGATAAAATTATAAATCGATGAATCATATAACTGAAACAAATTTAAAAGTTAAAACATACATCATACAATCAAACATGTAGGTTTTAACTTTACAATGTAACTACTAACAATGTACAATGAAAATAATGTTTAAGATATCATATTATATCAAGATTCAAAATAAAGTTTAAACCAAAGTCTACAACTCAAGTCTGAAACAGAAAACTTAAAAGAAAATAAGTTAATAACATAACATATGAATATCAAATGATATCATCATAAATGAGCATAATTGCTCAAGGTAATGCCCCACTAGTCTCTACATCCAGCTGCTGCACAAATATATCAGGATCATCCATGTCAACATCTGAATCAGAATCACTTGCATTCTCAAACATGCTAAGTGGCACACCAAGCAACCCCATCTGTGTCTCATCAAGTCTCTCCTCCATATGTACTTGTGCATCATCCTCTGGATCAACATCCCATCATGTTGTTGGTCCCTTCAAATATGCAGGTGCCTTCCTATGCTCAAGACGTAGGGCATTATGCACAGCAACTAACTTCTCATCTCTTTTAGAGGTAAGCCTATTCCTCTTGATAGAGTGGATGAAGCTATATGTGTACCAATTCCTCTTTGTTGTAGAGGAACTAGCAATCTGAGACAACAAATGCATAGCTAGTTGTTTGAGCTCTGGACTCTGGAGCACCACCCCCATTCATCCTCCACCAACCAATCGGGTCATCTTGGGCTAGATCCATGCGATCTGCTCAAGCACCATGTGTGTTGAAGGGGCCACTAAGAGATGAAAACTGAACAAACTGTCTTCACAAATTTGCCCCCTCCTCCTCACTGTACATCTTTGCAATTGCAGCTAGGAAGCCATACTTTACCTCTGGATCATCAAAAGGAGGCACTCTCCCAGGCCTTTCAACATACCATTTTGACTTTAATGCATATGCTGCCATGTGCAAAGGTGTGTTCATGTGATCCCACCTACGTTGAATGATGGGTCGAATCTGGGATGTATAGAACTCTAATGAGGGCTCCCTCTGCTAAATGGTTGCCTTCACACGACCCAACATGCTATCAAAGGTCTCATAGATTTCTCCAAGACTAGGAGAATTTGAATCAGTGTAATGAATAACCTCCCCAATAGGGCCCAAGAATGACACCAAATAAGCACAATCTGCCCACCAATCATTGTCCAACACCTAAAACCTGACCTTCTTCCCTAAGTCTGTCTTTGATTCTGACCACCTTCCCCACTCTAGACTCATGACCAAGGATTGTAGTGGTGCTTGTACCTCTAACATCCTCTCTAATAAGAGAAAATAGCTAGCATATCTAGCATCGATGGGCTTGAGGAATTCCTTCCTCGTGTGAGCCCTGTACATGGCCAAGGAGGTGTGGTGGTTGCAGATAAGCATCTGCACATCTCTATCAGTTGTCACCAAATTTGATATCCATTGAATTTTGCCAACGTCCTTCAGTGCATTATTGAGTGCATGCACACAACAAAGAGTCCAAAAAAAATGTCGATACCTGCTTTGAATCAATGACGCAGTTGATCTACAAACTGTTGTTGCATCTGCCACAACCTGCACCACATTATCAACACCAACATCCTCTATAGCTTCTCGAAGAACCTCAAATTGGAAAGATGCATCCTTGCGCTTTCCAGAACAGTCAACAGCTTTAAGAAAGAATGGACCTTCTACAAATGTCACTATGATGTTGATTAGTGAGCGTTTTTGGATGTTAGACCATCCATCCATATCAATAGAGCAACCAAACCTCAACCATGTTTATCTCATTCTCTTTTTTTGCACATTAATTTTAGACACTTGTCTATCTAAAATTGTTGTTTTTAGCTTATGTTCTCCAGGTGGTACATATGAAGGCCCTATTTTTGCAATTGCTTGGACCATTACCTTGTAATAAGGTGAATGAACAACATTGAAGGGAATTCCATTGGCAAAAAGAAATTTGCCAATAGCATCATCTGTGTCATCTCGATCTAGAACATTGTACATCCCAGACATTGTAGCACCCATTGCAGAAGAACGAGATGCACCTATAGAACCCTTTGTCTTTTTTGATGAAGCACTAGATGGATCAACATTTTTGCTAGAAAACAATCCTTTTCCAATGGCTCCCCTTTCTAGCCTCCAAAGTTGCTCTCTTTGAGCTCGATTCAGGTTCTTTGAGAGACAAATATTGACTCCTTTACCTGTGATTGCTAAAATATGTTGCTTCACCCTGCTATAGCTGCCAATAAAGTGATGCCCACAAATATTGCAGACCCAATCACGTGAGCTACCACCAAATTTTGGAATTTTTTTAGGAAGTCTGGTTGCATAGATTAGAAGTGTTTTTACATGAATTAATGTCCCCTTTGCAAAAATTTCCAGATCTCTTGGTGGGCCTTCATAATCTACAGGCCTATTTCCTACCCTCTTGAGATTTCTTTTAATTTCTTCTTGTGCACCTTCTGACTCACTAGTACTATAGGTGTTGTCAATGTTGCCACTGTTATTGGAATGACTTTGACTCGTAGTTTTGGTTCGGAATAAATATTAACTTGTAGGCTACAATTGCAAATAAATTAAAATTTTCAATTTCGAAATAGAAAATTTTAATTATTGAATTGATTTAGAAAATTTTAAAACAATATGATTCTATGAATAAATTAAAAAAATTAAAAACTGAATAACACAGTGTTACTATTACTTCAACTTACAACCTAACTTCCAGAATTAAAAATAAAAATAAAAAATTTACAGGCACAACACAGTTACTGGTACTGTGCTACAAACACTGCAAAAAAAATTAAACTTCAAAAAAAAAAAAAAAAAATTACCTCACAGCATTATAATTTATAATTAAAAAAAGAAAAAAAAAATTAAAATTAAAATTACACTGTACAGGCAATGAGGAGGAACTTACCATCGGTTGACTTAAAGCACACTGCATTGTGCCCACGTCGCACGATTCAACAATTTCCAGCGCCCACGACTCAGCAATTTCCAGTAGGCAGCGACAGCGTGGAAAGAGGTCTCGAGCCTCAATAGGCAGAGGCAGCGTGGGAGGAGGTCTCGAGTAGCAGCAGCGTGGGAGGTGCGATGGCAGGCAGCGTGGGAGGAGGCCTCGGCAGGCAGCGGGAGCGTGGGAGGAGGCCTCGGGCAGTAGCAACGTGGGTGGTGCGATGGGAGGCAGTGTCTCAGCAGGGAGGCAATAATTAGGCAATGTGACAGGAGGTAGCAATGAACTCGAATCAGTGCGACGGGAAGCAACAATGAGCTTGAATCAGTGCGACGAGAAGCATCAATGAGCTCAAATCATTGCAACGGCGAAGGCAGCGTACAATTCGACAGCGGGAGGCAATGGGAGTGAAAGTTAAAGTAAAATGTCAAAATGTAAATGAAATAAAGTCAAAAACCTAAAAAAATCACAATTTGTTTTTCATTAAAAAAAAATTCAATTTTTTGGGCTAGGAAATGCCCCCTCAAGACACCTCACGACCCCTAGACCCTGATTTTCAAAAAAACACCCCCTCCTCAAGTTTCCTTGTGTCCACTGTTTTTTGGGAGCATGGGGAAACGCCCCCCATTCGTCTCGAAGCGCGATGAGGTGAGGAAACTCGACCCCTAGGTGGGGGGATGCGACCCCATTGTACACTAGCTGTAACTTGTAGAGTTTATTGCTCCTGACTCCGATTTGTGCTTTCTTCTTCCAATTCGGGTGTTTGACATATACTCTTTTGCCAATGAAGTAAGCATCATAACCTTTGTTTTGAAGTTGCGACACAAATAGTAAATTCATCCCCAAACCAGGCACATGTAGCACATTGGTGGCCCGAAGCTTATTACCAAATTCTAGTTCAAACACTATGGTACCTCTTCCAACAGGGTTACATTTCGCCTTATTGCCCATGGTAATTTTAAAATTTATCTGCCCTTCTTGGTAGCTTGAGAAACATTCCCATACTCCCGTCATGCGAGCAGAAGCTCCACCGTCAATATACCAGATCTCTGGAGAAGCAAAGCTTGAAACACAAGCAAATTCTTCTTCCAGCCTAGATGCCAAAACAAAAATACCGTGATCCATCTGCTCTTTCATGCTTTCCCTCTTCTCTGGAGTGTGAAACATTCTGAGCACAGAAGCCCTACTGCTAAATATTGATTTACTTCTCCTACTTGTTTTATTGTACACAAGTTATTTAACTGAAAATATTCAGAAAAACATCGAAGTAAACACAACTAGTAGCCTACACAAATACACATCATTTACTTAACATCATGCAAATATGAAAAAGGACACACATTTCGGACAAATGACCTTGGAAAAGCCCAATGCAGGAAACTCGGTGCAACAAATCTGAGGGTTTATTATTATTAAGCAACAGTACGCTGAGTACATCTAGGGTGCCATAATTCGGCTCACCCAACAAAGAAAACCTCGGCTACAGAGAAAAAAGTAAGTTTTACCTCACTCTGCAAGTCCCGCCTGATCTGGATGAGCCACTGGTGAAACCCCAGCTAGCTCTGCGTAGTCTCTACGTTGCCACTGCGTAAGGTTGCACAGCCCTGGCTAAGGGACTACGTCACCCTTGCTCTGCATTGATCAGCTTCTCCCGAAATCTGGTTTCAACCCTACCGGCTTAGAAACCCCAATCTCCAGTGAATTTCGAACTTTCACTTGGAGGCTCTGTGCTACCCCTGCGTGGGCCTGCGTCACCCTCTCTAGGGTCTGCGTCACACCCTCTGATGGCTGCGCTGACTCCACTGCGTCTTTGTTGCCCTTTCTCTGCGTTGTACTCTTGGTCCTCCGACCAATCACTGCATTTGCCTCTCACTACTTCTCTGAATCACTCAGATCTAATCTTCGTCTAAGCACTGCTTCGACAGGAGAATTCGATCTCTTTCATTCTGTGTGTCTCCTCCAACTGACCCAAAGCCCTTCCTTTGTACTTTTATCATTAACAAATCAACAGTCGTGATCTAATATTTAACCAACAGCTAAGATTAAAATAAGCTTGATCCACGTCACTTAGAATGTTCTCATTACGTGTAAATTAATTCACTTTAATTTTTCAATTTCCCTAATAAGTTAGACTTAGGGTCCCCATTAAAAAAAATTATTATTTGAATATCTTTTACACCAAACAGAATTTCTCCAAACACTTTATGGGTCTTGGAGATCTTGTGCGTTCTAGCCTCTCCACAAAGTTTTGGAGCTAGAGCACATCCGATGCTACCCCAAAATCTTAACACTCCCTCTTAGCGAGGAGTGTGCTCTAGCAATACTTCACCACTGAAGCATCACCCTGATCTCTGGCATCATTCTTTGTCGTCCACTACGTTGTTTCTCTCTATATTGTTGTCCATGTCGCTGCCACTGACACTGCTACATTTGTATTGCAGCTCCATCTCAAATTGCTGCATCATGCTGCCTTTAGCACTTCCACTGCAACTCAGTTGTTGAGAAGTAAGCAACTGAAGGACCATCACCCAACAACAAACAGACAAGTCAGTCGGGTTGCATCTCATCACTGAAGCACCCTTTGCTACCACTCTGCGTTGTCTCTTTGAAGCTTTATGTTGTCTGCTACACTGCACTTCGTAAGCACTGCCTCTGCGCTACTAAAATCCCATCATCCTCTGCGCTGTTGCTACCCCTCTTGTGCGCTACTCCAGCCTTCAGCATCCCAGCTCTACCTTTGCTCCTCCATGATCTTCTGCACCCACTAACTCCAGTCATCCTACTATTGTCTTAAGACTCCCGTAGCTCGTATGTGATCCAAGAGTTTGGGCACCTCAAGGATCCCTTCTCCACCATCTGTAGCTGCTCTACAGATCTATATCGCCCCACCTCTTCTCTCGAGGCACATGAGCACTCATGGCCACATCATCGTCACTGCCACTATCCCCTTTGGTCGCTGCTTCCTTGGAATCTGAAGCTTCCTTGTCCTTTTGCTTAGGACAAGTATTGTCGAAGTGTCCAAGTTCGCCACATCTGAAGTACCGGACTTTGGATAGGTCTTTCTTCTTCTTCCCTTACTGTCGTTGTCCCTTAGATGCTAGGGTTGCATCTTCCTCCTCCTCCTTCCTTACCTTGACACTTCCACTATTGAATTCCCTCTTGGTCACCCTCCGGATCTCCTCCTGTCAAAGGATTGCCCACATGTCACCCCAATTTGGGAGTTGTGCTCTGCCAAAGATGCTTTGGACAAAAGTCTCCCACTCATCGGCGACTGCATTCAAGGCGGTCCTCACCATGAGCCCATCATCCAAAGTTACCCCCATGGCAATCAGTTGATCTTGGATAGTCTGTAATCTGAAGAGGAAGGGATTGATCTCCTCTCCCTGTGCATCTGGAACATCTGCCACTGGTTCTGTAGAAGCATCTTCCGTTGGACGGAGCTACCTTGATACAGCATGGTCCAAGCTGTCCACACCTCATTTTCCATCTTCTTCTCGGCAATGAGCGAGACCACGTGATCCTTCACTCCATCCATGATCAAACACTTAGCCCGTGCCCGATTTTTGTTGAACTTCTTCAGAGCATCCGCATCGGTCGGCATAGCAAGGACATTTTCTGCGTGGTCTCTGATGTCGTACTCCTCCAAGACTATCAGGATTCTGGCTTTCCAGATCGCAAATTTAGACACACCGTCTAACCTATCCTGATCTCTTAATCTGTACAGGGCCATCTCTGCTCAAACATTCGAAACAGTTCCTCTTCTCCCTTCTACTGCTGCTGCACTCAAAAGAAAATCGCATCTGGGTTTTTTGGCGATAGAAACCCTTTAGAGGAACTGCTCCCTCTGACAACTGATTTCCCTCCCGGAAATCCTCAACCAATTTTGTCAAATCAACCCTTTACAATCTGTTGATTTGTGGTTATGATTAATGTCAACCCAAGCAGCACCAGGGGATACCCTGATCTTGCATGGGAATTTTTACTTGACAACTCACTCTATTCTAAGTCAAGGATATCTTGGATGGTTTCTACTTGTCGAGATGTTTCCATTGATATATGGCATGCCACGTAATTCTTCACGGTTTGAGAGATATTTGTGTTTGAAGTTAGTAACCCCAGTGAGTGGGCTAACACCCCATGGGGTTGTGGCATAACACTAATCATAGGTTGTGGTCATTGAATAGTCAATAATTAATTATTTTTTAACCTCCTAAAATCCCTCCAACGTTCACTTGTTGAAGACCCTCTCAACCTTAGCATTTATATAAATTGTGACCCTCATATCCTCCTCATGTAAGGATTTCGCTACTTATAATAGGTCATCGTGGCATTTTCGCTATAACATTTTTTCTGTGAAGCTTCATATGTTGAAACTAAAAACCCATTTGGGTGAAACCCTGATGAAGCTCGTGTCCGAATTTCAAATGTTGGTTTCTTATATTTTCGGAGATATGATCTGAGGAAGTTAGGGTTTTGGCAGGCTCACGAATTTCATGTCAAAGAGGTGACCTTGGGAAAATCGTCATAACTCTCTCTGAGCATTGGATTCAAATTTCGTAAAAAGTGACAGAAAGAGGATGGGTTGTAATTTGTTGTGTATCGTTTTCAAGACCAAAGGTTGAAACAGTGACACGTGACACTTCGCACAAGTTCGCTCTACTGAACCAGTCTATAATCAGGTCATCGTAGGAGATTGGGCATAACTATTTCTTGAAGAATCCAATGTTGATCAGACCTACGAGGTTGGAAAGAGGACTCATAGAGCTACCACAGGATGAAATTCTAGACCTTAGAGATCTGAAATTACACAGATAGAGCAGATTCAATATCGAGCTTCTAGAAGGCAAGAAAAAATATGCATTCAAGGATCACTGCAATAAGGACAACACATCAACAATCAAGGGTAAGTCTACTACAAGGTATGTATGATTAGTGTCTAAATTTTAATTTGAATATCATCTTTGGCATGTGTTTTTGCAGGATAGTGTAAGTATTTTGTATGTATGTTTGATTGGGTTTGGTTCTTAAATGTTGAACATATTTACATTTGACTTTTGAATATTTCTCTGACATATGGTTTGCAGGACAGTGTAAGTGCTTTGTTTGTATATTGGTTTAGGTCTTGCATATGCAGGAAGGAGGACACAATAGGACAACTCAGACACATACTAGAAGGACAATGCAACGCCAAAGTACCATTACTTGAAGCAAGCACAATAATACCTCAGCAGCTACTAGTGTTCAAAGAAGCAATGTCAAGTCAAGTATTAGGTCGTGTCAAAAGTTAGTATTGTAAAAATCATCATTGTAAAACTATAAAAGAGTCAATCTGCCTAGAGTTGGAGAGGCATTGTTGGGAGGTATAAGTGTCGTTGTTGGATAATGTTATGGTTGGGTTGCAGGTTATAGTGTGATTGGGTGATTGATCTAGTTCAATAAAATCATTATGAATCATATTGTATCGTGGATCATTGTCCCTAGTACGAGAGTCCACACTCTTGTCTTATTTCTGATCATTATAGGGTGGCAGGGAGGTGTTAGGTTGGTGCATGAAGTCACCTACAGGTTGGAGCCTGTGAACACTTCAGGGTGGTAGGTTGGTCTAGAATGTCGGGGCATCCATTTAGTGGACTACTGAAGAAACCAGGGCGTTGGAACGTCCTTCCAATGGGAGCTAGAGAACAATGTTTTTCTAGAATTCTAGGAAGTTGTACCTTTCATTTCAGATGGGGCTGAAGATTGAAGAATTTATTAGAAAAGCGTTCAGTGGTTTTTGACCCGGAGTGGGTTTTCCACCTAAAATTCGGGTGCCTATTGTGTTCTATTGTTTACTGTTGTTACTGGATAAACATCAAGAATAATTGAAGATTAACTAATACTCTAAAAAGATTTAAAGTGTTAATTGATAAGAAATATTGATTCAACCCCCCTCTCAGTATTTCCAACACGATCACCCTCCTAATCGAATCTCAGATTTCTTGGCAAAAATATATTGAGGGATTGTTTCTCCTTACTTTGTCACTTTTGTTAAGCACTGTTGTGCACCGACAGAACCGATGCCTCACCAGCAATGTTTGAAGATCAGAAGTTGTACTTCCAGCCCCAGCAATCAGCACAGCGTCATTCCCTCTTAGACTATTATTATTATTAAGCAGCAGTATTTTGAGTACATCTAAGGTGCCATAATCTAGCTCACCCAACAGGGAAAAACTCGTCTACAGAGAAAAATGTGAGTTTTACCTCACTCTGCAAGTCCCGGCTGATCCAAATGAGCCACTAGTGAAACCCCAACTAGCTCTACGCTGCCACTACGTAAGACTGCGTGGCCCTGGTTAAGGGACTGCGTCACCCTTGCTCTGGGTTGATCAGCTCCTCCCAGAATCTGGTTTCAGCCCTGCCGGCTTAGAAACCCCAATCTCCAGTGAATTTCGGACTTTCCCTTGGAAACTCTGTGATGCCCCGGTGTGAGCCCTACGTGGGCCTGCATCACTCTCTCTAGGGTCTGCATCACACCCTCTGATGGTTACGCTACCTCCACTGCGTCTATGTTGCCCTTGCTCTGCATTGTACTCTTGGTCCTCTTTCCAATCATTGCATCAGCCTCTCAATTCTTCTCTGAATCACTCAGATTTGATCTTCACCCGAGCACTGCTCCGTCAAAAGAATTCGATCTCTTTGATTTTATGTGTCTCCTCCAACTGACCCTAAGCCCTTCCTTTATACTTTTCTCATTGACAAATCAACGGTCGTGATCTAATCTCTAATCAACGGCTAAGATTAAAAGAAGCTTGATCCACGTCATTTAGAATGTTCTCATCACATGTGTAAATTAATTCACTTTAATTTTTCAATTTCCCTAAGTTAGACTTAAGGTCTCCATTAAAAAATAATAATTATTCGAATATCTTTTACACCAGATGGAATTTCTCCAAACGCTTTCTGGGTCTTTGAGATCTCATGTGTTCTAACCGCTCCACAAAGTTTCGGAGCTAGAGCACATTTGATGCTACCCCAGAATCTCAACATGGAGAACTGTGTGAACCCTTCTGAGTTGTTGTTGCAGCATGTGAGAAATTCTAGATCTAGATTCCTACTACAACAAATCTGATTTACTTCTATTATTTTACATAATTATTTTATTAGAGTGACATATCGAAGTAATTACTAAAGCAGTCTACACAAATAATGTTGTGAAATAAATCTAATTGCTAAAACAAACTGAACAAAATACAATGAAAAACATGCACAATTGACACAGTTATTTTTGGATTAAGTCCCCGAAAAAACCCAACTCGGGAAAACTGATGCAACAGATCTGAGGGTTTTAAATTATTAAGTAGCAGAATCTTGAGTACAACTAGGGTGCCAATATTCGGCTCACCCTTCAGAGAAATCTAGACAACAGATGAAAATGTGAGGTATACCTCACTTTGCAAATCCCCGCATGATCTGAACAGCGTCGATGAAGCCCCTCTTTGCCTTTGCGTGATGCCTACGCTGGAACTGCATAAGCCTGCGTGGGCAAGCTCTGGAACTGCGTCACCTCTCTCTACAAATGATCAAGCTGATCAGAAACTGAGTTTTGGCCTTCCTGCTTCAGGAACCCCAGCTTCCAGCTATCTCCAGACTGATCATAAAAGGTACTCCGTCACTTCTGCGTGATTCCCTTCAGGAACTACGTCACCCCTCCAGGTGAATAAGTTGTCTCTCTCTGCGTCACTATTGCCTCTCTGAAATGTACTCGTGGTCCTCCTGACCAGTCACTGCATCTGCCCTCTCTCAAACTGATCACTGAATCAAATCACTTAGCAAACCCAGCCCTAGTGATATGATCTTGATCAAAAAGTTGTGTCTCTCTCACAAGCTCAAAAATTCCAAATGCTCAATGTGTTCAATGTGCTCAATGTGATTTCCATAGGCTCCTCACCCTCCTTATATAGTTTCGTTGACCCTTCAACTTCCAAGATTAAAACATAATCAACGGCTAAGATTAACTTGGAGGTGATCCATGACATTATCTAGAAGATTCACACTAAGTTTAATTAATACTCTTTAATTAATCAGTTTCCCTAAGTTTAGACTTGGGAAAACATTAAAAAATGATTAATTAATTTAATTAAACCATCTCTAAGTGGAATTTTCCAAAACCATTTCTGGGTATTATGGAATACATGTGTCTTAGCCTATGTACAAAGTTACAAGGCTAGAGCACATCCGATGCTACCATAAATCAACACAGCGTATGCCTACGTCACCATTGTGTGAGCCCTCTGTGCCAATGAAGCGAACATCATGATTAAATCATGATTTTTTCAGTCAAATGATAAATTCGGTGATTTTTTGAACTATTTTTTTATTTTCAAAAAATCACGAAAAAAATCACGATCTTATCGGTAAAAATCATGGGCCCGCCAAACAGTGACCCAATAAGTTCAAAAAACGATATTTTTTGTCATTTTTGCAGACAGAAGGCAAGAAAGAGAGCTAAGGAGGAGGAGAAATCATCTACAAGGGCAAGAGAGGAGAAAAGTGAAGGAATTTAGCAACCCAAGCCAACAAAATTCAAGTTTGGACCAAGTTTCTTCAACAAAACGTTTTTTCCAAGTATGGGCATCAAATTTGACCCCTTTTTTTGTTTTCTTCTTGTTCTTCCATGGATTTCTATCACCAATGTATTTTCCATCATTTTTGTTTGCATTTAGTTTTTTTTTTTTTTTTTTTTTTTTTTTAATTGAGTGGAGAGAGTTTATTTTGGTCAAAAATGCAAAAATTTGGTTGTTAGAGTTATTTATTTTATTTCTTCTTGTGCTCCTAGTTTCTTTCCATTATTTTTGCTTGGGTTTCAATGTGTATTTTTTCCCATTATTGTTGCATTGAATCGAGGATTTTTTTTTTTTGTCAAAAAATCAAAATGTTGTATGTAAAATTGTAATTTTTTATTTTATTTTTTAACTTGCAATATTTCTTGTGCCCTAGGTTCAAATTTCAAAGTTCAAACTTCATCTTACAGTAAAATTCAAGAGTTCAACAAATTTACAAACATGCCAAGGAAATTGGACCCTATGTGGGAATTTGGTGACCCTGATCAGGGGTTTGACAGATCAAATTTGAGTTGCAAGTTATGTGGGCACCACATGACACGGGGGGTATACAAATTGAAATACCACCTTGCACAAGTACCTAGACATGAAGTAGGGCCTTACACAAATACCAATCCAGAAATAATCCGAAGAGCCCTCAAATCATTGGAATAAATAGAAACAACTAAACTTAGCAAGGCAACTCTGAGGAGTCAAATAGTAGGGTGTGGAGGTGACCGTAAGAGTGGTAGTGGTTCTTCACCATCAACATCTTCTACATCCAACCCCATAGCTACCTCATCATATTTTGTTCCTAGAACCACAACCGGTGCACAGACATCTATATCCTCACTTATTGAAAAAAGAGAGAAGAAAGAAGCTGACAAGTTGTTGGGCAAGCTTTCTCTTTGGAGTGATATTCCTTTCAGTGTTGTCAGGAACAATCCATTTTACCAGGTTGCGATTGATGTTATCACTGTTGTTAGCCCATGATATAAAGCCCCTTCATATGATGACTATAGAGAGCGCACTCTTCAAAATGAAAATGCTGACTACACCAAAAGATTGGAGGAGTTAAGGGCATCATGGGAAGTCACAGGATGCACTGTGATGTCAGATGGTTGGACTAATCAAAAGGGTAGAACCCTTATTAACTTCTTGGTCAATTGTCGCAAGGAGACAATGTTTATGAAAATTGTTGATTCATCTGCACATGTCAAAGATGCACGATTATTATGTGATTTATTGGATGTGTTCATTCTGGAGGTGGGTCCACAAAATGTTGTCCAAATCATAACAGACAACGTTGCAAATTATGTTGTTGCTGGCAAGATGCTTATGGAGACGCACCCTTGCATATTTTGAACACCTCGTGTTGCACACTACATTGATTTGATGTTGGAGCCTGGAGGACATAGGAAAAATTCCTTTTGTCAAAGATATTGTTGAATCATCAAAAAGCGTTACAAAATTTATATATAATCATGCATATGTGCTTCATTTGATGAAAACATTCACCAACAAGGAGTTGGTACGCCCAGCTATTACAGGTTTTGCCACCGGTTTCATATCTATTCAATCCCTCCTAAATTCTATGTGGGATTTGAAGAGAATGTTTCTTTCATAGGAGTGGCATGCTTTGACATACAACTGCAAACTAGAGGGAAAGGCCATCTGCAGGTTGACTTCATATCAGGAAAGCTTTTGGATGGGAATGCAAGAGGTGTGCAGCATTACTGAACCTTTGGTAAAGGTTCTTAGATTAGTTGATGGAGAGAAGCCCGCAATGGGCTACTTGTATGATGCCATGGATAGGGCCAAAGAAGTCATTCGCAGCTACTATGAAGATAAGGGTGATGAGGGGTTTTAGAAACAATTTCTTGTATGGGAAGTGATTGATGAGCAGTGGAACAACACACTCATGCTGCAAGCTTCTTCCTTAACCCCGAATTTTCTTACTCATGTGGTTTCTTATTTGATACTGAGGTCATAGATGGTCTTTTCACTTGTGTTCAGAAGATGGTGCCATTTCCATCAGAACGTGCAAATATCTCCAAAGAAATGGAGGTATACAGAATAGCAGGTGGCACATTGAGCTTTGACATGGCTATTCAAGATAGGACTACTAAATACCAGGTAAGATTTCGTTTGTTTCAAAATTCATTGTCTCCTCAAATTCATAACTTCATACTTTGTTTCAACTTTCAATTTTTGAATTTTCATTATTTTAAAATTTTTCTTATGTTTGTAACTTTAGAAGTTTATCTTATTTGTTGTAACTTGTAGATGCATGGTGAAGGAGCTACGGTGGCAGAATATCAAAACTCCAAAAGCTTGCCATTAGAATATTCAGCCAAACAGTAGCTCTTCAGGATGCGAACGCAACTGGAGTGTATTTGAAAAAATACACACCAAAAAGTGTAACAAGTTAAACACTTAAAATATTCCAACTGATTTTTTGAATTCATTAAATAATTTTTTTTATAATTATTAATTTATTATTTATAATATATATTATATAATTTATTAATTTATGACCCTTGTACAGGTTGGATTCCCAGAGCCTCAATGACATGGTTTACGTCTACTACAATCTTAGATTGTGGGTGAGACAACTTGAGAGGACACCTAATATGGAGGTCATCTCTTTAGATACGATTGAAACCACTGCTGCATGGAGGGTTGAGGTTGAGAGGCCTATCATGGAGTCAGCCCCTGATTGAATAAAGCACGAGGTAGTGGAGGAGGAGAAGGAGGAGGAGGATGAGAAGCAGCAGGAAAAGCAGTACGACGAGGTGACACCACCTACCCCTACTACTAGTAGAGGACGTGGTCTACCTCCTTTAGCTCTTGGTGCTTCATGTTCTAGAGCACAACAGAGTCCATTGCCATCCCTGTCAGCATCTTCATCTAGAGGGAAAGTTGTTGCATTTTCTCGCAAAAGGGGCAGAGGAAATCAGTAGTATAGGTTATTTGGTGCATTCCTTTGTATATGACATTATGACTCATGATATGAGATACATTATTGTATTTTTTGTTGATATTTTGAGGCTGAGTTGAATCTCAAGACATGATTCAATGTTATGTGTGATGTAGCACTAGACATGATATTACACATCTTATATATTAGTTTTTTTCATATTTATGTGTCAATGCATTTATTTTACGTTGTGGATCCTTTAGATAGTAAAAAAATTGAAAAAAATGAATATTTTTGTACATGCTGATTTTTTCCCGATTTTTACGATTTTTTTTAATTTTTTCCCCTCGCCGATTTAATCCCGATCGCGATGTTCGCAAGATTGCTCTGCGTTGCTCCTACGTGTTGCTTCTCTAGTCTTATGTTGCCTCCTTTCCTCTAACCCTGACACAGGGAAACCCTCTGCTTCCTTCGCCCTGCAAATCTCCCTCTGAAATCAAATTCTATTCCTTCATAATCGACTTCCCTCGGGTTACAGAATCTTTGCCCGGCTTTCTTTCCAAATGACCCTCAAGCCTTCTTTTATAATCTTCTCATTGTTGAATCAACGGCTCAGATTAAAAGTCTAATCATTGGCTAAGATTAAAAATTGACTTGATCTTCGTTCTCTAGAAGATTCACACTCTGTTTTATTAATACCCATTAATTATCTACTTTCCCTAAGTTTAGACTTGAGGTCTCCATTAAAATAATTAATTATTTTAATAAAACATGAACCGAGTGGAATTTCCACAAACGGTTTATGGGTTCTTTGAAATACTGGGGTCTAAGCCCCCTCACCAAATTCAAGACTTAGATCACTTTGCGATACTACAAAAATCAACATAGCCCACTGTCACCTTAGTTAAGGTTCCTTGCTCTTTATGGACTTTCACCGATGGGAGGATACCCAGTAGGAGGAACCACAATGATGAATATGTCACTAGAAAGGTGAAAAGGTGATTCCTAAGGCCTATTCACAAGAGAGGATCAAAACTATAGTTTTCTTGCTTGAAAAGCAAGGTGATAGGGCTAAGAGGGCTTTTTAGGTTAGGGTTTGAGAATATGTCTTATCAAGGAAGCTCCTAGACTCAAAAGGCCTTATGAATGCTTGGATTCTAAGTAATCTTTGTGGAATTGGAGTCAACAAGTGGACCCAAAATTAGGTCAGGTATATGGAGTAGATCAACCCAGGATGTACTTGACCTAATTAGGAAGAGAAAAGGATCAAAGAAAGAATCTTCGTTTGATGATTTAATGTTATGATCCTAATGAGATCACTAGCCAATCAGAAACCAAGGGCAAGAATCAATCTTCGTGCTAGGGCTTGGAATATCTCAAGATCCCACCATCGAAATTTCATGAAATTTGGAGGGTCTCTAGAGAACACACCAACGCGGTTGTGGGCAAGATATCGGATTCTTTTGATGGCTAAATCATGAGAAAAGTGATACCCCAGGTGACCTATGGAGGCTAGGCTTAGAAAAGGAGGGGATGGTGAGAGAAATAAGCTTTGAGAATGTAACACCCTCCTCCCATATCTACCCAAGTAACTATCGGCCAACCAGGGTAAACATGTGACGAGAGGTTACTATGATCAAATTCAACCTCCTAGGTGACCTTAAAGAAGTGGAATCGATGAAAATACATCATACAGACCTTCCACATGAGCAACAAGACTCCCAAGAACCATCCCAACCACTCAGGTGGCTATCCCCTAGGTCCCACTGAGCTTTTAGCCCACTTAATCCCCGGACACACCCATAGTATGGGCATGAGTGCCTCTGGGAGGATCTGGATGCACATGCAAGCCTACATGCATCTGTCCAGGGACTAAATTACCTAGACCTGTGCCTGCGTATGCGGGATTTAGGCACATTTTCAAGCCCAAAGTCCAGGCCACTACCCAGAACTCAATGACAAGTTCAGAAATGAAATAACACAACGAAACAATCCTGTATTTGCAAAAACCATGACAAGACCTAGATTGACCCCTACTAGCCATGACAGGCATTTCATCAAACATATCACAAATGTGTATTCTACAGGTGTAAACAACAGATCTGAGCATAAGGGTCTCATACTTATCTGAGAATCACTAAGAAGCATTGTTCCCTTACATCATTAGTTGCATTATCATCTATTAGGTCATAGATACATTGTTTATTCATTTACAAATAAAAGCATGAAGAGAGCCATACATCATCACTATCAGAATACATGCTCATAACCAGCAAAATAACAAAAGAAATACCACGAATACATCAGCTATAGAAACCACGTATAAACCAATACATTTACACATAAAATCCAAGGACATGAATTTCTCATTAATGAATGTAGAAACCAACCGGGGATGGGACTACCACGTTCCACCCAACCATAGATTTGTTGGAAATGTTTTCATTGATAGCAAAGGAGCACAAATGAGCAGCACCTGAACCAGCAATAAGGCAAAGTAGAAGACAGGGAACAGAGGCAGCCAAAAACTAAGTAAGGAGCAGCATCAGTCAAGGAGCAGAGGAAGAAAATGTCGAACAAGATTGAATATGTTGTGCGTTAATTGTAATGTCGAACAGTCAGGGGTAAGCGGAATCATATAAAGAAACAGTGGAAGTGGTGTTTGTTAATTAAACTATGTTGACGAATTGCACAACAAAGGCAGAGGTCGAGTAGTAGAGGCAGAGACAGGCAGAGGTTGAGCAGTAGAGGCAGAGGCACAGCGAAGGCAGAGGCAGAGATGAAATGGTCGAGCAGCAGAGGTAGAGGCAGAAATCGTTTGTATATAACGAGGGCGGAACCAGAAATCAAGGGAACAGAGATAAAGCCACAATATTAACAAAGGTTATTTTACTACATATATTAGTGCTGGGCTTAAATCTGATCCAAAGACTTAATATAATATTGACGGAGAGCATTATATGTAGTGTGAACCCCTACATAAAATTCCGAGAATCGTAACCCAAGCTAGAGGATACATAAACACAATTCCGAGAATCGTAACCCAGGCGGGAGGATACATAATATTCCGAGAATCTTAACCCAAGCGGCAAAGTATATATATATAAGCATTATTCCGAGAATCATTACCCAGTCGTAGGATACACTAAAGGCGGAAGCGAAAGCTTATATATATGCAGTGAGATACATATGCTGCGCTTTTTATATATAAAGGTCCAAAGCATATAAATTTATATGTAGCGCGAGATCCAAAAAACCAAAGTACTATAAGGTAGGACCCTCACGAATCGCATCGGAGAAAAGCTTTGGCAGCGGAACATATTGTCAAGAGTTTCGATTGAAATATGGACCCGATGGTTCAATAAGTCATAATTCATATGTGCGTTTGAGTTCCGGACCCGTACATCGCATCGGAAAAATAAAGTGAACAGTTGTTCATCGCATCGGAACAAGCCAAGATTGTGATTGCGATGAAGTCCCGGACCCGATGGGCGTATAAACTATAATCAATATGGGTTTGAGTTCCAGTCTAATCGCATCGGCACATTTTAATGAACAGTGACCAATCGCATCGGAGTTAAAGCAGAGCATCGGAACATCTCAATGGAAGTTGCGATTGCGATTGAAGCCCGAACCCGATGGGTCTATAAATTATGATTTTATAGGTTTAAGTTCCGATCCAATCGCATCGGCACATTTAAATGAACAGTGGTCAATCGCATCGGAGTAAAAGCAGGGCAGCAGAACTTGCAACTAAAAGTTGTGATTGCGATTAATCGCAATCGGAGTAATCGCATCGCATCAGAGTAATCGCAATCGGAGCAGGATCGAAGTAATCGCAATCGGAGCAGGATCGGAGTAATCGCAATCGGAACAAGCCGACATAGTGGAACAAGTTAATAAAGCTTGCGATTGCGATCAATCGCAATCGGAATTCATTGGAGGAGGCTCATCGCATCAGGGAATAGAAAGAGTTCGGCAAGTGGGGTCCAACTTCTTATATATATATTGAAGTCTGCGTTTTAACCAAAGTCGGGATTGATAAAGCGTTGGTTAAATCAAAGTCGAAATTGATAAATAAAATTAAAGTGTCGTGGGTCAGATATGATATTTGGCGCAATATAAAGTCTCGACATAGGTTAACATATGCAGAAAAACGAGTTATACTTCAAGTTCTAAACGCAAGCCGAACCTTGTATAAATGAAACTGTTTGCTGAGCATATTATTGTTATATGCAAAGGATAAGCTTTGGGCTTATGATATATTGAGTTGTAATCAAAAGTTGAAATATTCATTTGATGGCTTATGAAGTGGGTTGGACTATGGTTTAACCATAGATTTGAAACAGGTAAAGTTTCCATATATGAAGAATGTGAACTGGGGATTGATTGTAAATCAAAGATGTCAAAAGATAAGCTACTGCATACAGTGATTCAAATTGCCAGCGCAGGGAAAGCAAATGGAGAGACATTTTTATATGCGCCAGACTCTGATTTTATTTGGGGTATTTAATTAGATTGCCAGATCAGCAGTTATATATATACAGCAGACACACAATCACAGTTACATATATATGGCATATGGTCGTTACCCTACGACAGTGAACAAGGAAACAAACAAAGCCTAAAGGGACAAAGACACAGTCAAAGAAAAGACAAATGCGCAGCGAGCCAAGAGGTTGAATGAGTAAGCTGAAGTTTTCATTGTAATTGAATGTAAATGATTTTGATTTTTATTGTTTGTGATGCATTGGCAAGTCTTCGGAAGAGAACAAATATCCCACTGTAATGATAAATTGGTACCTACAGTTATGTTTTCTGAATGAGCGGATAAAAGAGATGAGAAGGCAGAAGGCAAAGAGACATGGTTGTCCATTTCGAATTTCTAGTAGAATACAAACAGCCATGAAGCTATTTTGTATAAAACAGGGTAATATCCAAGGGGAGAAGGTTGACAAAAACAGAGTGAGAGAAGAAGAGAGTGTGCAGCAGAATTGAAGAGAGTTGAAGAAAATAAGAAAGCTGCAAGAGGTTAGAGAGAGTGAGTGTAGAGAATGCAGAGTATGGAATTGAGGCAGAGAAGATAAGAAGGAGGAGGAGCAGAACGAGATGCTGTGAATATTCAGAGAATGCAGAAATGAAGCAGTGAGGCAGAGTAGAGGAGAAGTGAACAAGAAGGAAGAAGGCCGATAGTAGAATAGAGAGATAAATGATATAGAGTGAGATATGAGAATGGCTTGACAAAGAAGGTACGAAACGGCGATATCCGAGTAAATCGGCAAGTGTTTCTATTTGAATAGATAGGAGTTTGTTTTAGACATCAGTTTAGCTTGATAAAAATGATAAATTGTCGATTGTGGTTACCAGGAGTTGGGCCTCACGTAAGGTTTGGTGCACAGGAAAATTGATGGGAGTTGGGCTAACCTAAGTTGTAGCTTGCATAATTGAGGTAGGAGCCTCCTGTAGGTTGGTGCCTGCAGAAAAACAGTGGTGAGAGGGAGTTGGAGCTTGCCTTTGCATAACAACAATAATAAGATGTGGTTTTCTCCCTTTATGGGTTTCCACTTATATCTGGTGTCTCTGTGCATGATGTTTATGTGTTGATCTGGTTTATTTCATCTACTTAATACTTGCTGCTCTCATATTAAGTCTACTGTTACATTATATTAATGCTTGCTGCTCTCATATTCTAAAATTACTCACATGTTAAGTTGAACATGAAATGAAGGTTTAAACAAGTGTTAATGAAAAAGTTTAAAAGTCCATGAATGTGTTAAACTAATTCACCCCCCCCCCCCTCTCAGTTTAACTAAGGGTTCAACAATTGGTATCAGAGCCAGTTCCTTTGATGTAAGCTTAAAGGCTTGAAGGAGATCTGGTTGAGTCATGGACTATCAAAATGTACCTGTGTTAAATACAACAAACTTTCCTGAATGAAGAGACAAGGTTAAAACAGGTTTAATGGTTGATGAACCTGAGGTATGGAAGCTTGTTTGTGATGGTTACTGCTCAGACTCCCCCACAATGAAAGAACAACAGAGGAATGCCAAGGCAAAATGTGTGATATATAACAGTCTTCATAACAAGGACTTTGAGTTGATAATGGATCTAGACTCTGCAAAAGAAATTTTGGACAGATTGCATTTCATGCATGGAGTAGACACCGAGGATTGCATTGTCAAGAAGGAGAAGAAAATTAAGAAGAAGAAAAATTCATGCCAAAAGGAAAATGTTCAAACACATGAGGTACCTGCTAGTGTGAATGGTAGTAAGAACCATGAAGTAATCGCAGCTGAAGAAAAGGCCAAACTAGACACAGCCTTGACTGAAATATAAAGACTAAAGAATGAAAACAAAGACCTTAAGACATTGGTGCAAATATGTGATGAGAGAGAATATGAAGATAAGAAAGAAATTATTGGCCTGAAGACACAGCTTGAAGAAGCAAAGAAAGTAGAAGACACTCTGCTGCAACAAATGAGAGAGAAAAGTCAGGAATGTGAAAGATTGGAAGAAGAAGTAGTGAGTCTGAGAAAGAATTTAGAAAAAGCCCAAAGAGAACTATAAATGAATACACCTCTAGTGAAAAGCATTGGACAATTGGACAAAATGCTAAATGCTCAAAGATCACCTCTCATAAAGGCAGGCTTAGGATATGTAGGAGAAACCAGTAAGTCCAAAAAAAAAGATAACAAGAAAATCATCTTTGTAAAAGTTGTAAAGGACAGTGAAGCAGCCCAGCAGATTACTACAAAAATAGAAACCAGCAAGAATAGGATTTGTAAAGAAACAAACAGAATCAAGCAGCAACATGGAAGAACAGAGAATGAGAGGATGAAACAATCAGCTGCTAAAGGCTCATATGCTCCTGAAGATGAATTGAATAAATTTGGAAGATGTCAAAGGAGGTTCTTTCCTCCTAAGAAAAATATCACATGTTTTACCTACCACAAACAAGGACATATTGCAACATGTTGTAAGAGAAAGCAAACCCAGTCCAACCAGCAAAAGATGCTGCAAACAAGAAGAACACCTCAAGCAAGCAAAGGGAAAAGACAATCTTCCACCAGGTACACAAATCATTTCCATGGCTATTGTTATGCATGCAATAATTTTGGACATAAAATTGTTGATTGTAAAATGTATTCAAGAAGAGGAACAAAATATTATACATCAGCTCAAATGCACCTTGGTCAAATAAGATGTTATGTATGCCTTAAGCGTGGTCACAAAGAAAAAGACTGTAAACTTCCATATATATTAAAGAACTCCAGACAGATGATGAAGTCCAATCCAATCAAACAAAACTATGAATCGGAAAGGAGTGCAGACATTATGATGAACCCCAATAGAGTATGGAAGGAAAAGAGAAAGGGGGAGCCTATTATCTCCATAACATAATGAATACATCCTAGTCTCAGGGGGAGCTGCTCTAGGAAACAAAGAAAATATCCAACCAGTGATAAATATGAAGCAACATCCCAGGGGGAGAGCATTTCATATGTAGTCCCCACAAAAAGTACTCTAAGAAGAGCTCCATGAAATGAGAACAGCTATGAGATCAGGAAGTGAAAGGAAATTCCTCTAACAAAGAACTATAGAGGAAGAAGATTATCTGATGTTTTAATTAGCTGACAGATTGATGGAAGAAGAGAAGGCAACAAGAAGCCATGGTAATAGAAAGAAAACATCAGCACCTTAAATGATGATCACATTGTGCATCATATTGCTAGAATTGACAATGAATCACATTAAGAAGAATGAGTAAGAAAAGTGCCTGTCATCATTAATATCATTACATCACTCATCTATGAAAAGTCCCCTTGGAGGAGTACAGTCAAGTAAGTGATAAATTTCTAAGTGATCTGCCCATGAAGAGTCCTAGGAAAGAAATTGAAGATGTCTTCCCTAAGATCACTATGTTAGAACAGTTGAATTGTATGTAAAGCAGCAATGGTTCTTGAGCAGTCCTAGAAAAGAAAATGTTGTGACTTCCTCTGAACAAAATGACAAAAAAAGCAAAAGCTTAATGAGGCCAAGATCAGATTCAGTATATCGATGATTGTTGTTGAAAACAGTGGAGAGCTCAATAACAGAATTTATGAAGGATATCTTAATTATGGGTAAATGTGCAAGCTGAAGTGAAACCTCTGCATGGTTTATCAAAGTAATATCAATTGGTGTTTAGGTACAAGCAGCATGCTTATCAACATATTACCAAGCATTATTAGTGGAGTAGCAGTATGATACAGGTCCACAGGATCAAAGAACTATGGCAAAAGAACCTCAAGGTAATATTCCCAATATTATCTGCATTCAGCATGAAAAGGTCAGTAGGAGAGCAAAAATAACATTATCTTGCTTACACTTGAAGTAGTATATTGAGCACTGAAGCAATATCTTCTTCTATATATATAATTGCATGCCTTCCTGAATTTGGTACATGTATATCTTCAAGGCCTCTTTCTTAAGATCAGTTACAAAACAGTGTGAAGTCTGTTTGCTAAGTTTTCAATTAAACATCTTGAATATGCTCGTGTGGAAGTTCATCCTGATAGAACAGTCAAAGTATCTGAAGAATAAAGGACTAGCTGTGATTACCATCTGAAGCTCAAAAGTTTTTTTTTCATCTAAATACTACTTCAGCACAAAGGATTTGCTAGTAATCAACCTTTAAAGAGAGATTGATTACTGACATACATAACTCCTTATGTCATAAATGAATTGCATGGTTGATAAGTGAGATTGACAAATACATTGAATGCATCCTACCTCAAGGTTTTGTTTTGAAAGTACATTATGCACGCAGTAAAAGCATTTGATCTCTTAGATAAAATTCTGGTTGATTCATTGATCATATCAGTAACAAGGACCTGCAGCTATTAAGTGTAATATTATTATCAACATCCTAGCTAAAATCATCACCAACAGGCAAGAAAAGTGAACCACAACTATAAAAGACATATTGGCTTCATCACAATTGAACAAATGTTGTACTACAAATGAGTATTGCAGAAGAAGACATATTCCATCCACAATCTTCCTCACCAGAAATGTATTGGCGCACTACATCAGATAGAGACTAAAGTATATTTGAAGCATTCTCAGTATTTTAGGTTTAATCCAATGATGCATCTCTGATTAGATAAAGCTGGTACAATGTGTTCTATGAAGTGTCATTATCCTCACTTTCAACTTTATACAAGTGAAAGGAGTCAGTGCCTTGGGATTGTATCAACTTGTAGTGTACATTCAAGATCAATAATCCTCAAAAGTGTTCTCTCAACAACTCTTTTACACCAGTTTGGAGCAGCAGGGTACAAAGTCAGAAGAAGAAGGCCTAAACACATCTCAGAGAGAGGAAATGCAGAAATAGAATTTACACTGAGAAGATGTGCAACCCTTTGCCATTGATGTCAAAGGGGGAGGAAAAGCAAAGGGGGAGATTGTTGGAAATGTTGTCATTGATAGCAAAGGAGCACAAATGAGCAGCACCTGAACCAGCAATAAGGCAAAGTAGAAGATAGGGAATAGAGGCAGCAAAAAGCTAAGTAAGGAGCAGCATCAATCAAGGAGCAGAGGAAGAAAATGTCGAACAAGATTGAATATGCTGTGCGTTAATTGTAATGTCAAAGAGTCAGGGGTAAGCGGAATCATATAAAGAAACAGTGGAAGTGGTGTTTGTTAATTAAACTATGTTGACGAATTGCACAGCGAAGGCAGAGGTCGAGCAGTAGAGGCAGAGACAGGCAGAGGTTGAGCAGTAGAGGCAGAGACACAGCGAAGGCAGAGGCAAAGATGAAATGGTCAAGCAGCAGAGGTAGAGGCAAAAATCGTTTGTATATAACGAGGGCGGAACCAGAAATCAATGGAACAAAGATAAAGCCACAATATTAACAAAGGTTATTTTACTACATATATTAGTGCTGGGCTTAAGTATGATCCAAAGACTTAATATAATATTGATGGAGAGCATTATATGTAGTGTGAACCCCTACATAAAATTCCGAGAATCATAACCCAAGCTAGAGGATACATAAACGCAATTCCGAGAATCGTAACCCAGGCGGGAGGATACATAATATTCCGGGAATCTTAACCCAAGCGGCAAAGTATATATATATATAAAGCTTATTTCGAGAATCATTACCCAGCCGGAGGATACACTAAAGGTGGAAGCGAAAGCTTATATACATGCAGTGAGATACATATTTGCGCCTTTTATATATAAAGGTCCAAAGCATATAAATTTATATGTAGCGCGAGATCCAAAGAACCAAAGTACTATAAGGTGGGACCCTCACGAATCGCATCGGAGAAAAGCTTTGGCAGCGGAACATATTGTCAAGAGTTCCGATTGAAATACGGACCCGATGGTTCAGTAAGTCACAATTCATATGTGCGTTTGAGTTCTGGACCCGTACATTGCATCGGCAAAATAAAGTGAACAATTGTTCATCGCATCGGAACAAGCCAAGATTGCGATTGCGATGAAGTCCCGGACCCGATGGGCATATAAACTATGATCAATATGGGTTTGAGTTCCAATCTAATTGCATCGGCACATTTTAATGAACAGTGACCAATCACATCGGCACATTTTAATGAACAATGACCAATCGCATCGGAGTTAAAGCGGAGCATCGGAACATCTCAATGGAAGTTGCAATTGCGATTGAAGCCCGGACCCGTTGGGTCTATAAATTATGATTTTATAGGTTTAAGTTCCAGTCCAATCGCATCGGCACATTTAAATGAATAGTGGTCAATCGCATCGGAGTGAAAGCAAGGCAGTGGAACTTGCAACTAAAAGTTGCGATTGCAATTAATCGCAATCGGAGTAATCGCATCGCATTAGAGTAATCGCAATCGAAGCAGGATCGGAGTAATCGCAATCGGAGCAGGATCGGAGTAATCGCAATCGGAACAAACCGACATAGCGGAACAAGTTAATAAAGCTTGCGATTGCAATAAATCGCAATTAGAATTCATTGGAGGAGGCTCATCACATCGAGGAATAGAAAGAGTTCAGCAAGTGGGGTCCAACTTCTTATATATATATATTGAAGTTTGCATTTTAACCAAAGTCGAGATTGATAAAGCGTTGGTTAAATCAAAGTCGAAATTAATAAATAAAATTAAAGTGTCGTGTGTCAGATATGATATTTGGCGCAATATAAGGTCTCGACATAGGTTAACATATGCAGAAAAACGAGTTATACTTCAAGTTCTAAACGCAAGCCGAACCTTGCATAAATGAAACTGTTTGCTGAGCATATTATTGTTATATGCAAAGGATAAGCTTTGGGCTTATGATATATTGAGTTGTGATCAAAAGTTGAAATATTCATTTGATGGCTTATGAAGTGGGTTGGACTATGGTTTAACCATAGATTTGAAACATGTAAAGTTTCTGTATATGAAGAATGTGAACTGGGAATTGATTGTAAATCAAAGATGTCAAAAGATAAGCTACTACATACACTTATTCAAATTGCCAGCGCAAGGAAAGCAAATGGAGAGACATTTTTATATTCGCCAGACTCTAATTTTATTTGGGGTATTTAATTAGATTGCCAGATCAGCAGTTATATATATACAGCAGACACACAATCACAGTTACATATGTATGGCATATGGCCGTTACCCTGCGACAATGAACAAGGAAACAAACAAAGCCTAAAGGGACAAAGACACAGTCAAAGAAAAGACAAATGCGCAGCGAGCCAAGAGGTTGAATGAGTAAGCTGGAGTTTTCATTGTAATTGAATGTAAATGATTTTTATTTTTATTGTTTGTGATGCATTGGCAAGTCTCCGGAAAAGAACAAATATCCCACTGTAATGATAAATTGGTACCTACAGTCATGTTTTCTGAATGAGCGGATAAAAGAGATGAGAAGGCAGAAGGCAAAGAGACATGGCTGTCCATTTTGAATTCCCAGTAGAATACAAACAGCCATGAAGCTATTTTGTATAAAACAGGGTAATATACAAGGGGAGAAGGTTGACGAAAACAGAGTGAGAGAAGAAGAGAGTGTACAGAAGAATTGAAGAGAGTTGAAGAAAATAAGAAAGCTGCAAGAGGTTAGAGAGAGTGAGAGTAGAGAATGCGGAGTATGGAATTGAGGCAGAGAAGATAAGAAGGAGGAGTAGAACGAGATGCTGTGAAAAGTCAGAGAATGCAGAAATGAAGCAGTGAGGCAGAGTAGGAGGCGCTGAGCAAAGAAGAAGGAGAAGCTGATAGTGAATCTGAGAAGATGCAAAAATGATATAAGGACAGATATGAAGACTGTTGAACAGCAGAAGAGAAGGTACAGAACAGAGCGGATATCCAAGGTAAATCAGCAAGTGTTTTTCTTTTGAAAATAGATGGGAGTTGGTGCTACCACGTCAAGTTGTAGCTTGATAAAATGTCAATTGTAGTTGACTGAGGTTGGAGCCTTCTGTAGGTTGGTGCCTGCAGAAAATTGATGGGAGTTGGAGCTTCCTTGCAAGTTGTAGCTTGCAGAATTGAGGTTGGAGCCTCCTGTAGGTTGGTGCCTACAGAAAATCAGTGGTGAGAGGGAGTTGGAGCTTACCTTTGCATCACAACAATAATAAGATGTGGTTTTCTCCCTTTATGGGTTTCCATTTATATCTGGTGTCTCTGTGCATGATGTTTATGTGTTGATCTGGTTTATTTCATCTGCTTAATACTTGTTGCTCTCATATTAAGTCTACTGTTACATTATATTAATGCTTGCTGCTCTCATATTCTAAGATTACTCACATGTTAAGTTGAACATGAAATGAAGGTGTAAACAAGTGTTAATGAAAAAGTTTAAAAGTCCATGAATGTGTTAAACTGATTCACCCCCCCCCCCCTCTCAGTTTAACTAAGGGTTCAACAAGATTGGCTAAGCCAAATCTCTCTTCAGCCAATCACCCCCATGCCATATTCCAAGCATGAATGTGGAACTCATAACCAATCAAAAAGAATCAAACAAGCATGGAAGCTACCAAAGTTCTCCACCTACATCGTGAGGAATTTTACTGCCTCTTAGTCTCTCGGGCTTTACCGTAATCCACAGTCTGATCCAGGGATCACTAGGCCCTACACCAAGACCCACTATCTAGGCTTTATAGTACATCCCATCCCGGGACTACTAGGCCCAACGGAGAGCAATCCACCTCTTGGTTTTACTGTATATCCTGCCATTCACTGACAAGCATTCCTAGGCCCACTAAGGCACACAATCTTGGCTTTACCGCAACCCACAATCTGGTTCAAGGGTCACTAGGTCAGTGACTTTACCGTAATCCACAGTACAGTTCAGAGATCATTAGGCCATGTATTTGTCATTTTGGAGATCCACCTCACTCAGCTTCAAATCCATCCGGCAATCCAGCTCAACCAAAGCATGAGAACCCATCTCATCAAGGTTGTCCAAAAATGGTAAGGCTAAGCTAAAAATATTGTCACACCTAACAAAACCCATGCCATGACAGAAAAGTACCACATGCAATATCATACATGCCAAAGCTAGCAAGGAAATCACACATGCAAATCAATACCTGCAAAGAATCTTGTTGTAGCTACTTGATCCTGCTCTTCCTTGTTTGCTCCTTTCTTCCTCTTACCTCCTTTGTCTTTCTTGTTCCAATGCCAAAGTGCTCCAAGAAAACTCTAAGTGCCCAAGAGTGAGAAAGAGAGAGAGAATAATGAGAGAGCTCCAAAACTGAACTAAAAAAAGGTACCAACTAATATTCATAAGCCTTTTTATCAATGAGACCTCTATTTTCTTCATTTTCCATTATTTTCCTTCATTTTCCTCCTCACTTGCAACCTGTGGCCTTTCACCTCCCTTTTCTCCTATTTTTCATTATTTTCATAAATAAATGTGCCAATAAATGCCACTTTGCCTTTCCAAAGCCTTAGCCATTTCCTTTTCCAATTTCAATAGCCATAATAAACTGAAATGAACACGCACTAGGATGTTTTGCCCAACATTCAGCTTGGAATTAGTGTCCCATCAACCGTGGTTCTTATTTTTAACTTTTATTACATGGAATTTTCACCAAGGCTGTTATAGAGAGTGATCACCTATGGAAGATTAGTGCCTTGTCCTTTGGGAGAGATGGAGTCAAGGAGAATTTAAGGTTTGGAAAGAGTTCACCCAATCAAGGAGGCATTCAAACAACTTCACATGACATTAGGGCATGGGAGCAGTTGCTTCGAGGTCTTTATACTTCGATTTGCAATAATTGATGACTTGTCGAGATGTATTTAACATAAATTATCTCTAGGAACGTTCACTCATTCATGCAAGGCCCATGACATGATGCAACACTACAAAATATCACAATTTCCACCAATTCGTATACAAAAGCAGTAAATTTCAGACTTGTATAGCGAAAATCCCAACAACATGCATGTGACAAAAGTAAATAACAAGAATAAGCATGAAAATAGCATTTACATGTACAAAAGAGTATATCCAATCATCATATTATGCCAATAATGAAGCTCCAAGAAAAGAGAGAGAAATCCAAACTCGTCCACCAAAAGGGATAGTGAAAATATCATAATAGCTAATAACCCAATCCAAGTGATGATGATGAAAATGAATAATCTAACTTCTATTTATACAATCCTCTAAGGGATTCAAATGGCCTAATGAAGTCCAGGGGGTGCCATGATCTAGAACTGGACTCCAAACATAGTGGACAAGGGGTTGGCCACTTGTTTTCCAAGCAAGAACCTGTGTTGCTCCCAAGTGGGTGTGGGGGCACAAGGACATCCTCATGGGTCTCCAAGCGGATCTAAAATGCATGTAGACCATCTGTACGAGCTAGGACGATGACATAATTCCCCCTTTGTAGTGGGACTCATCCTCTGGAACCTGGAAATTCTGCCAAGTGTACGGTGCATGTGTGGAGTCGATTGGGCATGGTGAACCAAGTGCATCATCCTCATCCAAAAGGTGGAACACAAGCAATCAAAAAGTGTTGTTGGGGATCCATGAAGTACTCTCTACTATGGTGGAGGCCCATGGCTCTCAACGCTCACCCCACAAGTGCCAATGTGGCCCTCTAGAGGGCTAGGACCCCGTATAGGGAGACCTAGCACCAAATGGAGACCCACCTGCAATCCTGCATAAGATTCAATGTGTCCCCTTGCCCTCCAATACAACAAGTCATCAGAATAATCAAGTAAAACAACTTACAAGTCATGGAACCGATGGGGAACTTTATGGTGGCATGTCCATCCATAGTGGGCTTCAAAATGTACAAGTATCTCCAAGCTCAATAGGGGGTAAACCAAGGACCCTATTAGGTGGTTTCAAACTTTAAAGGGGGCAACATGTCCATGGTACATCCCTAAAGTGGTAGGTGACAAATGATATAATGATGAAATGGAGTGGGGGATTAGGGGAATCATCTAGACCACATGTCACAGTACAAGGGTAGCTATAATAGGGGAAGCCCACACTTGGGTATGTGAGTGTAAGAGGGAGCAAATCATGAGACATGAGTTACCCTGGCCTTTGTTCTTCCACCCTTCTTCATATGCCTTTTTCCTTTGATTGATTTTTCTTCATAACTACTCAGGTGTCCAGGGGATGAGAGCATGATGTGTAGTATATAGCAGTGGATACCCCCTTAAGGTGGGGTGGTTCATCACCCACCAGGGATTGGAAACATCATGGGTTCCTTAATGATCGAGGGGGTTCATCTAGGGCCCATAGGAACCAGGGTGATGGCCATGATAAGAGGTAGAGCTCATGCTTTGATTTTTCCCACATGCTAAATTTGTATGTCCCACCAATCTTTTGCATCTTGTGGTACATTTCTTGTTGAGAGTGGACAAATGTGATGAATAAAATAATATAAATAATGATTAATTAGTTAATTAGTAATTAGGTTGAAATGGCATGTCTGATTAGACATGACCTTTCGTGAAGAGACACCTGTCTAGGTATATAAGCAGACCTCATTTGTAACATCCATCAATCAATTCATTCATCATACATTTTAATATAATATTTGTATCCTCATGGATATTTTCATGTTCCAAGTCTTCTGGAGTATTTAACTTGAGAAGGAACTTTGTTCACTTCATTTGGTATCAAAGCAGTTCGAGCCTTCGGTCGCTTAACCGCCGCACAGAGCCACGCTCTCCGATCCAAGTCCTTGACCATCAAATTCGTCAACATTGTTGTCGTTGAAATGTTTCGCTAAACCTTTGGAGTTTCTCCGTTGCTAAGGCCCTTGGCCATTCTTTTAAAGAAGAAGAAGAAAAGAAAAAAAAAGAGAATAAAAAAATAATTATATTTGGAAATATATATATATAAAGTAAAATTAAAAAGATTAAAAAAAAAGAGGTTGGAAAATATATATATATATATATATATATATATATATATATATTCGACTTACATGTGGTCGTTGCAGCCACTATTGGCCACCCAATAGTAACAGTCCACATCGTCGACATCCCTGTACCCACAGTTGACTATCCTGCATCCAATCTCACCGCCTCACGGCTTCCACCTGCAACATTTATTCGTACGACTAAAACGTTGAGCCGCCTTTCCCATCACCGTAGCCTCACGCACAAACCTGTACAAATTTGTACGACTAAAACCCTAAGCTGCCTTTCCCATCACCGTAGCCCCACTCACAGAGCTATACAACCACTATGTCACTGCATCACAACAATGTCAACCCATATACGAAAAAATTATTATAAAGAAAAAATATTATATAAATAAAAATCAATTACCTTGCTCACATACACTATCACCCCACTGTGTCCGCACCCCCAACAACCCCCACTACGTTTGGCTATCGCTGCGAATCATTCTGTTGTGATCATTTTTACAAATCGATAAACCCATCCCCTGTCACTCATCTTATTTTTCATTATCAACCGACCCTATCCACTGCCTTCCGTCCACATCACCGCCAACTATCTTCGCTGTCTTGTTTTGTCCTCCAATTGCCATAGCCCAATCCACATCATGACTAACAATCAATCACCGCATACAACCTATTCAGTCGTGACTCAATCTGCCTCGAGTTAAATCCACAACCGCTAGCATCGTTACATTGTTTCCACCATCACCTTGTGGAAGTCAAAAGTCGTGACTCAAACGTACAAGGTGTGACTTTTCATGAACATACAAATTCATATAATTAAAGGGTTAAGAGGGATATAATAAAAAATTTATATACAAATATCTAAATTTTTTTGAAGGTTTAATATATATATATATATATAAAGGACATTTAAGTATTTAAAAAAAAAAAAAATCTAAAGCGAGTACTTTATAAAAGATAGAAGGAAGTATATAATATAAAAAAAGGGTTGTAATAAATGAGAACCATATTATAAACAACAAAAAGAAGGTTTATTGAAATTTCAATAAGGAAGCTTACAAGGATATTATAATCTAAAAAGAAATAAATAAATAAAAAATTGAAAGCGTTGAGGAGAAATATATAGAAGAAAAGTGAAGTGAAAGTACTAGCATTTTTAAATAATTTACAAGTTATAGATATAATATAAGGTGTCAAGATTAAGTGAAATATTACAAATTTTTTCGACTAACGTAAAATAGAATCAATCATCAAAGATCAAATAATGAAGTCAAAATCAGAATTGAAAGAAAGAAGATTTTTAGACACCGTACCTTGTGACGCTAAAGTGCTATTTAAAATTAAAGGAACTCTCGCAGGAAAAGATGTCACTATTACTATATCACCCGCTGAAAAGAAAAATTATATAAACCCTAAAATTGCCAACCAGTTGGTGATTCCTAAGTCAAATGTAATTGAAAAATTGGACTTTTTTTACAAGGAAAAATACGACATAAAAAGTCTACAACTAAATATTGGGGATTATACTTTTATCTCTCAATTTAACGTGAAAACCCTACTTTTTGACAATAGTGAAATTGTGTTAGGTTCACCATGGATGGAAACCCTATGTTCATTTATCCTAAATGCGAAAAAGAAATTTTTGACATTCACCTACAAAAAGAAGAATAGAATGCTACAGGATGTTAACTTGAAGCCAAATCCCGTGACGCCTGAAGACATACAAGACATTTCAAAAGTAATTTTCCAAGAAGGTAAAAAGGTGATACAAAGTATGCAAAAGGAAATTGACAAAATCACCACTAACAAGAATGAAGAGGTTGCTCGCCTTAAGGACCATAACGAAAAATTACTAACGCAAATTAAGAAGCTGAAGAAGGATAAGAAGTCATTGGAAAACAAGGTGCAACAACTTGTCGAAAATGAAGCATCGAAACCTTCAAATGTAGAAATTCAAGTTGATCAAAAGACATCAAATAATGATCCAGTCAGTAACACAAATCCAGAAAACGACACAAACATGATAAGGGAAATTCAAATCACTAGGATTACCTATCGACATCCGAATCATGGAAGTAGACAACTCGATCAAGCTACATATTCTTAACAAAGTCAGCAAGCTCATATTCCAAAGAATACTAATGTCGATGCAATCCACTCATGTGATAACAAATCGTCACAAGTTGCCAGTCATCGTAAGATTCCACAAAATATTGATTTAGGATGGTCTGATCCATTCTCAGTGCGACAATTTTGTTTGTCACTTAGAGGATCATATCAACTTGTATCAACAAGGATGATTGCCCCGAGACGAGAAGACATTCGTAGCAAGAAAAGAAATCAAGGCCTTTCATCAACAAGCTTTGAGGACAAAGCTTTTTGAGGAGGAAAGCAATGTAATGAATAAAATAATATAAATAATGATTAATTAGTTAATTAGTAATTAGGTTGAAAGGGCATGTCTGATTAAACATGACCTTTCGTGAAAAGGCACCTATCTAGGTATATAAGCAGACCTCATTTGTAACATTCATCAATCAATTCATTCATCATACATTTTAATATAATATTTGTATCCTCGTGGATATTTTCATATTCCAAGTCTTCTGGAGTACTTAACTTGAGAAGGAACTTTTTTCACTTCAACAAATTATGTTATTTCTTTTCCTTTTAGCTGCATCAACCTCTGGGCATCGTTCCAGGCCCAACCAAGGTGTGGACAAGGGGAAGGGAAGACTAACCCTATGTGGACCCAATGGATACATGTGGACCCGATGGGAAAAGAGATGAATGGGACTAGAATGAGTGGTAGGGGGGTGATATATATGGTGTTGGGAAGTAGGACCATGCAACCAAAATCGAGATTTTTCATATAGTGTCAACCCTAAAGCTAATGGCGAGTAAAGGAGATCCCACGGGACTAGGATACAAGGGTAACCACGAAATCAGGCAATGGAGACAAGAATACATACCTAACCAACTTTTTATGTCAAATCCCCCCACCAATCCATGCCCAAAAGTGCCCCTGACACGTAAGGAAAATTACTCAACCATACCAATGAAAAGCCATACCTTTTGGGTCGAGAAGCCCACCTTCAAACATATAATCATAACAAGTGGGCGAGGGACCATATGGTTGGCTCAGGTGGCGGAGACAATGCCACATTGAGCTATCTAGTAGCTGCAAGGGGCTGTTGGGTGGGGACCATCTAGGAGAAACATTTTCTCCTATCTACACTACCCATAGGTGGTGGGTAACAGTGTTATAGTTAGTTTCATTTCTGAGTATTAGGCAGGTCTGAAATGTGCCCCCATATATCTTTTGACAATATTCAAATAAAATGCAGCCTTGCGGCTAGGAAGTATCTGTGAAATTTTCAATCTGAAAACTATACAGTTGTAGTGATAGATTTATTCCTCCTACTTATTATTTCAATAAGTTATTTTCATAAATATTCTGGCAAATGTCGAAATAAATACTACTGCAACTTTCACAAATATATATGCAGAGAAATGAACAGTAAAGAACATAAGCATAAGAATCAATCACATGTACACAGTTATTTTAGAACAATTGTCCCCAGAAAAACCCAATGCGGGAAAACCAATGCAGCAAATGAGGGTTTCGTTATAACTTTTTGGAGTTAGTTTCATAACATTTGGTATCAGAGCTTTGGATTCTAGGGTTTCGCTGCTCCAAACAGGTCATCGTGGCATTTTCGCTATAAATTTTTTTCTACGAAGGTTCAGAAGCTAAAAAATTTACCACGCGAAGCCGAAATCCTGAGGAACTTCGTGTAAGAATTTTAGATCTTGGTTCACAACATTTTTGGAGATATGATCTATGGAAGTTAGGGTTTTTGCAGGCTCCCAAATTTCATCTAAAAGAGGTGACCTTGGGAAAATCGACATAGCTCTCTCTCTGAGCATCAGATTGGAATTATGTAAAGAGTGGCCGAAAGTACACGGACGGTTGTTTCCTGTGTATCAATTTCAGAGCCAAAGGAAGAAACGGTGACACGTGGCACGTCGTATAAGTTCCCTCTACTGAACTTTTCCATAAAGTCATTGTGAGAGATTAGGCATAACTTTGTTTTGAAGCATCCAAATCAGGTTAGACTTGTAGCATTCGAAAGAAGATTCGGAGGGCTACTATAGGACCGAATTTCAGATATTGAAGATCTGAAATCACAGAGATACTTCAGTTTCAATATCGAGCTCCTTAAAAGCAAGAAAAAGGTGTGTATTTTTTCAAATTGCATAGGTCTTGTTTGAAAAATCAGTTTGAAGTGATTCCAAGGGCATAATGAAGCATAGATATCAGTACTGAGTTCTAAAATGCCCCTTAAAAAGAATTCAACATCCATTAAGCCCTCAGAATACTCTACTATGACTCATGAAGATGAAGAAATGCGACATGATATATCAAAATTACAAGACCAAGTGCACCGAATTTCGCTCTCACAAAGAGCAACAAAAAATGAAATGGAAGTTTTGAAGAAAGGCGTGGAAGCGAAGATTGATGGTTTGAAGAATAATATGGATGGTTTGAAGAAAGGCGTGGAAGCTAATATGGAGGGTTTGAAGAAAGGCGTGGAAGCTAAGATGGATGGTTTGAAGAATGGCATGGAAGAAAAAATGAAAGACAACATGGAAGACATGAAGAATGATCTAAAAGCATACATGGAAGGTTTGAAAGAAGGTTTGACAAAGTTGATACAAAACATGATTCCTAATGGCAAAAAGATAGTAGAGGAAACTCATGATGAGAACAAAATAAATGTTAATCGTGATTTCATGAACTCTAATGTTGGATCGAAGACCCACCATATTCCAAAGATCGATATGAGGAAGTTTGATGGCAAGGATCCCGTAATATGGATACTACAGATGAAGCAATATTTTGATCTCAATAATGTGCAAAACACACAAAAGGTATGTCTTGCAACTTTATATTTAGAACAAAATACATTTGTATGGTATCGATTGCTTTGCTCCCATAAAAAAATTGTCACTTAGTCAATTTTTACAGAGGAAATGATTGCACATTATGAGGATACAAATAGGAACACCTTCTTTAGCATATTGATAAATCTCAAACAAAAGGGTTCAGTGGTGGAGCACATTCAGGACTTCCAAAAATTGAATATAAGGGTAGCTGATATTCCAGAGGAACACAGGATTGATGTCTTCATAGGGACTTTAAAGGATAACAACCAACATGAGGTTCGCCTTTGGGAACCTGATTCATTGGAGAAGGCATTCAGGTTGGCAAGAAAATTTGAATGTAAAATTATGGCAACAAGGAAGCCTACCACTCACATTTATTAAAATGGAAGTGTTGCTACTCCTAGAATTCCACAACCTACAAGGTTGACACCACAACAATTGGAAGAAAAAAGAGCAAAAGGGCTTCGCTACAGTTGTGATAGCAAATACACTAAAGGTCATAAGTGTGCTCAGACGAAATTATTTTACATAGATTGTGAAAAAGAGGAAGAAAATGAACAAGAAGCTTCAAAAAAAGAGGATATACACCAGGAACAAACCCTAGAGAAAGAAGAAATGAGTCCGACCATATCCTATAATGCATTGGCAGGAATTACCACTCCTCAAACTCTCAAGATAGAAGGACATATCAAGAAAAAAAAGGTAATAATGTTGATTGATTTGGGTAGTACCCATAATTTTATTCATTGTAAGATAGCCAGGGAATTGAATTGCTTCCTATACCCAGCACCAGAGTGTCAAGTGATGGTTGCAAATGGAGGAACAATAAATTGCTCTGGAAAATGCCATAATATCAAGCTAACCATGGGGGAATATGTACTGAATAGTCCAATGTTTTCCATTCCAATGGGAGTTGTTGATATTGCACTAGGAGTACAATGGTTACAATCTTTGGGGACAGTAGCTTTTAATTTTCAAGAACTTTTATTGAAAAAAAATTCGGAAGGAAAGGAAGTTTAATTACGGGGTATCGCAGGGAAGCCGGGAAAGATAATAATCTCTAATGTCATGACAAAGCTTCTGAAAAAAGAACAATGAGGCGTAATTGCACAATTATGCTCACTAGAAGTTCCAACATCAAAATCATCTATTTTCTCCAGATCTCCAAAGAGTCTTGGACAATCATTCCAAGGTGTTTGAAACTCCCAAAGGACTTACAATCTTTGGGGACAGTAGCTTTTAATTTTCAAGAACTTTTATTGAAAAAAAATTCGGAAGGAAAGGAAGTTGAATTACGGGGTATCGCAGGGAAGCCGGGAGAGATAATAATCTCTAATGTCATGACAAAGCTTCTGAAGAAAGAACAACGAGGCGTAATTGCACACTTATGCTCACTAGAAGTTCCAACATCAAAATCATCTATTTTCTCTAGATCTCCAAAGAGTCTTGGACAATCATTCCAAGGTGTTTGAAACTCCCAAAGGACTCCCACCTATTCGTAATCATAATCATGTTATTCATTTGATTCCAGGAAGTGTTCCTCCAAACATCAGGCCTTACAGATATCCTTATGTCCAAAAGAGCGAAATTGAACGTATGATTGCAAAAATATTAGAGGTTTGTATAATTCAACCTAGTCAAAGTTCTTCCTCTGCTCCAGTAGTATTGGTGCACAAAAAGGATGGATCATGGAGCATGTGTCCACATTATAGGGAGCTCAATTAGCTCACTATTAAAGATAAATTTCCCATTCCTGTGATTGATGAATTACATGGAGCAATTTATTTTACCAAGTTGGATCTTCATTCAAGATATCATCAAATTAGAATGAAGATTGAAGATATTCTGAAAACAGCATTTCGAACTCATGAGGTTCATTGTGAATTTTTGGTCATGCCTTTTGGCCTTACCAATGCACCTTCTACATTTCAAGGGTTGATGAATTCCATTTTCAAACCCTTCCTTAGAAAATTTTCGTTAATATTTTTTGATGATATACTAATCTACAGCAAGTCTTGGAAGGATCGTGTTCAACATGTTGACAGGGTGCTCAAACTATTGGAGAAGAAACAAGTATATGCAAAAACCTCCAAATGTTTCTTTGGAGTAGAAGAGGTGGAATATCTGGATCATATTGTATCTCACAACCGTGTTAAGGTAGACACTAACAAAATTAAAGCTATTAAGGAATGGAAAGTCTCCACAACCATAAATTAGTTGCAAGGATTTCTCAGGTTAACAGGGTATTATCGCAATTTTGTTAAGAATTATGGGAGAATAGCAGCACCTCTAACAACATTATTGAAGAAAGATGCATTTTCATGGACTCCTAAAGCAACTAAGGCCTTTGAACATCTTAAATAAGCAATGTGCCTCGCACCAGTCTTAGCTATGCCAGACTTCACAAAAACCTTTATTCTGGAATGTGATGCCTCAGGAAATAGAATTGGTGTTGTTTTAATGCAAGAAGGAAGACCCATTGCTTTTGAAAGTCGTCCAATCAAAGGAAAGTATTTACAGAAAGTTATTTATGAGAATGAAATGTTGGCAATACTAAATGCACTAAAGAAATGGCGACCTTACCTAATGTGAAGACACTTCAAGGTAAAAACTGACCATGATAGTCTTAAATACTTTTTGGAACAAAGACTATCTTCAGAAGAGAAGCAAAAATGGGCCACAAAGATGTTGGGTTATCACTTTGAAATCCTCTACAAAAAAGGGAATCTAAATGTTGTTGCAGATGCACTCTCAAGAAATGATGAAGAGGTGGAAACATTGCTTTGTACCATTTCTATTATCCAACCAAATTGGATAACTGAAGCAAGGGATAAATGGAAAAAGGACAAAGAAGTGTGGACACTCATTCAAAAGTTGCCGCAAGATCCTAGTACATTTGATACATTTAGTTGGAAAAATGATTCCTTATGGTACAAAGATCGCTTATATCTTTGTAAGAATACCCAACTAAAACAAAAGATTATTTTGGAATTGCACACTTCTCCCTTAGGAGGGCACTCAAGAATTTTAAAAACTTACCACAGGGTGATGAAAGATTTTTTTTAGGATGGCCTTAATCTGATATTCAAAATTTTGTGGCAGAATGTTTGGTTTGCCAGCAAAATAAAGGGGAGACAATTAAGACCCCGGGTCTTCTACAACCTTTATCCATTCCAAGTCAACGTTGGAAGGATATTTCAATGGATTTTATCACAGGTTTACCTAAGTCCGAAGGAAAGAGTGTCATCATGGTGGTAGTTGATAGACTTACCAAGTATGCACACTTTTGTGCATATCTCATCCATTTAAAGCAATTACAGTTGCTACTGTATTTATGGAAACAATTCAAAAGCTACATGGAAACCCAAAAATTATTGTAAGTGACAGAGATCCCATTTTTGCTGGAAATTTTTGGACGGAATTATTTTCTTGCTTGGGTACTCGACTAGCTCATAGCTCATCTTATCATCCTCAATCCGATGGGCAAACTGAGATAGTGAACAAATGTTTGGAAGGATATTTTCGTTGTTTTGTATCTGATAAACAAACACAATGGGTCAAGTGGTTACCTATGGCTAAATGGTGGTATAACACTTCCTTCCATACTGCAGCAAAAATGACCCCATTTATGACACTTTATGGATATCATCCACCGTCCATCACATCATCTTTAAGAGAAAATTCTAAGGTGCAAGCAGTGGAAGATCACATCAAGCATCAACAACAAGTTCTCCAACTCTTAAAGGATAACCTAAATTTGGCACAAAATCGAATAAAACAACAGGTAGATCAACATCGCATCGAGAAAAGTTTTGATGTAGGAGATTGGGTATTTTTACGGCTACAAACATACAAACAAACGTCCCTCAAACAAGCTAAGAAGGATAATAAATTATCGCCAAAGTACTATGGTCCTTACAAGGTGTTGCAAAAGATTGGTACTATGGCATACAAATTGGAGCTTCTTGCTTCTTCTCGAGTGCATCCAGTTTTTCATGTTTCAGGCTTAAAGAAGGTTATAGGTGACAAACTTCCAGTTCAAACTATATTTCCAGAACTTAACGAGGAAGGAAAAATCATATTGGAACCTGAAGTAGTCACGAAAACAAGAACTCGGCAGCTACGAAATCGATCAATTTCAGAGTATCTCATCAAGTGGAAGAATGTACCCACTGAAGATTCTATATGGGACGATGAGAATTTTATACAGAAGCATCCAAATCTACTCAAGTGTTGATGACAACACTTTTTTGAAGGAAAGGGGCATGTTAGGTTCCTATATTACTAATGTAGTCCCTTGTTGCTATTATTCTAATCCCTTATTGTTGTTAGTGTAGCCTATGTCACAGGGTTCGGCGAATTTGAACCTTGAGGTTCGAAATTCGGCGAACCTCAAAAAAAATTTCAAATTCGTTTAGGTTCGGCGAACCTGAAAGCCGAACCTAAAGGCGAACATGAAAGCCGAACTTGAAAGCCAAATTCGAACCTGAAGGCGAATTTAATGGAAAAAATTCATTTAGGTTCGATTTTTAATGAATTTAAGGTTTTTTTTACGGCGGATTTGATCTTAGTGGTTTTAAAAACAGTGGGCGAGTTTTCTCTTCCCGCCACGATTTTCCCTTCCCGCCATGGTGCCGTGTGCAATGATGTTCGATTAATTATTTAATGGTTAGTGCGTGATTGCTTTTACAAAGCAAATTCGTGCTTTATCCGGTCGGGTTTTAGCGTTTGTTTGTGCCTGTGGTCGTGTTGATTTGCCGTGGTGTTCACTGTTCGCTGCAATCGACGGTCGAGCGACGACTCACGAAGAGTGTGCCGAAGTGTTGCTACAGGCTACAGCGGCCAGCCTACAGCCTGCGGCTACAGCGTTACGAGTTACAGGTTAGTAAATGTAACCTCTGGCTCAGATGTGAGGTATGGCTTCAGCCTAGCGTAAACAGGATTGGGATTAAAGTTTAATTTCAAAGTTTGGATGGTTTACTCGTAGCCAGCTCTAATGCAGGTGGAAAGTGATCGGTAAAATTAAGATGGTGCTCCTCTTTTCAGCCTTTTCTTAATTCATAATTGAGATTTGTGAAATCGTTATCAAACACGCCAGCCCCAATGCAGGTGGAAAGTGATCGGTAAAATTAAGATGGTGCTTCTCTTTTCAGCCTTTTCTTAATTCATAATTGAGATTTGTGAAATCGTTATCAAACACTATTTAACATTTATGTAAATGCTAATAAATAAGGCGCAAGAAATTTTAAAAACTGTGTTATTTTCAAAGGAAAGTGATAAACTGAGTTGTCCTGGATTTATTAAATAAGAGTTAAGCGGTGGCAATGTCCATGGGTTTGTTTTATATATTTATGAGTCCCTGCCTTCTGTGGACTATAGCTTTAGATAGGCGTTGACCACACATTAAAATGTTTTCACTAACCAATGTATTGCAGGTTTTAACCAATGATTTGAGAATAAATATTAGATTAAACAATTTTTTTATTCAAAGATTTAGTTTCCCTTTCTTATTCCCAAAAAAAACTGTATAAGTTTATTAAACATAGGATAATTAATTTCACATTTCACTTTGATGTTCTTTTAATGCTAAAGTGTAATTATTATTATTTGAAAACATTAATGCTAAGGTGTAGTTAGCATTATTTGAAAACATTTAATGCTTTGCACTCTCCACTGCAAAGCCTACTTATCCAATAAAAGAAAAATAGCTTCAAAGCCACCCCATTACAATTCATGGCATGTTACATGTCTTCTACAAATGCTGATTTATACCAGCATTGGACGGTCGACTTGCAGGCCCTCCCTCACTATTGTGAATATCAGAAGACTACATCGCTCTCATGTCGTTGTATAGACATAGAGCCTAGTCAATCCCGTCATTGATATAATTAGAGCATGCTATGATTAAGTTATTCATGTGTGTTTACTAATCAAAATTTGTATTCATAGTTTTATAATTTATTAATTGATTTTGATTTTTAATTAATTTATGCCATATATTTTTATATTTATTGAAAAATATGTATAGTCGAACCTAATGTCGAACCTCATTACGAACCTCATCGAAAAATTCGAACCCGAATCGAACTTAATCATTGCCGAACCCAAATTCGAACCCGAACCGTGTGACATAGAGTGTAGCCACCTTATGGTTATTGTTGTACCCTATAACCCCCATATTGTTATTATTGTGCCCTTCCATTATTATTGTTAGGTCAGCTAGGATTATATTGTGACCCCATGGACTGCTATATATAGAAAGGAGGTTTTTTCATTTGTATCATCCAAGAATTGTTCATTTATGTAATGTAAAGGAGGTTTCCCCCTCGAAGTGGCTTATTTCTAAGGCGTTGATCTCTCTTTTGTTCAATTTTTGGAGTTGGTTTCATAAAACCTTCTGAGCAGCGCAGAGCCTAGCAGGGCTGACGCTGGGGCTTCAGCGGCAGCGCTTGGGGTTCTAGGTCTAGAATCAGGTTGAGTCTTCTAAATTCCATTTGAGGGTGTCGATCAATCAAAATCTTGGTCTCAGAACAGAAGTTTAGCTGAAGATATATTTTTTCTTTGTCGTGTTACCCAGTTGGGTGTCGAGATTTGTTGTACTCAGATTCTACTTAATAATAATAAACCCTCATATCTGTTGCGCCGGTTTTCCCACATTGGGTTTTTCTGGGGTCTTATGTCCAAAAATCTGTGTGTCACTTTGTTGAATGAGTGTAATATTCAGTAAATGATTTGCATGTGTGTAGGTTGTTAGTTGTGTTTACTTCTGTATTTTTTGAATATTTTTTCTGAAAATAACTTGTATATATTAATCAAGTAGGAGAAGTAAACCATGATACTACAGTAGGATTTCTGCATTATGTATTCAGGAATTTTCACATGGTATCAGAGCGATACCAGATCAAGTTGAATCTCCAACAAATCGGCTGAAGAATATTTTGTCTGCAAGACAACAGCAGAAGTAGCAGAGATCCAGAAAGGGCAGCTTGGCAATAGGACGACGCAGACCCAAAAAAGGCCAACGCTGCAACTACAGAAGGCCATCAGGCTTACGCAGAGCCTCCCCAGGCTAGCGTAAGGACTGCGTCAGCTAGTCTGGGGTTACGCAGTCGACTTCTGAGCAGCGTTGAGGCTACATTGGGCCAGTCAGAGGGACGCAGTCCAATCATTCTTCATGTTGCAGAGAAGTCTTGCCAAGATCCGGAAGCAGTGCTTCAGATCTTTAACAGTCCTGGTGTGGTGGAGATTCTGTCGATGCAGAATTGTGCCTAGCTAAGTCAACAAAGAGCGGGAGGAAGACAATTGATCAACAGATCTGAGCCAAACAGATCTGAGATTTGTTAAAATTGGACAACTAGGTCCAAACTCCATGTTGTGATGCTCAGATGAAGATACCAATATTTTTATTGGGTTTCTCTTTCAGAGAGGTGCAAGATCGATCTAAAGATCATCTTGATGCGATTAGCAAAACATTTATTTTGAATTTATTTTGTAATATATTCAAATATATGCAAGTCGGCTTTAAGGTTTTGTACCCCAGCAAATGTGTCACACACCCTCAAGTGATGGATATAAATAAGGTCAACATTGGAGGACATTTCGCTCATCTCATCATCACAAATATTTCTCTCTCCACTTCTGATTGGTTCGAGATACTTGGAGGCAATCTGCGGTTCACACGTCGGAGAAGGACAAAGACATTGCTACTGCAGCTAGGGTTTCCACCGTTGGTTTGACCAGCATTGACTTTGGTCAACGCATAGTCAAACAAAGCTGAATTTTCACATAGACTTCGATTTCTGCAATCCGTACATTTTGGCACAAGAACCGAGGTCAATGGTTGACTGTAGTGCTGCGTTGACTTTGACTTGTTGTTCTGCATTGACTTTTCTGGTAAGAATTGACTTTTATAGGGTTGACTTTGAGTTGACCATTTGGATGTTTTGAGGGTTGTGTGACATTGTTGGTTAGCCGACCATATCGAGACTTTGCTGGTTGAAGCATCTTGTTGACCGTCGTAATGCACCATCACAATTATCTATTTCTGGCTTGTCTTTTGTCGATCTACTGGTATGTTCTATCAGCATTTTACTTTATGGTTTATGTGATTGTTGTCTAGTATTGAAGAGAAAATAAAGTTGCATCAAGCATAGAACATCTACATAAATTTACATGGTATCGGAGCTAAGGTGAAGACAAAGCCCTAATTTGTAGCAATCATCGAAGAAGAAAATGGGTTCCACAAACTATGGCTTCAAGCAGGATGACAAATTCACTGGGAAGGATGACTTCCATGCTTGGAAGATAACATTGGATCTTAAATTAGAAGACCAAGATGTCATGGACTATGTGCAGGGTAAAATCCAAGAACCTCCATCCAATGCTACTGCTGCTGCAAAAACAAAATATAAGAAGGGCGAGATCAAAGCAAAGTTGATGATCAGGGACTCAATTCACAAGAGTCTGGTTGCCTACATCTATGAGTTGGGCACATTCAAAGAGATGTATGATAAGTTGGTCCACATGTTCAAAGCCAACAATGCGAATCAAGTCCTATTCTACAAGAATCAATTGAAGAATCTGAAGAAAGGCAAGGATGACTTTGTTCAATCATATTTTCTGAAGTTGACCGAGATCAAGAACAATCTATTGGCTATTCGGGAGACAATAGCTGATCGAGAGATGGTACTCACCGCACTTGGAGGGCTCTCATATGTGTTCAACACTACCATTCTCAATAATAATGTGATACCTGACTTTGACGAAGTACTATCAAGATGCATTCAAAAAGAGACAAGAATGAAGGAAATGCGGCCTACGCTACTCATTCTAGAAAGAAGAACTTTGGTGGTCCAAAGAACAAAGGAAGAGCAGGGGCCCAAGGAAAGAAGGGCAAGTGTTACACTTGTCATAGGCAATGTCACTATGCTAGAGAATGCCCTTTCAAGAAGGATTCTCCCGATGGTGATGACAACAACAACAACCGGAGGAATGGCAATCAAAGGAACAACAGGTTCAAGGGAAAGAGGAAGGCTCCCTCCGGCGGAAATGGTCAACCTTTCAAAAGGTCAAGGAACTCCAGGTATGAGGAATCAAATGTTGTTGATAAAAGAAATGAATACATTCTTGTATCTGCCTTCTCTGCTGCATCTCCACCCGACACTATGGATGTCTGGTTGATAGATAGTGGTGCCTCAAGGCACATCACTGGGTTCAAGGAAGCACTCTCTGATATAGTTGAGAAGGATACCATGCTGGAAATTATCCTTGGAGATAATGCCACATATCCCATGAAAGGGACAGGGACTCTGAATCCACTTGTCTCAAGTTCAAGTCCTCCAATTGCAGGATGTACTCTATGTACCAAATTTGAAGAAGAACCTTGTGTCTATATCGACCATGGAAGACAAATGTTTCAACGTGGCATTCAATAATGGAAAGGTGCGCATGTGGAAGAAGAGTTTCAAGGAAGCTATCATGATTGGGTTTAGAGTTGACAAACTCTACCAGGCTGGAGGAAGTCCATTGGGAGCGATGACATGTGATACTATCCGACACATTGAACTATGGCACCAGAGGTTTGGACACCTTCACTACAAGGCCCTTCCCTAAGCAAGGAAGGTGGTGACGGGGATGCCCGAGTTCTCAAATAATCATGAAGGTGTATGTCAGGGTTGTGCTGAAGGAAAACATACAAGGGGACCTTTTCCCTCAAGCGTCACAAAGACATCTGATGTCTTACAATTGATCCATTCGGATCTGTCTAGTATGCTGCCTGTAACATCCTTGGGAGGATGTTCTTATTATATGACGTTCATAGATGACTTCTCTCGCAAATCCTGGATATACTTCTTGAAGAAGAAGGATGAGGATTTCATGTGGTTCTGTACCTTCAAAGCCTTGGTGGAAAATATGATAGGGAAAAAGATCAAGATTTTGAGGACCAATAATGAAACTGAATATGAGACGAACAAGTTCAAGAACTTTTGCAGAGAAGCTAGCATCAAAAGGGAGACCACAACTGTCTATACTCCTGAGCAGAATGGCGTTGTTGAACGAAAGAACAGAACCATTGTGGAAGCTGCCCGTGCCATGCTATGTGACCAGGGTCTACTGAAGTTTCTGTGGGGAGAAGCTACAAACACTTATGTGTACATACAAAACCGATGCCCGCATTCCGCTTTGGACTCCAAAACTCCCGAAGAGGTTTTCATTGGTAAGAAACCTGACGTCTCACATTTTAGAGTTTTTGGATGTCTTGTTTATTTTCATGTGCCGAAAGAGAAGAGGAGCAAGCTGGATGCTTCTGGGAAGAAAGGAATGTTTGTGGGCTACAGCGAAACTTCGAAGGCCTATAGAGTCTATGTGCCTAGTCAAAGGGAAGTGGAGATATGCCACGATGTCACTTTTGACGAAGATGCTTCCCTGAAGAAACTAGTCAATCTTCCGAGATCTGAGGAAGATCATGAAGCAAGGCCTAGAAATCAAGAAGAACCGAAGGATGAGATGATGTTGATGTTGAAGGACCGATGGACCCGATTGATCCACCTCCTTCACTGGGAAAGAGACCATCATGGCTCAGGGACACCCTTGAGGATGCTGAGGGACATATGGCCCCAAGGGGGACATTCTGTGAAAGCAAGAAGCCGAGTAGATACCAAGGGTATCTAGCAGCCATGAGTACTATTGTACAATCCGAGCCTGGATCTTTTGAGGAAGCCATAAAGCATTAAGTCTGGAAGGATGCTATGCCCAAAGAGTATGAGTCCATAATGAAGAATGATGTCTGGGATGTGGTTCCAAGACCAAAGGACAAAGCAGTTGTCACCTCGAAATGGCTCTACAAGATCAAGCATGGATCTGATGGAAGTGTTGAAAAGTTCAAGGCCAGATTCGTTGCCCGTGGCTTCTCTCAAAAGGAAGGCATAGACTATGATGACATATTTGCACCTGTGGCACGATATACCACCATTCGATCTATCATAGCCCTTGCTGCTACGCAAGGATGGAGTCTTCATTAGATGGATGTGAAGACCAGCATTTCTGCATGGTGCGATAAAGGAAAAGGTGTATGTAGAGCAACCTCTGCGGTTCGAAATCCAGGATCTGGACACCCATGTCTGCAGGTTGAAGAAAGCCCTCTATGGGCTGAAGCAAGCACCCAGAGCTTGGTACAAGAGGATAGATAGCTAGCTGATGAAGCTACGCATCACTCGTAGTAATGTTGATCCAAACCTTTACTTCAAGGTTGATAGAGAGAAGCCTCTCATTCTGGTGTTGTATGTGGACGACCTCTTCCTGACAGGAGCTGACCCTCTCATTCATCAGTGCAAAAGGGAGCTCGCTGCTGAGTTCGAGATGAAGGACCTAGGACTGATGCACTACTTCCTAGGCCTAGAGGTCTAGCAGAGACCTGGCGAGATTTTCCTTCCTCAAGGAAAAAACATTGTGAAGCTTCTGGAAAGATTTAGTATGGTGGACTGCAAGTCCGTGTCGACACCGATGGAGCTCAACTTTAAGAAGTTGAGTGGCAGCGCTGCTGGGCCCATATTGGCAAATCCTACTAAGTATTGTCAACTCGTAGGGGCCCTGATGTTATTAGTGAACACCCGTCCAAATATATGTTTTGTAGTGAACACTTTGAGTCAACAGATGGTTGAGCCTCATCACACTCATTGGGTTGGTGCGAAGAATCTTCTGAGATATCTTCGAGGCACGATAAACCATGGGCTGAGATACACTGCCAAGAGCGTGACTCTCCTTGGATATACTAATGCCAACTGGGCTGGCAGTGTGGTGGATCGTAAAAGCACATCGAGATGCTGCTTCACACTTGATCTGCTTTGATATCATGGATGAGCAGGAAGCAGAAGTCGATGGCTTTAAGCACCGCGGAGGGCGAATACATTGCAGCGAGTATGGCCTGTTGTGAAGCAATTTGGTTGCCAAAGCTCTTCAGTGCGTTGTTCGGGCATGTGCTAGATACCACCGTGATACTCTGTGATAACTAGAGTGGGATTTGCTTGTTCGAGAATCACGTGTTCCATGATCAATCCAAGCATATTGATATCAGGTACCACTTTACCCAGGATATGGTATAACGAAGCGCCGTAAGGCTCGATCATATAGGAACTGATGAGCAGGTTGCGGATATTCTCACAAAGCCCCTGGGAAGGTCAAGTTCCTAACCTTCCGTGAGAGTCTTGGTATCGTGGAACGACCCTATGATGAGGGTCCTATTGGACGATGAGCTCTGGGAGCTCTGGGGGACTTTGGGGATAGCTTCTCGGAGCTATAAGCAACCATAGGGCTAGGCTTGCCGAACCTTGTTGGTGTGCTTGGGCCCCACCATTGTGATGATTAAGTTGGTTCACCTCTCATTATCTGTGCCCATATGCATCCTACCCATTGAGTTTAGGGCTCATGGGAAGTACCTCTCATTTGGCCAATGAGGTGGGAAAAGCTAGAGACTAGTAGCAAACACTGTTGGACGCATCAGAGATTGGCGTACTCTCTATCTAGGATGGTTTGGTCCAACCACTTGATCTAGGATAAAGTCTAGTGAGGTTTCGGACCTCCTATTGACTTCGGGTCAGATAAAACAACTTCGAGTTGGAATGAGACTCTTTGTGAGTCCTATAGAGGTTTCAGACCTCTGGACTGAATCTGTCAGCCGGGAATGATGTCTTTGTGACCGACCCACTTCTGTTCTGAAATAAAGAGCCAGCAAAGCAAGTTACAGCGGGATGATGCACGATGTTGAGTTGCACAGGTGGATGGAGTTCTCCCTAATTGAGAGGGAGTGTTAAAATTGGACAAATAGGTCCAAACTCCATGTTGTGATGCTCAAATGAAGATACCAATATTTTTATTGGGTTCCTCTTTCAGAGAGGTGCAAGATCGATCTAAAGATCATCTTGATCCGATGAGCAAAACATTTATTTTGAATTTATTTTCTAATATATTCAAATATGTGCAGGTCGGCTTTAAGGTTTTCTACCCCAGCAAATGTGTCACACACCCTCAAGTGATGGATATAAATAAGGTCAACGTTGGAGGACATTTCACTCATCTCATCATCACATATATTTCTCTCAACACTTTTGATTGGTTCGAGCTACTTGGAGGCAATCTATGGTTCACACGTGGGAGAAGGACAAAGACATTTCTGCTGCAGCTAGTGTTTCCACCATAGGTTTGACCAGCGTTGACTTTGGTCAATGCATAGTCAAACGAAGCTGAATTTTGGCATAGACTTCGATTTTTGTAGTCTGTACATTTTCGCACAAGAACTGAGATCAAAGGTTGACCATAGTGTTGCGTTGACTTTGACATACTGTTGTTCTGCATTGACTTTTCTGGGTTACGTTGACTTTTCTGGGGTTGATTTTGAGTTGACCGTTTGGCTGTTTTGAGGGTTGTGTGACATTGCTGGTTAGCTGACCATATCGAGACTTTGCTGGTTGAAGCATCCTGTTGACTGCCGTAACGCACCATCACAATTCTATGTTTCTAGCTTGTCTTATGTCGATCTACTGGTATATTCTATCAGCATTTTACTTTATGGTTTATGTGATTGTTGTCTAGTATTGAAGAAAAAGTAAAGTTGCATCAAGCATAGAACATCTACATAAATTTACAACAGGAGGACGAAGACCCAGAAAAGGCCAACGCTGCAGCTACAAAAGGCCATCAAGCTTACGCAAAGCCTCCCCGGGCTAGCGTAAGGACTGTGTCACCCAGTCTGGGTTTACGCAGTCGACTTTTGAGCAACGCTGAGGCTACACTGGGCCAGTCAGAGGGACGCAGTCCAATCATTCTTCCTGTTGTAGAGAAGTCTTGCCAAGATCCGAAAGTAGTGCTTCAGATCTTCAGCAATCCTGGTGTGGTGGAGATTTTGCCGGTGCAGAATTGTGCCTAGCTAAGTCAACAAAGAGCGAGAGGAAGACAATTGATCAACATATCTGAGCCAAACAGATCTGAGATTCAATCAAGGGGGTCAGAGAGTACCGTCTAATTGTGTTTGGCTGAAGATTCCAGGAGGGAAATCAGTTGTCGGAGGGAGTAGCTACTATAGAGGGTTTCTAATCACCAAGAAACCCAAATCCAACGTTTTATGTTGAGTATTGCAATAGAAAGAGGGAAAAGAGTATTTGTTTTGATAGATCTGAGCAGATGGCGCCATATGGACTGAGAGATCAGGATAGCTTGGACGGTATGTCCAACTTCGTTATCTAGAGGGCCATGATCCTATCAATCCTAGATGAGTATGGCCTCAAGGATCATGCAGAGAGAGTCCTAGTTGTGTCAACCGATGCAGATCCTCTAAAGAAGTACGAGGAAAATCAAGTGCGAGTTAAGCATTTGATTATGGACAGAGTCAAAGACCACGTTGTGCCTCATATTTCCAAAAAGAATATGGCAAATGAGATGTGGGTAGCATTGGAAACAATGTATCAGGGAGGCCCTGTCTAAAGAAGGATGCTTCTGGAGAATCAGATGCGGTTGTTCCAGATGCAGAAGGGTGAGGAGATAGATCCATTCCTCTACAGAATTCAGACTATCCGGGATCAACTAATTGCCATGGGTACAAATCCAGATGAGGGGCTCCTAGTGAGGACTGCCCTAAATGCAGTCACTGAAGAACAAGAAACATTTGTCCAAAGCATTTTGGGCAGGGCAGCATTACCATCATGGGCAGACATGTGGGCAATCCTCCATCAGGAGGAAATCAAGAGATTCACCAAGAGGCAAAGCAGTGGAAGCGGATCAGCCAGAGTGAAGAAAGAGGAGGATGATGCAGCCCTTGCATCAAAGGAATGAAAGCAACAAGGGAAGAAGAAGAGGGATCTTTCCAAGGTCCGGTGCTTTAACTGTGGTGAACTTAGACACTTCACCAGCACTTGTCCTAAGAAGAAGGACGAAGGATCTTTTGAATCCAAGGCTGAAGCAGCAAAGGATGATGGATTTGATGATGATGCAACCATGAGTGTTCATGTGCCTCGAGAGAAGAGTTGGGGTGACATGGATCTGTAGAGCAGCTACAGATCAAGATGGCGGTATCCCTGAGTCAGCCCTACACTTGGATCACATACGAGCTACGAGAGCCTTAAGACGGTAGCGGGATAAGTCGGGAGATTGTTGTAGAAGGTCACAGTGAAGCAGAGGGCAGTGTTGAAGAGTTGAAGAGGGAGCAACGCAGTGCAGAGGCAGCAACAGCGTAGAGACAGCAGCGCAGAGGCTAATGTGACTTCAGCAGCGCAGAGAGGAAGTGCTTACACAGTGCAGAGTTGTAGCAGCGCAGTGGCTTCTGGAGGACAGCGTAAAGTAGCAGCACAGTGGCTTCTGGAGGACAGCGTAAAGTAGCAGCGCAGTGGCTTCTGGAGGACAGCGTAAAGTAGCAGCGAAGGAAGTTTCAGTGATGCGATGCAGCGTTACTTGTCTGTCAACGATTGGGAAGAAGTCTTTCAATTTCTTACTTCTCAGCAACTGAGTTGCAGTGCAATAGTTAGCAGTGGCAGTGTTATGGGCAGCATGATGCAGCAAATTGAGAGGGAGTTGCAGTACATATGTGGCAGTGTCAATGGCAGTGACATGGACAGCAGTACAGAAAGCAGTAGTGCAGTGGATGGAGGGCAACAGGCCAAGTATCAGCAGCACAGAAACCAATACCAAGATTTTGCGATACATGGTGTGGATGTATTGCTAGAGCACACTTCGTGCTAAGAGGGAGTGTTGATATTTTGTGTACTTGGGGTAGCATCGGATGTGCTCTAGCCTTGAAACTTTGTGGAGGGACTAAGAAACACATCACCTCCAAAACCCAGAAAGCGTTTGGAGAAATTTTATCTGGTGTTGAAGTTATTCAAATAATTAATTATTTTAATGTAATCCCTAAGTCTAAACTTAGGGAAATTAAATAATTAAAGTGAATTAATTAACACATGTGGTTAAATGTTCTAAGTGATGCGGATCAAGTAGTCTTTTAATCTCAGCCGTTGATAAGTGATTTAATCTCAGTCGTTGATGTGTTCAACGGAAAAGTATAAGAGAAAGGCTTGAGGGTCAGTTGGAGACACACACACACGGAGGCATAGCTGAGAAACTGAGCTATAATTCTAGGGCATGGTTTTCTAAGAATTTTCGGAGGAGTTTTCTATAGCAAGGGGTAGTATTAGCTGACGGGATTATCTGATCCCGGAGCCAAGAGTCAGCAAGAGGCAAAGGAGCACCTTTCAGAGTCAGTGCAGAGGAGCAAGGGTAGCAGCAGCTCCGCAGCACAGCTTCAGCCGCTACGCAGGCCCAGGAGGGGCAGTGTTGCAGAGTCAGAGGGCTCCCAGCGTTATGCAGAGGCCTCCAGAAGCATCGTAAGGACTATGTCACCCACTCTAGGGTTACGCAGTCCCCTTCTGAGCAGCACAGAGGCACGCAGAGACTAGCAGGATTAACGCTGGGGCTTCAGGGGCAGCGTTGGCGTTTCTAGGGCCAGAATCAGCTTGAGTCTTGTAAATCTCGTTTGAGGGTGTGGATCAGTCAAATCTTGGTCTCAAAACAGCGAGTTAGCTGCAAATCTACTTTTTCTCTGTCGGGTTAACCAGTTGGGTGCCCATATTTGATGTACTCAGATTCTACTTAATAATAATAAACCCTCATATCGACTGCACCGGTTTTCCCGCATTGGGTTTTTCTAGGGACTTATGTCCAAAAATCTGTGTCACTTTGTTGAATGAGCGTAATATTCAATAAATGATATGCATGTGTGTAGGTTGTTAGTTGTGTTTACTTCGGTATTTTCTAAATATTTTTTCTGAAAATAACTTGTATAACTTAATCAAGTAGGAGAAGTAAACCATGATACTATAGTAGGATTTTTGCATTATGTATTTAGGAATTTTCACATATGTTCCTTGACCAAGAAAGATCTCCCCATTCTACTGCCAAACTTCCAACCCCAGAAAATAGTGCATCCGTCCTAACTCCATGTCAAATTCCTCAGCCAAATTCTTCTTGCAGTCTGTGATGAGCCTTGATGATCCTGTCAAGAATAGATCATTTACATATAAAACCAGTATTAGAGGCTCACTCCCCACACTTAAATAGTAGAGATTGGGATCTGCGTCACTCTTGACGAATCCCATTTTCTGCAAGTAGCTATCAATTCGACCATACCAGTATCTAGGAGCTTGTTTCAATCCATACAATGCTCTCTTTAGTCTACACCCATGAGTCTTCTAATCATACATCTCGAAGCCCTCTGGTTGTTCTATATACACATCTTCCTCTATCACCCCGTTCAAGAATGTCGTCTTGACATCCATCTGGTGAATCTCCCATCCCATCTGCACAGCAAGGGATATCACGGATCTGACAGACGTGTATCTGGCGACTGGGGCGAAGGTTTTTTCATAATCAATCCCTTCCTTTTGAGCATACCCCTTAGCCACAAACCTCGCTTTAAATTTCTCGATGCTACCATCTGCAGCATACTTGACCTTATAGATCCACCTTGATCCTACAACTGATCTTTCCTGAGGTCTGGGGACCACTTCCCAAACATCAGTCGTCATGATGGAACTGTACTCTTCCACCATTGCATCAACCCACCCCTGGTTCTGAGTTGCTTCTCGAAAAATGGAAGGTTCTTCGACTTGAGCAACCAAGGCTTGATACCTCTCAGGCTGCTTATGCTGTCTCTTCTCATTTCGGGGGACTTCGACAAAGTCCTCTACATATTTCAAAATCTTTCGTAGCTCCTTGCTCGTTCTTCCACTAGTGGTGGGAAGATTTACCGGCTCTCCCTCTCGCAAATCCTCAAGAGACACGTCCCTTAGATCCCCATGCCTTTGAGAGGCACCTGAATTTTCTGCCGCTAGTTGTTGGGGCTGAACCAGAGGCTCCTCATCAGACTGCGTAGTAGAAGGCAACTAGCGAGACCTTCTAAAAGCCTTCTCCTCCATGAATTTCACATCCCTCCACACTACGACTAACTTGTTCTCAGGAATGTAGATGCGATATGCCTTTGCATTCTCACTGTATCCTACCAGATACCCTTTTTCTGTAGTCATTTCCAACTTCTTCCTCTTCCCACTGGGCACATGACAGTAAGTTGTACTATCGAAGATCCTAAACTGACTCACTTCAGGCTTACTGCCAGTGAAGACACTTTCTAGCATGATCTTTCCCAATGCAGCGTGAGGAGTCCTATTGTGAACATAGACAGTTGTATTACAAGCTTCAGCCCACAAAAATTTGGGCATGTCTTGGTCATACAGCATTGCCCTTGTTGCTTCGACAATAGTCCTGTTTTTCCTTTCTGCCACACCATTATGCTCCAGATTGTATGGAGTTGTCCACTCTCTTTTGATACCTTCCCTTGCGCAAAACCCAATGAATTCCTTATCAATGTATTCACCACCATTGTCTGATCGCAACACCCTGAACCGATTTCCTGTTAGATTTTCTACCAGAGCCTTAAACTCTTTAAACCGACAAAAGATTTCATCCTTGGTCTTCAAAAAGTAGATCCAAGTTTTCCTGGAATGGTCATCAATGAAGGTGACGAAGTACTCAACACCACTAAGAGCTCTAGTGGACATTGGTCCACAGATATCTGAGTGTATCAAGTCCAATACACCCTTGGCCCTATTGTTGCTTCTCTGATACGTTGTCTTGGCATACTTTCCCAATATGCACCCCTTGCAGACATCATCTCATTTATTGCTCAGCTCTGGAACTCTTGTGACAGTCTTTTGGAGAATTTTTAACGCCCCATGATGCAAATGTCCCATTCTTCTGTGTCATAGCTCATTCAGGTCTGTTTCATTTGCACTGCCAACCAGTGCCATTGGGGATTCAAGCTGCAACATGTAAAGTTTGTTGCTTCTTACCCTGATCTGTGCCTTCGTCTTCCAACTGGGGTGTTTGTCGTAGAACTTATTGCCAATAAAGTAGACATCATAAACTCGGTTTTGAAGGTAAGATACTGAGAGCAAGTTCGTCCCCAACCCGGACACATGCAGTACATTAGTGGCCCGGATCTTATTTCCAGCCTTGGTCTGAAAAGCTACGGTACCTCTCCCAATAGGGGTACATTTTGCTTTATTACCCATGGCTATTTTAAAACTCATATGCTCCTCTCGATAGTTCGAAAAACATTCCCGCACTCCAGTCATGTGAGCAGAAGCTCTGCTGTCAATATACCAGACATCAGAAGAAGCAGCGCTTGATACGCAAGCAAATTCTTCTTCAAGTCTGTATACCAAAACCAGGACATCATGATCCATTTGTTCTATCGTGCTTCTTTCCCTCCCTAGAAAACTGCATGAACCCTTTTCCGCTACTACTGCAACGGTAGGCTTCTATCCACTAGTCAATTCTTTGTTCCTGTTACTCATCTTTGGCTCTGATACGATGTGAAATTTTCAATCTGAAAACTATACAGTTGCAGTGATAGATTTATTCCTCCTACTTATTTATTCAATAAGTTATTTTCCGAAATCTTATGGCAAATATCGAAATAAATACTACTGCAACATTCACAAATATATATGCAGAGAAATGAATAGTAAAGGACATAAGCACAAGAATCGATCACATGTACAAAGTTATTTTTGGACAACTGTCCCTGGAAAAACCCAATGCAGGAAAACCAGTGCAACAGATGAGGATTTTATTAAATTCTTCAGCAAATGATTTCTTTACAAGGAAAAATACTGGCAGATAAAATCTGAAACACTTGAGAGAGAAATCTCGACTCCTTCCGACAAATCTCTGACACCCTAATCAACCTCTGCTATCTCATGTGCTCGTCTGTGTGTTTCTCTGCGCAGTCCCAGCACTGGACTGCATAAGTCTGTGTAGGGTCTACATGGCTTCACTGCATTGCAGCCCAAAGCTGCCTCCCGTGGCCCACTGCTTCCCTCTGTTTCTGACTTCAGTCACTTGCTGACTCCCTCCACCTTCTGCTTCTGCAAATCTTCGCTTTGCAACTCTTCCACTGAAATCGAATTCTCTTACTTCAGAATCGATCTCCTTCGGGTATTGAGTGTATGTTTGGATTATTTTCCAACTAACCCTCAAGCCTTCTTTTATAATCTTCTCATTGGAGAATCAATGGCCCAAATTAGAAGTTCAATCAATGGCTAAGATTTAAACTTGACTTGATCTTTGTTTTCTAGAAGATTCACACTCTGACTTGTTAATACCCTTTAATTATCTCATTTCCCTAAGTTTAGACTTAGGGTCTTTATTAAAATAATTAATTATTTTAATAAGTCATGAACCGAGTGGAATTTCAACAAACGGTTTCTGGGTTCTTTGGAATACTGTTGTCCAAGCCTCCTTGCAAAGTTTGAGACTGGGAACACTTTCTGACGCTACAAAAATCAACAATATCAAGAACGAGTCTTGTAGTTGATCTGGAAAAGATATGCAACGTACTTAACCAATCAACCAAATCTTCAACCTATTGAGTACATTTTTTGCATTCTCAATAAGATTGGGGAGATCTCTTCACTATTCATATAACATCAGCATTCCTATTGACCTCGTGAATTAACACAAGGAGTGTTTCTAATTTTTTCCAATTTGGGCCATCAACACTGAACAAGATTTTTTATCCACAACAATGGTATCAAATTATTAAATAATAATATGAAACATTTCCAAGTGCAAGCATCTGGTCTCATAAATTTGTCCTAACAACATCCATTTTATGGTCAGAAAGATTTGATATCAACCAGCTTAAAGGATACCTCCACCTCTGCTTAAATCAAATAATTGTGATGGTTGTCACTCCTCTATACCACTTCACAAATGTAGACTTTCAGTATACTTGAAACACGATGAGTCTCAATATCTATAATAATGACATGTTGGACATGACTTAATGATTGTTGATACCTATTTTCCTTTTGCTAGTACAAACTAAATATGAAGAACCAAACATGTCAATATGACTTTTTTCTCAAGTACAGTTAGAGCAGCATATGGCACTCCTTTGTCTTATCTAACAGTATACGAAAATCTACTAAAATTATATCCAGGGTTCCATGGTTGTTATTGAATTGTTTAAATAAATCTCCCTTCCTTCTTGTTCTCTAGATTTTGTAGGAGAAACAGAGCCAAGGTTTGAAATTTTTACAGACGAAAGAAAAACCCCATACATAAAGTTGCCCTCATGGTTCCTCTGAACACGACCATGGTCCCTTGAAGGACGTTGATATTGCTTAACTCATGCTACATAGACTTTGACAATATATCATTTGGAGGGCCTTCCACTACACCTTGGACATTGCACACTGGATGAGGGGCATTGACTTGACAATGACTTGGCATGGTCCGAGAAACCATTCTACACCTATAACACATGGAACATTGCCCATTAGAGTTAGGGCATTGCCCCTAGAGGGTGGCATTCTACCTTTGCTAAGGATGTTGGCTTGAGGAAGAGACGAAGGGGCTTGAGAGGGCATCTTTTGATGATTGGAGATGAATTTTCCACTAAGTCAAACCCCCTTGATGGTGAGGAGAAACACCTTTTCATGATGAGACATGAGTTTTAGGATGTGTTACCCACCAAAAGTGGGTGACCCCATAGGAGAATTTTTTTCTCCTAGATATCTCTTCAACCGATAACTAGCACCCCCTGACAACCACCGATGTAGCCAATATATTGCTCCATTTGATCTTCGCTCCTGCATCATTCATATGCCCCTTCGCCCATCTGTTGAGAGCATATTTTAGAAGGTGGGCAATCCAACCCAAAAGTTATGTTTTTCATTGTGTAATCGAGTGCTTATGCTTGTTTTTCCTTGGGCATCTTGGCCATGGATTATTGAATGACCAGGAAGAAGGAAGGGTTGTCACCATGGTTTTGCTCCCTTGTTCTATGGGATCTTCCCTATTGTCATATGGCTTTAGCAAGGGCACTACTTGGGAAACCCTGATTTTGGTAGCATCGTCACGTTTGCTCGCTCCACATTTTTCGCCCCCTTCCACACATTACAAGCCCCATTTCATCATCTTCCCTCTCTGAGTCCACATGACCACTAGGTCCAAAAGGCACTAGCACACCCCCCCCGCTTCGTTTCTCCACATGTATGGGTCAGGCTTAGAAATGTTGGCCCAGAGATTGATGCAACTAAAATAAAATTTAAAGCATATCATGGCCACAAGCAAGAAACAAAAGAAAACGAATATCGTAAAATGCAAAATATACCTAGGACATTAATATAGCACGTGGGAAAAGGCCAAACATGAACTCTACCCCTTTATTATGGCCATCACCCTCATTCTTAGGGCCTCAATGAGTGCCCCCACATCATTAAGGAACCCATGCACGTCCCAACCCCTAGTGGGCGATGGACGACCCCACCTTAAGGGGGTAATAATTGCTTACATCATACACAGCATGCTCTCATTTCCTAGAGCCCCAAGCAGTAATACAAAGAAAAATCAAGAAAAGGCAAAAAGGCAAATAAAGGAAGGTGGATAAATGAAGGTCGAGGTAACTCATGTATCCACGATTGCGCCCTCCTACATCTATACACCCAATATGTGGATATCCCTCATCGTAGCCATCCTTGAACCCATGACATTTGACCTTGAGACCCCTGTGTCCCCGTCCATTCATCATCATTCACATGACACTTGTCAATTGAAGAACGTAAGAGGGACATGTCATTCCCCTTAGGGGCTAGGAATAGCTAATAGGGTTGTTTATTAGCCACTCCTACCTAGGGAGGTAACACTACCTCAAGATCAAAGCCCCAAATTTAGAAGGGAAGCCCAATATGAACTTTGAATGTGCCCTTGATAAACAAGCTTGGTTCACTTAGATGCACTACTGAATTACTGTAACTAATAGTGAGGAAGTAGTGGTTTTATCATGGGTTGGGCAACTTAATTGGAGTCCAAGTCCACAAGAGGATCATATTGTCACCCTGAGGTGAAGCGTTGAGAGTTATGGGACTCCCATCATGTGCATAGCATCATTCCATGCCATGGGAACCTTTAGAACCCTAATTTGCTCATTGCCCCATCTTATTCAAGAGATGATGCACTTCGAACAGTGTTCCCTGGCCAACCTAGCATTCACCATGCGATGTGGAAATTGATCCAAGGCCTAGAGGAGGTTTGTCTCGCCCCTTGAGACATGGAAGGGCAAGCACCATCGTCAAAGCCCTCAATATTGGAGCATTATAGATTATTCTATCAACAAGAGACCCATGAGACCAGTTTTTATGCCCCAAACCAATGTTGCACGAAGTGGGGACGAAGCGGGAGCGTTTTTTTGGAAGCGGATACACAGAATCATCATTTCCCAAAAACCTAGGAAGCGAAGCGTCTACTATATATATCAATGTTATCATAACCGAACCAATCATCGAACCGGAAAACCCTATGGACCGGGAACTGGTCGGAACCGGACCGAAACCGGAGAAAAACCCAAAAAAAAACCGGTTTACTAAAAACACATAAAATATTCATATTTTAAAGAAAAAACAGATATATTCATGTGCATCCATATGAATCCAAACCATTTATACCTAAGTTGCATGAAACGAGGAAACGGAAACGAGTTTCTGAAACGAGAAGCAAAACAAAACACGACCTCCCCAAATTTTGGAAACGGGGAAACGCGATATATATATATACATATATATATATATATATATATATTAATTTATATTTATATTAGAATTTAGGACATTTAAGAAATGTTATGTGAAATTATAAAACATACATGATAAATTCAAAGCATAAACTATTACAAGTTACAACACATTTACTCATGAATGATAACGGACACATAATGAAAATAATAATATTGGAATATCCCAAACTAGCCTTTATTATAAATCAAAATTTCAAAATCAACCTTTATTATATATATGAGGTTGCAAGTACAATAAAGTCAAAAGACTAATACTCATTATCAGAATCCTCATCAAATATAGCAGCAGAAGCATGCTCAGCAGTGGATGGTGTAGCTGAAGAAGATGTTTGGCCAATTCCACTTCTATGATCCTAGTCCTCAATATTCAAGGCAGCAAGAGAGAGATCCAAATCAAGATTTTCTAGATCCACATCCCATTCTTTAGAAGGACCATTGCCATATTCTAGACCCCTGCGAGATGCAAAGAGAAGGTTGGAGTGCACATAAACAAGATCCTCTGCTTTCTGCGAGACCAACCTGTTGTGCTTCACAGAATGAATAAAACCATAGGTGCTCCAATTCCTTTCAGTTGATGAAGAGCTTGCCACTTGTGAAAAGAGGCGAATGGCAAGGTTTTGCAAATGTACACCATTTGCTCCATGACAAATCCACCACCTAACTGGATTCATGGTGCTTTTCTCCTCCAAAGATGATATATCTGAATAATCATCTATTCCTACAGCAAAACTGCCAAATTCTTCCTTCACCTCCTTGTGCAGATGAGCTGGAAAAATTCTCATAAGGGCTTTTATCACCCCATTAGCCACCTCTTTATCCTTATGGGGTGCCATCCTCTTCCCATTGCTTTGAACAATAAGTTCCACGTCATAAAATTTTGGGTTCAAGGCATGTGCTAAATTGTGCAATGGAGTGTTGAAATTGTTCCACCTATCAACAATGATTTTCTTGATTAATTCCGCAAAATGATCATCTACAAACAAAAGTTGTGGAGACTCTTGTGAAATGATTTCCATAGTTTTCTCAACCATGGAATCCATGCCATCATATACCTCTCCTAAGAAATGTTGGTCAGTGTCAGCATTCCAAATAAGCTCAAATGCAGTGGTTGTGAACATTAGCAAGAAATCTATCTTGCTCCACCAATCCTCATCAAGGCACAATCTACGCACCATATATCTCCACTCTGAATCTGCCTGTCTCCACTCAGCCCAAAGTTGACTCACCACCATAGACACTAATGCTTGCTTGACCTCAACAAGGCAACGCAACATTATGAAGTTTGAGGCATATCTTGTCTCAGCAACTTTTAACAACTCCAATTTGGAGTACTCTCAAAATATTGCTTGAGACTGGTGGTGGTTGGTGATGAATTTAACAATCTCCCTTGCTTCCCCTGTGAGTTCCTTTATCCATGGGACTTTATTGTCGAACTCCTCTACGATCAGATTCAGATTATGGACAATGCAGGGTGTCCAAAAGATGTGTTCATACCTCCTCTCAATAATCAAACCTGCAGCTTTGCATACTTGTTCAATAGATTTGATAATAACATCAGCAATGAATTGTGCATCTTTTACCTCTCCCGAGAAGTCTTCCGCCTTTAAAAACATTGCTCCTTTTGGTGAAGTGGCAATGATATTTATCAATGGTCTACGCCTTGTATCTGTCCAACCATCTAATACTATGGTAACCTCAGAGCTACTCCAAAAAGAACGAATTGGTGATAAGACATCCTCCACGAGATCCTTCTCATTTTTGAGAAGCTGAATTCTAAGCTTCTCATAGTTGGGTCCCTTGTACCCTTGAGGAGCTTTTTTAACTACCCTTATCATATCTTGCTAGTAAAGAGAGTGAGAAACATTAAATGGGATACCACATGCATAGATGCACCTAGCCACTCTGGAACTAGCTTCTGTGAAAATTTACAACCAGTTGCAGTGATGGATTTATTTCTCCTACATATTATTTCAATAAGTTATTATTCATAAAGCTTCCGACAAATATCGAAATAAATACTATTGCAACATTCACAATTATATATGCAGAGAAATAAATAGTAGAGAACATAAGCACAAGAATCAATCACATGTACACAGTTATTTTTGGACAACTGTCTCCAGAAAAACCTAATGTGGAAAAACCGGTGCAGCAGATGAGGGTTTTATTAATTCTTCGGCAAATGATATCTTTACAGGGAAAATATTCGGCAGATAAATTATGAACCACCCAATACTGAATATCCAGCTTACTTGGACAAATTTATGACACCCAGAACAGCCCCTGCGTCAGTCTGTGTGATTCTCTGCGTAGTCCCAGTGCTGGACTACGTGAATCTGCGTGGAGACTGTGTGGGGTCTCTGCGTTGCAGCCTCAAGCTGCCTCCAGTGACCCATTGCTGCTCTCCGACCCTGATCTCGATCACCCCTAATCTCCTCCTGCTCCTGCAACTTCTCGCCCTGCAACTCTCCCACTGAGATTGAATTCTACATCAGAATGGATCTCCTTCGGGTATTGAGTGTGTGCCCGGCTTGTCTTCCAAGTGAACCTCAAGCCTTCTTTAATAATCTTCCTATTGGAGAACCAACGGCCGAGATTAAAAGATTAATCAAGGGCTAAGATTAAATCTTGACTTGATCCATGTTTTCTAGAAGTTTCACACTCTGACTTATTACTTACCCTTTAATTATTTCATTTCCCTAAGTTTGGACTTAGGGTCTCTATTAAAATAATTAATTATTTTAATAAGTCTTGAACCGAGTGGAATTTCCACAAACTGTTTCTAGGTTCTTTGGAATGTTGTTGTCCAAGCCTCCATGCAAAGTTTGAGACTTGGAACACTTTCGAATGCTACACAAATCAACACTCCCTCTTAGCGAGGAAGGTGTTCCAACAATATGCCTGCTGCATGCTGCTCTGATTCTGAAGAACCCGTTGCGCTGCTAACCTTAGGATTCTGCTCTCCCCCATTTGCTGCGTTGCTGCCCCCTGTACTACTGCCTTTGACACTGCCACTGTCACTTGTTGCATCTGTACCACAGCTCCCTCTGAATACTGAATCCTCCATTCCTTCTACTCAAAGGGATTCTTCATCATCCCCATCTTCTCTCTGAAGTAGACAAACTTTGTCTTTCCCAGAGCCTTGGTGAGGATGTCTGCCACCTGTTCTCCTGTCGGAGTGTATTGCAACTGAACAGCTCCACGTTGCACACAGTCCCTGATGAAGTGACATCGGATGTCAATATGTTTCGACCTATCATGAAACACAGGATTCTTAGAGAGCTTTATGCAACTCTGATTATCACATAAAATGTTGGTCGCTTCCATCTTCTCCTTCAGTAGATTTACTAACAGATTCCTGAGCGATATGGCTTCGCACGAAGCTGTGCTAGCTACCATATATTCTGCCTCTACTGAACTCAGTGCTATTGACTTTTGTTTCCTACTGCACCAGGAAGTCATTCTTGATCCCAGGCTAAAATAGTACCCATTGGTACTCTTCCGATCAACTGAACTTCCAGCCCAATCTGCATCAGTGAAACCACTCAACCTGACATCATTGTCATGGATGTACTTCAATCCAAGTTCGATTGTCCCTCGAAGGTACCTGAGAACATGTTTGGCTCCTGCCCAATGTGCCCTCTTCGGTTCCACCATGAACTAACTTAGGGTTTTAACAGCATAACAAATGTCTGGCCTTATATTTACCAGATACATCAATGACCCTATGAGTTGTCTGTACAACGTGGGATCAACTTCATCATCCTCAGACGTGTTGATTTTTCTCCAGTTGGTGATCATTGGACTGGTCATGGGCCTACACTCCTCCATCTGAAATCTCTTCAGAATCTTTGTAGTGTATCTTCCTTGACCAACGAAGATCTCCCCATTTTGCTTCCAAACTTCCAACCCCAAAAAATAGTGCATCCGTCCTAGATCCTTCATGTCAAATTCTTCAGCTAAATTCTTCTTTCAATCTGTGATGAGCCTTGATGATCCTGTCAAAAATAGATCATCCACATACAATACCAGTATCAATGGCTCACTCCCTACTCTTAGATAGTAGAGATTGGGATCTGCATCACTCTTGACGAATCCCATCTTCTGCAGGCAGTTGTCAATCTGATCATACCAGGCTCTAGGAGCTTGCTTCGGTCCATATAATGCTTTCTTCAATCTGCACACAAGTTTTCTGATCATGTGTCTCAAAGCCCTCTAGTTGTTCTATATACACTTCATCTTCTATCACACCATTCAAGAATGTCGTCTTTACGTCCATCTGGCAAATTTCCCATCCCATCCGCACAACAAGGGATATCACGGACCTGATCGATGTGTATCTGGCTACAGGGGCGAAGATTTCTTCATAGTCTATTCCTTCCTTCTGAGCATACCACTTAGCCACGAACCTGGCTTTAAATTTCTCGATGTTGTCGTCTGCAGCATACTTGATCTTGTAGATCCACTTGGATCCTACAACTGATCTCTCCTGCGGTCTGGGTACCACTTCCCAGACATCATTTGTCATGACGGAACTATCCTCTTCCACCATTGCATCGACCCACACCTGGTGCTGAGTTGCTTCCTGAAAACTGGAAGGTTCTCCGACTTGAGCAACTAAGGCTTGATACCTTTTAAGCTGCTTACGCCATCTCTTCTCATTCTGGGCAATTCCAACAAAATCCTTTGCTCAGAATCTATCGAAGTTCCCTGCTCGTTCTTCCATTCGTGGTGGGTGGATTTACCGGCTCTGCTTCTTGCAAATCCTCGGGAGATCCATCCTTTGGATCACTATGCCTTGGAGAGGCAACTGAATTTTCTACTGTTGGTTGTTAAGGTTGGACCAGAGGCTCTTCCTCTGACTGCGTAGCAGCAGGCAACTCTCGTGATCTTCTAAAGGCTTTCTCCTCCATGAATTTCACATCTCTTCGCACTACTACTTTCCTGCTCTCAGGAATGTAGATACGACACGCCTTTGCATTCTCGTTGTATCCTACTAAATATGTAATATCCCCAAAGGGAAATAACCAGTAATAAACAGAAATATGCCAGACAGATATAGAAAATACAATGCTGAACCAGATCACTGAACAATTACACATAGGATGCCAGAAAACTGAGCCATTTTATTAATCTGAAAGTACATGGAGAGGAGAACAAGAAAATCAGAGTAAGTGCACCTATCCTTGCCCTGGGCAAGTGGAGACCCTCTCAGATAAATAATGACTGCAACAAGGACAGCGTCCTAGCTGCTCTGAAGACCGAAGCTGGACTGCGCTGATACTATGAGCTGGAGACTGGAAAATAGCTGATCTCAAACTCCAAACCCTCATCAATGGAAAACGCTGTCTCTACTAGTGACAGCGCAGAAACAGATGAAGCACTAATCACCAAAACCTCCAGATGGATGGATCAGCTACTGAATGCTAGAAAACGCTGTTGAGCCCACCTCACACAAGCCTGCTCCTCAGATCAGCGTCCTACCTGGTGGATCTGCCTCCTGAATGCTCAGATCTGCTGGATCTGAAGCCTCCCATCAGATCCGCGTCCTGTCCCTCCTGATCTGCGTCCTCCTAGATCAGATCTGCTACCAATCCTTCAAATCTATGCTGGATCTGACAATATCTCTTCAGATCTGCAGCCTCCAAGGCTGGATCTGATGTTACCTCTTCAGATCTAGGCTAGATCTGCCAATATCTCCTCAGATCTGCAATCTCCCAAGCTGGATCTAGTGCTATACCTTCAGATCTGCACCATACAGAACTAGATCTGCAAATATCTGCTCAGATCTACCCTCTCCAAGGCTGGATCTATCAATGTGCCTTCAGATCCGCGTCCTCCTCTTCAGAACTGGACAGCGTCCTCACTCCAAGACTGATCTGCGTCCTTCCTTCTCCTGGCCAAACTTCGCTTCGGCTTCGCCGGGATTCGGGGACTGCTCCTCCCGGACCAGTCATTCTCACTCTCCTACTCCGACTGCCCTCTCTTCCTCCCAGCCTCCTCCTTCAGAGAGAGGCAGTCTACAGAGGGTTCCTCCTTCAAATCTCGCACTGAACCGTCGCTACTTTGTTACCGAAACTCGAAAGGTGTACTTGAATGCACCTTACTAGGCGCACCGAAGTCCTCTCGGTTGGCAGAAACTGAATAACCTTTACTGTATGCACTCGAAGTCCCCCGAGGCCAAGGGTGAGATCTCCGACCGGAGACACTCGTGCACTAAACAGTGCTGCAGACCGACTAAACAACCGGCGTGCTGAAGCAGACAGAAGTCTAGCTCTCAATAATAATATCAAATCATGAATGATCCAAATGAGGTGAGAACCTCTCCTTTTATAATGACAAACTCCCTCCAAAACTCAACTGCGTCCTTACTCTCCTTTGACCTGCGCAGTTTACCTTGGGTCAGCCTGATGCCTCCCCCATCATATTCATGTGGACCCCCAAGGCCCCCTCTCTAAGTTACAACGTCAATATACTAGGAAAAGAACACCTTATTTATTAAGTGAGGTGACTAAAGTGAGGTGACCCCTCTTATTTCTCACTTTATTTATTATTTCTAGCTAAAGCGGCAAAATAAAGCAAAAATGAAATATTCCAATTAGCAAGGCTAATTGGGAATATTACAAAATACCCTTTTTCAGCAGTCATCTCCAACTTCTTCCTCTTCTCGCTGGGTATATGACAGTAAGTTGTACTGCCAAAGATCCTAAAGTGACTCACTTTAGGCTTGCTGCCAGTGAAAACACTGTCTGGCATGATCTTTCCCAGTGCAGTGTGAGGAGTTCTGTTCTGAATGTATATAGTTGTATTACACGCTTCAGCCCATAGAAATTTGGGCATGTCTTAGTCATACAACATAGCTCTGGTTGCATCAAAAATAGTCCGGTTCTTCCTTTCTGCCACTCCATTCTGTTCCGGATTGTATGGACCTGTCCATTCTCTTTTGATGCCTTCCCTTGCGCAGAATCCGGTGAATTCTTTATCTATGTATTCACCTCCATTATCTGATCGCAATACCTTGCTCCGCTTCCTTGTCAGAATTTCCACCAGAGCCTTAAACTCTTTAAATCGACTGAAGACTTCATCCTTGGTCTTCAAGAAGTAGATCTAGGTTTTCTTGGAATTTTCATCAATGAAGGTGACGAAATATTCGGCACCACTAAGAACTCTCGTGGACATCAGCCCGCAGATATCTGAGTGTATTAGATCCAACACACCCTTAGCCCTATTGTTGCTTCTCTGATATGCTGCCTTGGCATATTTCCACAATACGCACCCCTTGCAGACATCATCCCGCTTGGTGCTCAATTCTGGAACGCCTGTGACAATCTTCTGGAGAGTTCTCAACGCCCCATGATGCAAGTGCCCCATTCTTTTGTGCCATAGCTGATTCAGATCCGTTTCATCTGCGCTGCCAACTAGTGCCATTGGGGAATCAAGCTACAGATTGTACAGCTTGTTGCTTCTTACCCCGATTTGTGCTTTCTTCTTCCAACTGGGGTGCTTGACGTAGACTCTATTGCCAATAAATTAGACGTCGTATCCTTGATTTTGAAGTTGTGACAGTGAGAGTAGATTCATCCCCAAGCCCGGATTTTGTTCCCTGCCTCGATCTGAAAAACTACGGTACCTTTCCCAATGGGAGTGCACTTTGCTTTATTACCCATGGTTATTTTGAAATTCATCTGCTCCTCTTGGTAGTCAGAAAAATAGTCTCGTACTCCCGTCATGTGAGCAGAGGCTCCACTGTCAATATACTAGACATCTGAAGACATAGTGCTTGATACACAAGCAAAATCTTCCTCTAATCTGGATGTCAATACAAATACATCGTGATCCATATGTTCTATCGTGCTTCTTCCCCCTCCTGGAGAACTGCGTGAACCCTTCTGCGTTGTTGCTCTGGAGAACTGCGTAGATCTTTGTTCACTGATAGATGCGCCCTCTCTGTTATTCATCTCTAGCTCTGATACTATGTGAAAATTTGCAACCAGTTGCAGTGATAGATTTATTTCTCCTACTTATTATTTCAATAAGTTATTATTCAGAAATATTCCGGAAAATATCGAAATAAATACTACTGCAACATTCACAATTATATATACAGAGAAATAAACAGTAGAGAACATAAGCACAAGAATCAATCACATGTACACAGTTATTTTTGGACAATTGTCCCTTGAAAAATCCAATGTGGGAAAACTGGTGCAACAGATGAGGGTTTTATTAATTCTTTATCAAATGATATCATTACAGGGAAAATATTCGACAGATAAATTTTGAACCACCCGAGACTGAATATCCAGCTTACTTAGACAAATTTATGACACCCAAAACAGCCCCTGCATCAGTCTGCGTGATTTTTTGCGCAGTCCCAGCATTGGACTGCATGAATCTACGTGGAGACTGCGTGGGGTCTTTGCGCTGCAGCCTCCAATGACCCACTACTGCTCTCCGACCCTGATCTCGATCACCTCTGACCTCCTCCTGCTCCTGCAACTTCTCGCGCTGCAAATCTCCCACTGAGATCGAATTCTACATCAGAATGGATCTCCTTCGGGTACTAAGTGTGTGCCCGGCTTGTCTTCCAAGTGACCCTCAAGCCTTATTTTGTTATCTTCTTGTTGGAGAACCAACGGCCCAGATTAAAAGATTAATCAAGGGCGAAGATTAAATCTTGACTTGATCCATGGTTTCTAGAAGTTTCACACTCTAACTTATCAATACCCTTTAATTATTTCATTTCCCCAAGTTTGGACTTAAGGTCTCTATTAAAATAATTAATTATTTTAATAAGTCTTGAACCGAGTGGAATTTCCACAAATTGTTTCTGGGTTCTTAGGAATGTTGTTGTCCAAGCCTCCCTGCAAAGTTTTAGACTTGGAACACTTTCGCATGCTACACAAATCAACAGCTTCTTCTCTTGCTTGCACATTCATTAGTTTAGCAATTCTGCTATCTTGAACTGTACCGGATGCCCCTCTAGATAGTGGTGGTTCTAGTTGTTGAGTGGCTCTCCTCTTCCTTGCTTCAACTACAATCCTTGGCTCAATGTCTATTGGATTTTTAGCTTGACTAAGATCATCATGCTTTCTTTTAATTCCATCCAGCGGATCTTTCTCTCTTTGATATTCCCTCCTCGCCATAGGGTTTGATGTTTTTGTGCCACATGCAATCCCCTGTCCTCCTCCATGCAAAAGATGTGCCTTCACTCTTGAGTAAGAGCCCTTGTAAGAATTACTGCAAAGATTACATCGCCATTCCCATGAGCCACCACCTCCACATCTTTGCAACTTCTCAACATGCCTCCAAAGAGGATAATATTCAGCCCTTGGGTTGGCCTTGGGATTTGAACTTGAACCTTGGATGGAAGCCATTGCTGCAAAAAAAAACAAAACAAAACAAAAACAAATATGTAAATAAAAAACTTTTTTTATAATTTTGGTAGCATAAACCCTAGAAAAATAGAAGAAACAATGGGGAAAAAACCAAGAAATGAATGCTTCTTACCCAAATTAATTTTGTGTAGCTGAAGCTACCCCAAAATGCCAGAAAAAACAAGAGAAAAATGGTTGTAGCTGAGCCAAAAACCAAGAATGTCGTAGCTGGAAAATTCGCACTCCAAATCTGCTTTTGAAATCTCTTTCTCTTGTTGCTAAAATCTCCTTTGCTCACTGGTGAAAACACCAGAGTTGAAGCACTACTCTCTTCCTCCTTTCTCCTTGCTAAAATAGCGCTTCTCCAAGTGAAACGACTTGCTCAATTCGTGTTATGAGAGAATGAGGCGAATTATCTTTTTATAAGTTTAGAAAGCCATCTAGACAGCATCCAAAAGACAAAGTAAACAATTAAAATAATATTAAAAGGCGCGCAAACCCAAAAAAATTAAAAAAACACAGCTGTACGGCCTAGAAACAAATTTCTAGCCATACTGGCAACGTTTCCTGTACGGGAAATGTACTAGTACGGCCGAAAACACGTTTCCATTTTGTTTTGGGTGAAACGGGGGTGGGACCCACGTTTCCTGCAACATAGATTTATACACAAATATGCAAAATTTCTCATTTATATAGCAAGTAATAGTGCATATAACCAAAATAGCACTTAGTGCAAAACATCGTTGAACCAAAAATGTTACAAACATCAAGATGCAGGCTCTAAAAGGCCTTTATAGTTCAAAATAATATCGTAGATCATAGTATTATACTACAACCTACAATACTACAAGCTACAGCTACATCAAATCAATGATCAAATCATCAATCATCAATCATCATCAGAATCATCATCCTGATCATCCTCTTCATCCTCATCTTAAGAATGAGCAGAATCCAAATCTGCAATGGGATTATGGCTTGATTCCCCTGGCCCTTGATTTACCCTCTAAGTTTTTGGAGAAAATCAGCTCCAAAATCCTCTGAAATCAACTATGTAGCAACCCTAACAAAATTTAAAAAAAAAATCTTCCACGAGTTACAAAAAACACTAAAGAAAACCCAAAGATCTCTAGGAAAAAAATTTAGTTGAAGTAGCCTGAAATTTTGTTAACCCAATAGCTCTCCAAGACTCCAATCAACTCTTCAAATTTGCAGAACATCTCCCTCAAAACAACCATGCAAAAAACTCTCTAAGTTCTCCTCACCGAACTCAGCTCAAGAATTGCACGAAAACGAATGAATAGTCGGTGAAATAGAGGTGGTGGGGGTGTTTAAGTAGCTTTGGGGGGGGGGGGGGGGGGGGGCTTCAGAGGGTAGCGTTAGTAACTAGGAAAAATAATTTAAAATTACAAAAAAAAAAAATTAAAAATATATGTCAAGCTTGTGAACCAGTGGAACCGGTACTGAACTAGTTTGTTCGATACCGAACCGGTCATTTCCGGTTCGGAGGGCCAGTTCGGACCGGTTTTGCCTCCAAACCTGTCGAACAGGTCAATTTTCCGAAACTGGTTTGGTTCCAATAACACTAATATATATATATATATATATATATATTACATTTATATTGAAAAACATCCAAAATACCAAATTATATATATCTATATATATATATTACATTTATATTGAAAAACATCCAAAATACCAAATTATATATATATATATATATATATATATATATATATTACATTTATATTGAAAAACATCCAAAATACCAAATTAGTTGTAGAAGATATGAAAACATGCATATTTGTATACAAATCAAGATAGATATGGCATCCATTGTACATCATGTGAAAAGTTCTTAATCTAAGAAACCCTACTTCTAACCATTGATTTACTTCTCCTACTTAATTATTTATACAAGTTATTAATCTGAATATTCAGAAAAACAGTGAAGTAAACACAAATAGCAGCCTACACATATAGTTCATTTACTTAATATAATGCTCATATGACAAAGTGACACACAGATTTTTCGGACAAATGTCCCTGGAAAAAACCCAATGCAGGAAAACTGGTGCAGCTAAATCTGGAGGGTTTTATTATTATGCAAAATCTGAATACAACAATTTCTGGGCACCAGACATGGTTGGCCCTACAGAGAAAATCACAACAACAATACCTCTTTCACTCAGAGACAAAAAATATGGTTGATTCACACCCTCAAACAGGGTTTACAAAACTCAAGCCCTTTCTAGCCCACTGGAAACCCCAGCGTTGCTCCACAACCATCTTCGTCAACCTGAATGGCCTGCGTCAGCCTCTGCGCTGCTCTGGAAGGGCCTTTGTCACCCTTTCTGGGCTTACGCTGTCACTGCGATGCACTGACTGGGTCTACGTCAGCTTGAAGGGCTCCTGTTGTCTCTACGCTGCCCCTGACTGGGCTCTGGCTGGACTGCATAGCACTGGCTACCCTCTGCGCTGTTGGATATGCTGCCTCTCTGCCGATGTTGTATTCTTGGCCTTGGATCATAATCCCTCGCCAATAATACCCCTCGTTGCACTGCAAACTCTCTATGAAATTCTTAGCAAACCATGCCCTAGAATTTCAGCTTAGCTTCAGTGCACTGCCAATTTGTGTGTTCTCCAACTGATCCCAAACCCTTCTCTTATACTTTTATCGTTGGTAAACCAATGGTCGTGATCTAATCTCTAATCAACGGCTAAGATTACAAGTTGTCTGATCCACGTCACTTAGAACATTCTCATCACATGTTTAATTTAATTCACTTTAATCTTTTAATTTTCTTAAGTTACACTTAGGGTCCTTAATTAAAAAGATTAATTATTTGAATAACTCTTAAACCTGATGGAATTTCTCCAAACGCTTTCTGGGTCTTGGAGATCTCATGCACTCCAGCTCCTTCACAAAATTTCAGAGCTAGAGCACATCTTATGCTACCCCAAAATCTCAACACATAAATGGTTAATTATTCGAGCATCAACCATCTAGATGCATCAACCCTCTAGAATCTAGATTCTTCTCCTCTTGTCTCACCTTTGCCTCTACCTCGATTGTCCAGGGATATTAGTCAACATTTCCCAATTTTAATCAAACTACCTAATCCAAGCCTTAAAATATGGTGGAAAAAGCTTAACATGCTTGATCAATGATTTTGACTTGATTGAAAGGTAATTTTTTGCTAAGGCCATGACAAAGGAGTTCAACAATTAACACCACCAACACTAGGGTACATGAGCACATAGAGGGCTTGGTGTTCTTGATTAAATGCCAATCACATACCCTCATACATGATATAATCTAGTGAAAATCCACAATCTCATTGATCCTGAATTCCTTAAAACTGTTAAGTCAGTTGAATTTTGAATAGGATATGAAATTCTATTTTCTCACTGTAAAGCCTCAGTGAAATTCTGTACCTCTCAAACATCTTGAATCATTTTATGGTAATGTTAAAAATTTAAGTAAAAGGATGAAAATGAAAATAAAAGAAAATGTCTTTTACTTCAAAAATTTAACATTTCACAGAGTATCGAGGAAGCATGGGAGCATCAAGGGAGCACCTTAGGAGTGTTCGAATAGCCAACTAAGTCAAAGAAAAGTTTTAAAAATTAGAACCGGACACACATCTCTCACCGGATCCATTGTAGCGTCGTGGATACGTGGCAGGCACTAAGATCCTTTTTGGATGTGGATCGAATCCAAAACCACAGATCAGGCTTGCATGGTTCTAGATTTATAGGAATCGCCTCAAAATGGTGGAACCATGAATCCGATTTTTGGATCTGCGGTTTCATCGGAGGATCGCCCAAGGATCGGTATAGGGTCATAGGATCTGACCTTGCAGTCAGAGAGAGAGGCAGAAAGGGTCTTCCGCCTACCCAAACACAAATTGGGACCCCACATGATGATTTGCATGGAGATTGAGGGGCCATCCCCTTGTTCGAGATTTATGGAGACCTCTTGCACATTTTGGCACAAAGAGGACTCAATGCGGTCCTTCAATGGCCCTACATCGCATGATGTCATCATTTCGGCTAGCAATTGGATGGCTAATTCAAATGTTGGTCGGCTTGTGACCAAGGGATGTATCTTGCCCATTTTTATAATGTTGAGGGGCTTAGGCAAATAATTTGACCTAGTAAGACTCATAAAAATAGAACACAACTTCATTTTGTATTGATAGTCATCACACTTGAGAATTTCGGCCTTCTTGGCAAATTCACACTTTTTCTTTGGTTGGATATTGCATGATATTCAATGCATTTTGATATTTGGAGCTGAAATTCAATCTTCTTTGGAGCTATCTCTTGAATTGTGGATGGATATATCATATTGTCATCTTGTAAGTGCTTTATACTGAAAATTTTCTCTTGGAATATGTCTAATGTATGGAATTGTTGCAACTAGGTTAATGCTATTGTGCCCTAATTTATTGAAAATAATTTGAAAGCTATTTGGTTGACAATTGCATATGTTATTCATTGTATGGCAAATAATGAATGTTCCTAGTCAACAAAATATTGTTTTTCCACCATAAAACTCCATAATTCTGAAGTGGGTAAATGTTGATAGTTGCTATCTAGGGCATCAATTCTTGGCCTCCTTAAGGACGAATTTGGAAAATCTAAAGCATCTAGGCTCCATATGCCCAAAGGACAAGGCACTAGTCCAAGCCTTTGGTGATCAAACTTCTCTTCTCTGTTGAGATTTGTGGAGTGTTGGGGTAGCTTCGGATGTGCTCTAGGTCCCAAACTTTGTGGAGGGACTAGAGTACATGAGATCTCTGAGACCCAGAAAGGGATTTGAGAAATTCCATCCTATTTAAGAGAAAATTAATTAATAAATATTTTTAATTTAGGACCCTAAATCTAACTTAGGAAAATTAAAATATCAAGGGTAATTAATTTAAACATGTGATGGAAATGACTTAAGTCACACGGATCAAACTTTCATTTAATCTTAGCCGTCGAATAAAGATTAGATCACGGTCCTTGGTTTCCCAACAAGAAAAGTATAAAGAAAAGGCTTGGGGTCAGTTGGAGGACACACACACGAAGGCAGAGCATTGAGACTAAGCTGGAATTCTAGGGCATGGTTTACTAAGAATTTCCAAAAGTGTTTCAGCTCCATCAAAGGGTAGTATTGGCTAAAGGGATGATCGGATCTCAGAGCCAAGAGTCAGCAAGAGGCAAAGAAGTAGCAACCAGAACAGCGCAGAGGGAGCAGAGACTACGCAGCAGCTGCGCAGCGCAAAGGGTTTCAGCCGCTACCTAGGCCAAGAAAGGGCAGCACAGAGGCAGCAGGAGACAATCAGGGATTATGCAGGGCTAGACAGGGCAGCGTAGGGACTGCATCACCCAGTCTGGGGTTACGTAGCCCTCTCTTGGGCAGCACAGGGGCATCAGAAGACTAGCAGTGCTAACATAGAGGGCTTCAGAGCAGCGTTGGGGTTTCTAGAGGCTGAAAGGGGCTGAGTTCTGTAAATCCTGTTTGAGGGTGTGAATCAATGTAGTTTTCCGTCTCCAGAACAGAGGTATTGCTACAGATCTTATATTTCTCTGTCAGGTTAACCAGTAAGGTGCCCAGATTTGCTATACTTAGATTCTACATAATAAGATAAGCCCTCCAGCAGCCAGAAGACCGGTTTTCCCGCATTTAGTTTTACCGGGAACAATTGTCCAGAAAATATTGTGTGTCACCTTGTCTATGTACATGTATTCAGTTTTAGATCTATATTTGTGAAGAACGATTAATGTGTTTACTTCGGTGTTAATGCTGAAATTTCAGATTAATAACTTGATTAAGTAGGAGAAGTATAACCAGATTTAACAGTAGGGTTTTTGCATAAGTAATATTCATAAATTTTCACATGGTATCAGAGCGATTGCAGATCTAGTTGAATCATCAACAAGAAGACTGAAGAATCTTTGCCGCAGAAAGCAGCAAAGAAAGTAGCAGTTGCCGCAAAAAGTCGGACTAGAAAGGACAGCGTAGGAGCAGAGAGGAGCAGAGCCATGCATAGGCCAGAGTGACAGTCTCCACGCAGACCGACGTACTTGTTGTGTTGAGGCAGTGCAGAGACAGCGCTGGGATTGTCTTCTCACGCAAAGGCCAAACAGGATGACGTAGTCCTAAAGCTGTGGCTGATTCAGAGTGCTAGAAGCAGTTTTGCAGAGCTTTCAGTAGTTGTTGGTGGGGTTAAATTTCTAAAGGTGCATAAATGAACCTAAGCACTAGTTGACAAAGAGCAGGAGGAAAATAGCTTCTCAGAGGATTTCTAGCCAAAGAAATCTGCAGATCGATCAGAGGATCGAAGAGAGCTGATTTGTTTGATTTGGCAGACTACCAAGAGACGAGGTCAGTTGTCAGAGGGAGCAGAGGGTGCATTTCTCGCCAAGGACGCTAGATCCGAGTCTCTAGCATAGAGAGAAGGATTAGTTCTGACAGATTTGCTGAGCAGATGGCACCTCACGGACTACGTGATTAGGATAGATTGGATGGCTTGTCCAACTTTGCGGTCTGGAAGGCCAAAATCCTGGTAGTCATGGAGGCATACAGTCTAAGGGAGCATGCAGAGAAAGTCCTAGCCACGCCAACAGATGCGAAGCTCCTGGAGATGCATGAAGAAGCAGTGGCACACGCCAAGAGCTTCATCATGGACGGTGTCAAAGATCATGTAGTGCCTCACATAGCCGAGAAGACAACGACGCATGATGTATGGGTGGCTTTGACCTCACTATATGAAGGAAGATCCGTCCAGAGGAGAATGCTTATGGAGAATCAGATGAGGTTATTCATGATGGCCAAGGGAGAAGAAATCGAGCCCTTCCTTTTCAGATTACAGGTGATCAGGGATCAGTTGACCTCCATGGGAGTGAAAGTGGAGGATGATGTGATGGTGAGGACTGCACTAAATGCAGTCACAAAGGACTAGGAAACTTTTGTCCAGAGTATCGTGGGCAGAGCGGACCTTCCCAATTGGGACAGTATGTCGGCGATCCTTAGTCAAGAAGAACTCTGTTGATTCACCAAGAGACAGTACAGCACCAGATCAAATAAAGTGAAGAAGGAAGAGGAAGAAGATGCAGCCTTGGCATCAAAGAGGCAACAAGGGAGGAAGAAGCGGGATCTGTGAAAGATAAAGTATTTCAGTGCGGCGAACTAGGACATTTCGCTGATAATTGTCCTCAGAAGCAGAAGGACAAGGAAGCTTCAACCTCCAAGGTTATTGTGGCAGACGATGGCTCCGAAGATGACGTAGCGATGAGCACTCATGAACCACGAAAGTGGAGCGACATGGATCTGTACAGCAACTACAGAGTGGTTGTGGGATCCTTGAGTAGCCCAACTCTTGGATCACATCCGTGCTACGGGAGCCTTAAGACAGTAGTGGGACAAGCGAGGTGGGTGTAGAGAGTCACAGATGGAGCAGAGGCAGAGCAAGATGCTGAGAGGGAGCAGCGCAGTGTTGATGCAGTAGTAGCACAGAGGGGATGATGTGACTTCAGCAGCGCAGAGCAAGCATGCTTACGCAGAGAAGAGCTGCAGCAACACAGAAGCTTCAGGAGGACAGTGCGGCCCAGCAGCAGTGTAGGAGACTTCAGCAGCGCAGAGGAGGTCTGCTTACGCAGTGCAGAGTTGTGGCTGTGCAGTTGTCTCCAAATGACAGCAGAGATCAGCATGTTGATTTCTATAGCATCGGAAAGTGTTCTAAGTCTCATTTTTGGTAGAGAGGCTTAGACATCAGTTATCCAGAGAACCCAGAAATCGTTTGTGGAAATTCCACTCGGATGACTTTATTAAAAAAATTAATTATTTTAATGCAGACCCTAAGCATAAACTTAGGGAAATTAGATAATTAAAGGGTATTAATAGAGCAGAGTGTGAATCTTCTAGAAGACAAAGATCAAGTCATCTTTTAATCTGAGCCATTGATTAATGATATAATCTTAGTCGTTGAATCATCAGCGAGAAGACTATAAGAAGAGACTTGAGGGCCATTTGGAAATCAAGCTGGGGACACTCTCAATACCCGAAGGAAATCAATTCTGAAGCAAGAGAATTCGATTTCAGTGGGTTTGTTTGTAGAGGCTGGGTTGCAAAAGCAGAAGGAGGGAGGAGTCAGTTATCGGGAAGCAGAAGTCAGGAAGGTGAAGGGAAGGGTGATCAGCAGCAAGAACCCCTCCACGCAAAATCACACAGTCCAAAAAGGGACTGCGCAGAGTATTCACGCTGGATGACACAGAGGGTGAAGGAGGTCACCCTGAGGGTCCGAAATTTGTCTAGAAGGTCTAGAAAATTAAGCCAAGTGTTTGCTAATTTTTCTCTGCTCATCAAACTCCTGTAAATGTACTTTCCATTTCTGAAGATAAATATAAAACCCTCATCTGTTGCATTGGTTTTCCCACATTGGGTTTTTCCGGGGACAATTGTCAAAAAACATCAGTGTTCATGTGGTTATTTATATTGTGCTACTAGTGTAAATTATCTTTCTGTTCTTATGTTCTTAACGATAGTGAAGATCTACAAATGTGTTTATTTCAAAATTTACTGAAGCTTCTGTAAATAATTTATCTAATAAGTAAGAGAAATAAAACAAGTATTGCAGAAATATTTTCCTCTTGAAAATTTCACATGGTATCAAAGCCAAGTTGTAAAAACAGGAAGGGAGAATCTGCCATGGACCAAAAGAAGGGTTCATGCAGCCAAAGAGACTCACGCAGTCCTCCAGAGCACACAGAAATGCAGAGAGAACACGACATGAAGGTGCTGGCATCCAAACTAGAGGAGGATCTTACTTGTGTGTCAAGTATAGCTCCTCCAAGTGTTTCGTATATTGACGGGGGTTCGAGAATGTTTCTCGAGCTATCAAGAACAGATGAATTTTCAAATAACTATGGGAAATAAGGCAAAATGTACCCCCATCGAGAGAGGTATCGTAACATTTCAGACTAAGGATGGCAACAAGATTCGAGCAACGAATGTTATGCATGTACCAGGGTTGGAGATGAATTTACTCTCGGTGTCTCAACTTTAGAACAAGGGCTATGACGTATACTTTATTCAAGATAAGGTATATGTCAAACACCCTAACTGGAGCAAAAAGGCACAAATCAGAGTAAGGATTCACAAGCTGTATAAGCTCTAGCTTGAATCTCCGATGACCATGATCGGCAGTACAAACGACAGAGATCTGAATGAATTATGGCACAGAAGGATGGGGCATCTACATCATGGAGCCTTGGGGATTCTCAAAATACTGTCATAGAGGCCGCTGAACTCAGCACGAAGAAAGACTAAGTTTGCAAGGGATGCGTACAAGGTAAGTACGCTAAGGCAACATTTCCAAGAAGCAGTAGTAGAGCCAAAGGTGCATTAGAATTAATACACTCTGACATTTGTGGTCCGATGTCCACAACAGCTCTTAGTGGGGCAAAGGATTTTGCCACCTTCATTGATGATTATTCCAGGAAAACTTGGATCTATTTTAATCGGTTTAAAGATTTCAAAGCATTGGTGGAGAACTCTACAGGGAAGAAGATCAAGAATTTGCGGTCAGATAACGGTGGAGAATATATCGATAAAGACTTCACAAACTTCTATGCACGGGAAGGTATCAAGAGAGAACGGACAACTCCATACAATCGAGAGCAAAATGGAGTTGCAGAACGCAAGAATCCGACCCTAATAGAAGCTGCAAGGGTAATGTTGTACGACCAGGAGATGCCCAAATTCTTATGGGCAAAGGCTTGCAACACAGCAGTTTAGATTCAGAACAGAGTTCCTAATAGAGCTTTGGGGAAGATTACTCCCGAGAGTGTGTTCACAGGCAACAAGCCAAAAGTGAGCCACATCAGGATATTCGGCAGCATAGCATACTGCCACGTTCCAGATGAAGAGGAAGAAGCTGGATCAAACTGTAGAAAAGGGTTTTCTGATGGGCTATAGCAAGAATGCAAAGGCATACCGCACCTATATTCCAAAGAGCAGGAAAGTTGTGGTAAGAAGGGATGTAAAATTCCTGGAGGAGAGGAGCCTTTAGGAAATATTGAGAGATGGCCACAGATACGCAAATTGAGGAAGATCCACCGGTACAGCCTCAACGACCTATGGAGGAGAGGTCCAGTGCCTCTCCAAGGCACAATATTTCTAAGGGAAGCTCCTCCGACGAAGAACAGGAGGAAGAACAGGTGAGACCACCCACCACTGATGGGATACCAAGCAGAGAACTCCAACAAATTCTTAGGGATGCAGAAGGATTTGTTGGAGCCCCTAGAGAAGGAAAGAGGATAAGGAAACAACCTGATAGGTATCAGGCACTAGTAGCTCAGGTATGAGAGCCTTCTACCTTTCAGGAAGCAGCTCAGCATCAGGTATGAGTGGATGCCATGGTGGAGAAGTATAGCTCCATCATAACAAATGATGTCTGGGAAGTAGTCCCTAGACCACGGGACAGATCTATTGTAGGATCCAGATGGATCTACAAGATCAAATATGCTGCAGATGACAGCATAGAGAAATTCAAAGCAAGATTTGTAGCAAAGGGGTATGCCCAGAAAGAAGGCATTGACTATGAAGAAACTTTTGCTCCAAGAGCGCGATACACTTCTATCAGATCCATCATCTCTCTGGCAGCGCAGATGGGATGGGAGATTCACCCAATGGATGTCAAGACTGTGTTCTTGAATAGGGTGATAGAGGAGGAAGTGTACATAGAGCAGCTAGAGGGCTTCGAGACACATGAGCATAAGACTCATGTTTTCAGACTTTAGAAAGTCTTGTATGGCTTAAAACAAGCCCCCAGGGCAGCAGAAAGGGGAAATCTTCCTAGGACAAGGAAGATACACGACAGAAATTCTAAAAAGATTTCAAATGGAAGATTGTAGACCCATGGCCAAGCCAATGATTACTAATTGGAAGAAGATAGACACATTAGAGGATGATGAGGCTGATCCCACATTGTATAGACAGCTCATCGAATCATTGATGTATCTGGTCAACACGAGACCAGACGTCTGTTATGCAGTAAACATCCTCAGTCAGTTCATGGTGGAACCAAGCAAGGCTCACTGGGCAGTAGCCAAACATGTTCTCAGATACTTGAGAGGGACAATCAAGTATGGGCTGAAGTACACCAGGGGTAATGAGATCCAGTTGAGTGGGTTCACAGATGCAGACTGGGTTTGAAGCACAGTAGATCGAAAAAGTACCAGTGGGTATTGTTTTAGTCTCGGACCAGGAATGACCTCCTGGTGTAGCAAGAAACGGAAGTCCGTAGCACTGAGCTCAGCCGAGGTAGAGTACATGGCAGCAAGCACAGCTTCGTGCCAGGCCATATGGCTCCACAAATTGCTCTTGACCTACTCAAGAAGCGGATAGAACCAACCGGGATTATGTGCAATAATCAGAGCTGCATTAAGCTCTCTGAAAATCCTGTGTTTCATGACCGGTCGAAACACATTGACATTCAGTGTCACTTTATCAGGGAAATGTCCAGAAGGGAGTTGTACAGTTACGATACACTCCTATAGGAGAACAGGTGGCAAATATCCTCAAAGAGGCTCTAAGTAAGATCAATTTCACTTACTTCAGAGAGAAGATGGGGATGGTCAAGAACCCCTTCCACTAGAGGAAAGGGTGGTCTTCGGAAGAAGAGGGAGCTGCAATACGGATGTTGCAGTGGCAGCGCAGCAGTACAAGAAGCAGCAGCGCAGAGATGAGGGGCAGCAACTAGGACATCATCAGCGCAGCAGATGATGTAGAGTCAGAGCAGTACAACGGTATCTTGCTTAAAAACTTTCCTCGCAAAGATGGAGTGTTGATTTCTATGGCATCGAAAAGTGTTCTAAGTCTCATTTTTGGTAGAGAGGCTTAGACATCAGTTATCCAGAGAACCCAGAAATCGTTTGTGGAAATTCCACTCGAATATGACTTTATTAAAATAATTAATTATTTTAATGCAGACCCTAAGTATAAACTTAGGGAAATTAAATAATTAAAGGGTATTAATAGAGTAGAGTGTGAATCTTCTAGAAGACGAAGATCAAGTCATCTTTTAATCTAAGCCATTGATTAATGATATAATCTTAGTCGTTGAATCATCAGCGAGAAGACTATAAGAAGAGACTTGAGGGCCATTTGGAAATCAAGCCGGGAACACTCTCAGTACCCGAAAGAAATCAATTCTGAAGCAAGAGAATTTGATTTCAATGGGTGAGTTTGTAGAGGTTGGGTTGCAGAAGCAGAAGGATGAGGGAGGAGTCAGTTATCAGGAAGCAGAAGTCAGGAGGGTGAGCTGATCAGTAGCAAGAACCCCTCCACGCAAAATCACGCAATCCAGAAAGGGACTGCGCAGAGTATTCACGCTGGATGACGCAGAGGGTGAAGGATGTCACCCCGAGGGTCCGAAATTTGTCTGGAAGGTCTAGAAAATTCAGCCAGGTGTTTGCTAATTTTTCTCTGCTCATCAGACTCCTGTAAATGTACTTTCCATTTTTGAAGATAAATATAAAACCCTCATCTGTTGCACCGGTTTTCCCACATTGGGTTTTTCCATGGACAATTGTCCAAAAACATCTGTGTTTATGTGGTTATTTCTATTGTGCTACTGGTGTAAATCATCTTTCTGTCCTTATGCTCTTAACAATCTGCAAATGTGTTTATTTCATAATTTACTTAAGCATCTGTAAATAACTTATCTAATAAGTAGGAGAAATAAACCAAGTATTGTAGAAATATTTTCCTCTTGAAAATTTCACACAGCAACCTATGGAGCTTCAGTGATGTGGATGCAGCCCAGCTGACTTGTTTGTCAAAGATTGGGCAAGAGTTTTCAGTTGCTTCTCTCAGCAACTGAGTTGCAATGCAGCAGTTGGCAGCACGATGCAGCAAATTGAGAGAGAGATGCATTACAGATGTGGCAAGTGGCAGTGGAAGCGTCATGGGCAGCAGTACAGGAGAGCAGCAACAGCGCAGTGATGAAGGGCAGCAGGCCAAGCATCAGCGCAAAGACCCACACCAGAGATCAATGCAGAGATTCGGGGTGAAGTAGTGTTGTGCTAGAGCACTTTCCTTGCTAAGATGGAGTGTTGAGATTTGTGGAGTGTTGGGGTAGCTTCGGATGTGCTCTAGCTCCCAAACTTTGTGTAGGGACTAGAGTACATGAGATCTCCAAGACCCAGAAAGGGATTTGAGAAATTCCATCCGGTTTAAAAGAAAATTAATTAATCAATATTTTTAATTAAGGACCCTAAGTCTAACTTGGGAAAATTAAAATATCAAAGGTAATTAATTTAAACATGTGATGGAAATGACTTAAGTCACATGGATCAAGCTTTCTTTTAATCTTAGCCGTCGAATCAAAATTAGATCATGGTTGTTGGTTTCCCAACGAGAAAATTATAAAGGAAAGGCTTGGGGTCAGTTGGAGGACACACACACAGAGGTAGAGCACTAAGACTAAGCTGGAATTCTAGGGCGTGATTTGCCAAGAATTTCCAAAAGTGTTTCAGCTGCAGCGGGGGGTAGTATTGGCTAAGAGGATGATTTGATCCCAGAGCCAAGAGTCAACAAGAGGCAGAGAAGCAGCAACCAGAACAGCGCAGAGGGAGTAGAGGCTACACAACAGCTACGCAGTGCAGAGGGCTTCAGCGACTACGCAGGTGTTACGCAGGCCTAGAAAGGGTAGCGCAGAGGCAGTAGGAGGCCATCAGGGCTTACGCAGGGCTAGCCAAGGCAGCGTAGGGACTGCGTCACTAGTCTGGGGTTACACAGCCCTCTCCTGAGCAGCGAAGGGGCATCAAAAGGCTAGCGGTGCTGACACAGAGGACTTCACAGTAGCGTTGGGGTTTCTAGAGGCTGAAAGGTGGTTGAGTTCTGTAAATCCCATTTGAGGGTGTGAATCAGTCCAGTTTTCCATCTCCAAAATAGAGGTATTGCAACAGATCTTATATTTCTCTGTCGGGTTAACTAGTAAGGTGCCCAGCTTTGTTGTACTTAGATTATACATAATAATATAAACCCTCCAACAGCCAGAAGACCGGTTTTCCCGCATTGGGATTTTCCGGGGACAAATGTCCAGAAAATCTTGTGTGTCACTTTGTCTATGTGCATGTATTCAGTTTTAGATCTGTATCTATGAAGAACTGTTAATGTGTTTATTTCGATGTTAATGCTGAAATTTCAGATTAAGAACTTGATTAAGTAAGAGAAGTATAACCAGATCTAATAGTAAGGTTTCTGCATAAGTAATATTCAGAAATTTTCACATTCTCTCCATAATTTCTCCTTCCTAAACTTCAGTCACATTATCTAGGACGTCTAGGCTAGGGCATAGAGCGAAATTCATTAGAGATTGAATTTATGGATTCTGGGAGTATAGGATTCAAGCTTAGGGTCTTATCTACAAGACCTCAAAGTTTGGAAAGCATCCTAGTAGTTTTCATCCATAAAATCTTATGCCCTAAGTGTACCCTAAGAGGGAAACCCTAGCTTGCATTTCCTTAACTAGGGGACTTCTTTAAGGGTTGTATGAGCTTAGTACTTGGTGGATTAAATCCTAAGAAGCCCTTTCTCCTCCTTGACCTAATCTCGAGAGTACCATTATCCATGAATCATGATAATTCATAAAACTCTAGGTCTTGTGCAAGCTTCTCCTAGGTATCTTGAAGGGAGTGAAGCACCTTTTGAAAGCATTATATCATAATCTTGAGCCTTCCTTAAGCGTTCATAATTCATCCCCTCGCACCTTCAACCCTAGAATATCTATTGAAGGTGATTATCCTCCTACAAGGACTCCTCCCATCGATGAAAGCCCATAAAGAGTGGGGGACACTAGTTGTGGTGATAGTGGGCCATTATCCCATTTTTATCACTTAGTCTAGCTCTTTTTACTATAGGCTTTCCCTCCTTAGGGCCTATTAGATTCTATGGTAACAGGGTACTTTAGCCCTATTTGCAGATGATGTCACTAGTGGAGACACTTTTACTCATGTGTATGGTTTAATTTGAGGATAGTTTTTATGTTTTATCATTGAGGGGCTATTTAGAGGGTCAACTTGATGACCTATTCACCTTGTATCATGGATTTTTTTCTTTTTGAAGGATTTTAGCATAAATTGGATTAAATCACTTGGTTACCCTAGTATAAATAGGGCGCAATTTGCTCATTTGGATCACTACCACACTTGGAGATCATTTATTTCTCGTTTAGCATCTTTTCTCTAGTTCGTTATGGAGCACTAGTGGAGCGACTTCTCTTGGGGACACTTGTGATGAGGATTGATCTTTTTTCATGGATGGTTACGGTGAATCTTGATGAATGCATGATGAAGTAACTAGGTTTACTTGTTTTATCTTGTTTCAATGTTTTATTGGATGGATTATTCATGTATTCAGCTAGTTAGCATGGTATTTGTTCCATGATCCTTGTTAAACTAACCCTTCTTCCAAAAATTTGACAAAGTAGCATGTTAGTTCTTTCCCTTAGCTCATCTTGAAAATTGAGTACCTTGATTTTAAACCCTAGGGTAAGCAGGTTTACCTGTCCTAGTTTGTTTAAATATTGTTTCTACTCTAGGGAAACCCTAAATTAGTTTGTTCCTAGACCCCATTAACCCTAGACTGAGAAAGCACTAGTCATCTCTCTTGTGGAATTAATAATTTATCTTAAAATATTTTTGTTTTAGAGTAAATTACTGTCTATTACCACAAAATATTTATAATTTCAGCATTTATTGATCTAAATGCATGTGACCTAAGGATAAGAATTGTTTTGAGAAGATAGGATAAATAAAATTTACATTTCATATGCAATTTCCAGCCATTAATTAGAGCTGACATCTATGGTATAATTGTTGTTAAATTCCATTTTATTTGTTAAAATTGGCTGTAATTTATTCTCTTATTTACTCATAAATTATGCCTTTATTTTACACTTTATTATCATAGTTTCCAAGGTTAAATTTGCTGATGTCATAAGTTGTTGTGTTGCTACAATTTTACTTCTTGTCAAGCTAGTTTATAATGGTTTGGTGTAATTTCTTGTTTGGTGTGTTTAAGAAATTGATTTGAGTCTCTATTGGTCAACTTAAGCCTCTAGATTGAGCCATAGTAACCGTTGAACCAAAATATAGCAATTACTATCTTATCCACCCTAAACCCTAATTTTCTATTCTTATCTTTGGGTGGAAAATCATCGTAGAACCCTTAGGGGGCACACAGCTTAAGGCTAAGTTGCAGGAAACGTCCTCCCCACCCTCGTTTCAAGGAAAAAAGGAAATGGAAACGGTGAAACCTATACCGCATGGCCGGGAAGCACGTTTCCAGCCGTACTGGCAAAGTTTCCCGTACGTACAACCGCGTTTCCTCCAAAAACAGTGTTATTTTTTTATTTTTTTTTTATTTTTTTTTGGGACGTGCAATGTATTATTATTGTATTCGTTTTACTTGTGTCTTGGATGCTTCGCTTCTAATGATCAAGCCTATGGCCCTAGTATTTATATGTGATTCACGGTAATATTAAATTCTTAAAGTAATCCTTTTATTTAAATATTTAACATTACCATGAAATGACTCAGGATGTTTGAGGGTGGTTCCGACCTCGTTGGATGTCATATGGAGAAAGCAGAATTTTAGATCTCGTTCAAAATCCAGCAGACCTAACAGTTTTTCAGGATTTCAAGATTGGGTGATTGCAATGTTTCCATCGGATTTTGTCATGTATTAGGGTATGGAACTCGTATTTAATCAAGAGCACCAATCCCTCTATGTACCTTGATGTTAGTGACATTGGTTGTCCAACTCCTCTATCATGACCCTACTAAAAATGTACCCATCACTCAGAAAAAATATTGACTTGACATGCTCATAGTCTTTATTGTACTTGTAGCCTGATATATATAATAAAGATTGATTTTGAGATTTTGATATATAATAAAGGTTGGTTTTGGATATTTCGATATTGCTATTTTTATTGTCTCTGTTATCATTCATGAGTAAATGTATTGTAACTTGTAATAGTTTATGCTTTGAATTTATCATGTATGTTTTATGATTTCACATAATTTTTCTTAAATGTCCTAAATTCTAATATAAATTTAAATTATAATGTATATATATATATATATATCACGTTTCCCCATTTCCAAAATTTGGGGAAGTCGCGTTTCGTATCACTTCCCATTTCAGAAACTCGTTTCCGTTTCCCCGTTTCGTGCAACATAGGCTTAAGCTAATTGGGTTATCTCATCTCTAAGATCTATTAGAGAAGCCTCTATTGTGTAGGATTATGTCCATCACAAAAATGAGGGGAGTTGTTGAGTTGACAATGGTGACACTCCCATTGTTGCATTCAATCTAGGTCATTTAATTAGACTTTGCATTAGGGTGCTAGATTTTTTTGTAGCAAGAACATTTCAAAATTGGTGTTTGAGCAATCAATTTGAAATTATGAGCAATTTCCTCTAAGCATGGTGGAAATGATGAGACGATCCTGATTGGCTTAGTCAACAATTATATTTATATTTTCGTATTTTATATTTTTTTACATCCCACCTACTACATTGTATGAGAGTGGAATAGCAGATAGAGAAGAACTGCACAATCAAAGATTAAGAGGAACTAATTGATTCCCAGAGAAACATGCACCTTCATAAAGTCCAAGGATGCCCAACAGCAGGGATTTAGCAAACAAGTGCACCTACTATTATATACAACAAATAGATAACAACAAATTGGGTATTGTTGACCACACGTGTCAATAGTGCAAGAAGCAGAGTACAAAACAGTCGATCAAAACTTTTTAGATCATTGTCATCATTTGGCTTCCAGTTTCATCATTGTAAACCCAATTTTTTCTTTTATATTGTAAATGATTCTAGTATGACTATTAAGCCATGTAATAACACCTAGGTAAGCCTATGATTCTCCTCAACGGGTTTCATCCTAGGGAGTTTTTTTAACCTCCCCGTATTATGTGTGCTTGTAAACACGGATAATCAACCAAGTTTTTCTCCCAGATATACTCCAAAGCTAGGGTGGAACTCATTGACGAGGTCTTAGGTGAGTCCTAGTGTTTACCAAGTCTATGTATTTTTCATACTAGATCATGTGTCTTGTTGCAGAATTGGGTAATGTCTTGAGGGTCTATGTCAAATGTGTATTTCCCCTTCTAAGGTTTGAATTAAATTGTAATATTTCGTAAAAATATTTTAGTGCATGGTTGCTAATATTTAGACACCATGCCTAAATTATTTGAGGGTGGAAAAAACATTAATCCCCTCTTGAGTCTTTCAATTAATTTTTCTAGCAAAAATAAAAACAAAAAAATTAGCTAGAAAATTAATTAAATTTGAGTCAAAAAAATTGCTTTTAGAGAAATTAAATTCTCTCCAAGTGAAAAATCATCAAAAAAATCATGGGTCAAAAAAGAATTAAATTTTGGAGGTCCTCCACCAAAGGAAAATGGACTTTTTAAGAAAAATTGACCCCTTAGACCTTGGTGGCTAAGTCAAAGTAGATTTTTTGAGGATATTAGTCAAAATATTATTTTTTGTATTAATAAAAAAGGGGTTTTAAGAGAAATTCAAATTTTTCCTCAAAATAAAAAAATAAATAAAAATCCAATCGATTGTGGAGATCAAGTTATTTCAATTGAAGATCGATGGATGAGATTATTTTGACGAGAATCAAGCCAACTAGCTGCTATTTTCCACTTGGAGGGGTTTTCTTCTCTCATTTTCTATATAAGGAAGCTATGAAGCTCCTCATTTCATCTTTGGATAATGTAACAATTATCTGATGTATTGAGCAAGGCTCTACTAGAATTTCTTTGCACTGAATAAAAAGTCGTTGGGGTTCAATTCAAGGTGTCTAACGCTTGTTGATATGTGGTATGTGTTGGATGTTTTGTTGATATGCTATGAACTATTTTAATGATTATTATTTCAATTGCCAATAGTAGGAATATTTAATGGTACACGTATATTTCCCTAGGAGTTGGGCTAGAGTAAGCACTCTAGGTGTAGCGAAGTCTAGCAGGTATCTCCAGGCATATAGATCTATTATGTGAATCAAACCCCTTTGGTTTAATAACCTATCATTTGAAGTGCATTGAGTTATAGGTTGCTCCAGCCCTTGGCATCTAAGTTCACAGAGTGTGAGGGGATCACACCCTTTCTGGCTCCAAGTCTTGATCTAATGAAGATCTTATGCAGGAGGGCTTTGCAAAAAATTAAAAAAAATTATTCTCTCATTATCTTCAAATTTATTTACTTGTGCCATAAAGTCTAACATGCAAATGAGAGCAAATTTTATTTTGTAAATATTTGTTAAAAAAAAAATTCCACAAACCCCTGTATTTTAAACTAACCCATTTTTTTTATTTGTGTAGAGCTATTGAAGTTGTTGGGGTTTTGGGGGTTTTTTGTGTATATTGGATTCATGGCTCTCTATTTATCATTTGTGCAGGTAATAGCTCAAGGGTTTCAAGAAGAGATCAAATTTTGGGCCATTCGTTCAAGAGGAGGTTGATCTAGGCCCTACTGGGTAAGATCTAGCCCTTCCAAGTCACATTTGCTCAACATCCAACCCTGAAGAGGAAGTCACATCCCTTGGAGGAGGGTTTCATCATTTGTTTGGGGTTATTTTGTTGGAAATACTGAAAGGGGGGTGAATCAGTATTTATTTTCAATTGTTAATTTTACCAGTTAGATCACCTATATTTAAAACACAAAATGAACAATAAGAATAAATGCTTTTATTAATTTCTTCTTTACAATAAATCAAGTACAATATATGTAGGGCTCCAACCCTAGATGAAGACACCAATCTTCAATCCACCAGGCTCCAACCTATACTTTGCCAAGCACCGACTTGGACTTCACGAGGCTCCAACCTCTCTTTGCCAAGCACCGACCTGGACTTCCAAGGCTCCAACCTTGTCAATTCTGAAGCACCAACCTCAGGGTCTCCAACCCTATATATGGTACAGGCTCCAACTTGGTCTCTTGAGGACTCCTATCCTCTAGGGCTCCAACCCTATCTTCCAAGGCACCAACCTTGTCTCTATGAGCCTCCAACCTCATGCTTCATTTCGTCAAGATATATTTGGTTATACTTACGACTCCCAATGTCGAGCCCTGACAATCTTCAACTTACTCTTCACTGTAATCGACACATCACGTCATCAATGACAACCTTTTCTTCTTAGAATGTGTCACCGTTGCTCTTCATGTTACCCAAACAAGGATCTCCAAAGTCACCTCATGATTATATCACGGTCTCCAATGATCTCCACAAATCTTCAATATGTCTTCGACGAGCAGCCCTAGTTCTGCACCTGCTCTAAACCTCTTCAAGGGCCCCTGATCTCCACAAATCTTCAATATGTCTTCGACGAGCAGCCCTAGTTCTGCACCTGCTCTAAACCTCTTCAAGGGCACCTGATCTCCACAATCTTCAAGATGTCTTCAAGGTATTCCAAGATGTCTTTCAAGACTCTTCACTATGCTGCACCAGGTCTGTTCCAAGAATTCTTCAAGGGTGTCTTCAACAACCCTTGCCTAAACAAGATATCTCCTCCACGGGCTCCTTGATTGACGCTTCAAAAATGCTCCATGGATGTCTTCAAGTCTGCTCATGAAAGACTGCTCCAGGAGTCCTCAACTTAGCTCCAAACTCAGCTTTCAGATGATCTTAACTCAGTTCTAAGAAGCCAATTTTAACGCAAAATCACTGCTTCAATATTGCCCTTTAAAAGTCTGCTATACTTTTTTTCAAAAGTGCCTTCAAATGATACTAAAGACACTGTCCTTAAAAGCTTCAAATGATGCCTCAAACCTCAGTCCCAACACAGGTGGAATTAAAGTCTTCTGTCCACAGTCCTGTGCACAGGTCCGAGGTACTGTAGGTCCAAGCTCTTGTATAGTCTACACTTGTCACTGGGTTGTTGTTCGAACTTGAGAAGGACAGTCCAAAGAATTGCCAACAGTGTTGTCACAGGTTGCCCAAACCAGAGATCCGAACTGAGATATATCACTGTCCTCCAGCAACCAATTTGACCATACCTCTTGTCACAGGTGATCCGAGCTTCTGTTGTGAGGTATTGAGCCCTATTCAACTGTAAAATACCAATAAAAAAGGATGTTGAAACACTGCTGCAAATTCCCAACTGATGTTTAAAACTTGTAAGCTTGGGAATGCTCCAAAAGATCTCCTTCAATAGGATAGGTTGCTTCAAACAATGCTGCTCCAAAGTGTGACATCAAAGGTGCTCCAAGTTTTGCTACAAGTCAACACAAAGGTTCTTAAAGGGCTGCTCCAGTTCTGCTCAACCAGCTGCTCCAAGTTCAGCAAGATGTTTCCACAAGACAGCCCAAAATTACACTTCAGGACTACCATTCATACCTTGAAATAAGTCTCAAATAAAGATCTGAAAGTTGTCCTTAGCACTGTCACAAAAGAGGGCTGAATCAGGCCTTAACAAACTTATCCACAAATCCACCAAACCATGCTTCAAGAACAGCTCGGATATGCCTTTGGAATCACCACGAAAACAGTCCTAAAAGGGTTCAACCGTCTGCTTCAAAACATGCCTTAGAAGAGGCTGAAGTAAGCTTCAGCTACCACAGTATGACAGTGTACTACTTCAGGTCCGAGTTCTAAAAAGATGACTAGTCCGAGCTGTCCAGACAGTCTACAACAGTCCGAGCAAAGAAAAAGGAAGTTGATAATCCCAGGTCTGCAATATATTAGAATTGTGACAGTCCACCACACTGCTGTAATTTGAGTTTAAGGTATCCCAAACACAAAAAGTATTTGCCCAAATATATCCTTCTCAGCCTCTTTTACTTATCTGTCATCTCACTGTATTATCTCTGAAATTCTCACCGAAAATAATGTTGAAATGAGGAGTTCGGACTCCAATATATACTGGTTTTGATTACAGACAAAAAGACACATCTATTGGCCAAGGGACATGAGCCTACAAGTTGGCTTAGGTCGGCTGGCGAAAAATAATAATTTTTCTAACTTATAAATTCAATTTCTCACAAACTATTTGGAGTTTTGGGGCGTGTAAGGGCTCATTAGAAAGGCAAAATTATGCCCTAAAAAATGGTACAGGAGTCAAATTGAGAAGCTACCTCTAGGGTAGTGAAAATTATTTTTTAATGATTGAAATTTAGTGCAGAAAATATTTGGGACAGAATGAGGAGTGATTGGGACAGTCATCATGAGAATATCCAACAAAGTCATCATGATAGTGAATCCATAATATTTACCTTGTTACAGGGGTGTCGTAGCCCTTGAAGGCTAGCCGCGGGCCTTGTAAGGCCTTCTTCCCTTTGCGGTGGGCCTTTGAGGCCTCCCTCTCGTGAGCCACAGCCCCTAAGGGGCTTTCTTCCTTAGTCGCAGCCCTTGTGAGGTCTTCTTCTTGGAAAAAACAGCCTCTAGGAGGCCTAACTCTCCTAGCCACAGCCCTTGAGGGCTCTTTTTTGGGTAGCCGCAGGCCTTTGTGGTCTTTCCTTGGAAACGGCAACCCTTTGTGGGCTTGAAACCCTAGGCCGCAGGCCGTAGGGGCCTTCTAGCCCGAGGCCGCAGCCCTTACTGTGCATTTTTCTCCCTACCGCAAGTCTATTTTGCCTTGTTCCCTTTAGCCACAGTCATTTCTTGAAATATTTATGAGTTTGTGACTTAGTTTAGGCACTAATCTCTGTGGTTGCAAGCTCATGGTAAGTTGGCAGGGGTTTCAAGATTGATTTCTAGATTATTTTGCCATTGATCCATTGATTTTCCAAGCCAACATTTGGTGTTGCAGACCTGTCATTGAGGATTCAAGGGCTTGAGGTCTCATTAGTCCATCATTTATCCCTAGAAGCCCTAGTTGTCCTCATTAAGGGGTTGATCCGTCACTTGGTTTGAGATTTATAGATCCAGCATTGGTGTTGCAGGTGTTTGGAAGAGTCTAAATGTAATTTGGAAGTCCATCAAGCCATCTCACAAGGCCTTAAGGTCAAGGGTTTGCTCTCTAAATTTACCTTTTTCCTCACAGTTTTGGATCAGAGATGAAGTCTTCTCATATCCTAGTCAAACCCGGAAACAAATTAACATAAGCCTATAATAATCACACACTTAATCTCAAGTGATAAGAAGGATTTATGTAATTAAATTTATGGTGTTCTAAGCGATTTTAGACGACTTTCATATGGTTTATAAGGTCTGATATATAACTTTGATATAAGTCATAACAGTGATAAAAAGGACATCTTAGGAGCTTCTAAAATCAGAGTAACACATTTTAAGGCTTTCAAGCATCATTTCTCTTATCTTAAGCTATTGGCAAAGTGATTTAAGTGGGTTGCTCTAAGTATTCTTTTCATATTGCTGTTAGGCTAATCATTGTGGAAATATAGTAAAAGAAAGTAATTATTGTCTTGCTGGTCATTCCTTGCATTTCACATATCTTGCATTGCATCATTTGCACAGTTTTGCTTTTGTCTCCATTTGCATCTCAAGATTGCATATAAGTGCTCTCTAATGTCTAAAGAAATTGTGCCCTAAAAACCAACTTCATTGTTAAGAAGTGAATCTAATTGCATATCTTGATGTAAGAAGCTTGAATGATTGCTAATGTTAATAAGTTCTCTTGGTATTGCGTAAGTGTATCTTGCTCTTTTTCTTTTGTTACCATTTAAGAGTATTAGAGCATTTTTCTTGTTAAAGAGAATAATTTCAACGTAGCTGATTGTGTGTAATTGCTAAAGTGACATAAGATTGCCCTCACTCCTTATTGTTGTCATTTAAAGAGCATTGAGATTGCTAATTGATAAATCATAAGATCACTTTATAATATCTTGTGAGCATCATATTTAAAGTTAATATCATGATCAGCTTTGGAGCATTAAGGTGAGACTTCAATTATAATCAATATTGTGGCCTTAAGAGTGACTTCACTCAAATCTTATAATTGAATAATCCCTATTGGAAGTTACCAATTGTGTTTAAATGCCTTATTGTCTCATTTTTGGCATTGTTCATTGTCTCCTTTGGTTTCTAATTTGCACAGAGTTGTTGCCCTTAGCACAGCTGAAGCAAAATACATTGTTGCTAGCATGGCTAGTTGTGAGGCAGTATGGCTAAGGAAGCTCTATGGAGAGTTGTTTGAGCAAGTATTGGATACTATAATAATTTACTGTGACAATAGGAGTGGGATTCGACTTGTTGAAAATCACGTGTTCCATGACGGGTCCAAACACATTGAGATCAAATATCACTATATCCTGAATATGGTGCAAAGAGGAGCACTAAGACCATCATATAGCGACTGATGACCAAATCTCCGACATTCTTACCAAACCTTTTCCAAAAGGAAATTTCTTACTTTTCAGTGAGCAGCTTGGACTGACAGATGTAACCCTTCCTAGAGAGGGTGGCCATGGACAATAAGCCTTGGATGAGTGAGATCCTTGTCATGTGTTGACAAGTGGATCCCCCCAAGCAGTGATGAGCCTTGGATGTGTGAGATCCTTGTCATATGTTGACAAGTAGACCCCCCCAAGTAGTGATGAGCCTTGGATGTGCGAGATACTTGTCATGTGTTGACAAGTGGAACCCCCCAACGGTGAAGAGGGTGATGGATGTATCTCCCCTATGATGATTCTTCTTCATTAGATTGTAACATCATTGTTCCAAAGCAAAGATAGCAGAGATCCTTGTATCAGAAAGAAATTCCTCCCTAGTTGAGAGGGAGTGTTGAGAATTGGTAGCTATGGGATGAAATTCCTTAAATAAAATTTCATTTTTGACATTTCTAAAGTGACTTTCTAAAAATATAAAATCATGTCTATCTTTGCAACCATGACTTTCCAAAAATAGTAAATCACATTCCATCAATGTTGCATGGGTACCGCTCCCTACCCCTACAGATCAAGTATCGCAAGCTCTGTCGCTCCTGGGAACTTGGGAGCTGGTACGAAACACTCCAAAAATAGGGGGAGCTGTGTTTGGTACGTGGGAGCTTTTCGAGAGCTTGGCGTTGAGCTATTGCGAGTTTCTGGAGCGCGTACCAATTGGGAACGTCAATTTGGAGCATGTGGGAGCTCCGCTCCATCAAGGAGCAGTTAGCCGCTCCTCGATGGAGCGGAGCTCCCACACGCTCCAAGTCGACATTCCCAATAGCAACCAAAACCCAAGGAGAAAACGGCGGGAAGTAAAAATTGGCAAGAAGAAATTGGGATTCTCTATGTTATTTAATCCCCAAACCTCTCAAGTAAATGATCATAGATTCATCTCACTACTCAAGAGTCTGTGTTCTTCTGTCTTCATCGTTGGATCATTGGCAGAGTTGGTTCATTGGTAGCTTGGAGAGAGGTGGAGAGAGGAGAAGCAGTGCTGCAGCTGTGGTAACTTGGTAAGAGGCAGAGATATCAAGCGTTGCAGACTGCAGCCATCCGCTATTGAGGAACGGTGGAACGAGGTATATAAATTTATAATTTATTAATTTTATAAATATCAAAATATCGCAGCTTGGGATTTATGATTTATTAATTTATTAATTTTATAAATATTGCAGCTTGGTTTTCACTACTTTTATTTGGTAGGGAAATAGACCTGCTCTTTATTTGTCATCTTCGTTTGAAGTTATTTACTTAAGTTTCACTTTTTCTTTTGAAAATGCACTACTAATTATGGTTTTCAAGATCGATTGACGCCATAGATATTTGCAAAGAATTCACTTTACAATTTTAAATCTTCTTGAACACATAATTTCAAATTTTCGATGAAATGTATTCCAATGAATTTTAAATTTTAAATCATTTTGAAATTTGAAGGCATAAGAAATGTATCCAAATGCTGGAAATATTTGATTGGATATGGATATTTGACAGTTTCAGTTTCGGCGTTCCAGTTTCAGTGTTCGCAGCATCGACGCATTTTAATTTATCATTGTATCAATTATCAAGGTTCAATTATAAATTATTAAATTATAATTTATCACATTTTAAATTTAAATTTATCATTTACAATTTATGATTTTAATTTTATCAATTCTATATAATTCGTTGTAAGTTAGGTAAGTTAGTAACTATATAGTATATAGTATAGTCTATTAGTAATTACATTGTAATTTAAATTTATTATTTAAAAATTAATGTTTATGGCATATGCTAAGTTCTAACCAGTAATATTTATCATTTGACATTTTGATTTTTGCTTAGGCCGTACAGTAATTATATAGTATAGTGACTAGTCTATTACATTGTAATTTAAATTTATTATTTAAAAATTAATGTTTATGGCATATGCTAACTAGTAATATTTTCTTTGGCATTTTCTTGTAATAACCATAGCATTTAGTTTTTTTTTTTAATATTTCTATAGTTGAAAAAATAACAACTTGCATTCATTTTTTGTATCATTCATCATTTTTAATTTTCTAAGTTCTCTAGTCTTTCTGAAATCAATATTTGATGTTATAAAATTCAAACTATACATACTACATAGTTAAATAATAAATTTTAATGGATTACAAATTGAAATTACAATGTGCACCGAGATTGCTTTTAAAAAATTAATATGTCAATTTTCCAGCAAGCACTTCTCATGTAAATTTCTAATAACATAGAGTTTCAATTTGAGATGCATTTTAACATTTTAAGTTTTCAAATTTTAAGTCTTGATTGACTGCAAATAGGAATCGATGTTGCTGAATTGAGTATTTAATATTTATAATTTATAATTTTATTGATTTTGGTTTGTTTTTAATTTTAAAACAACGATATAGTGAGATATGTTTACAGTTTGAACTTTGCACCTATGTTGTAATTTCAAATTTGTAAATGAAGAAATTACAATATGAATATAAATGGGAGTGATGTGATAGCAGAAAGAGGGAAGTGGTCAGCCAATAAGTTTCTTTGAAGCACGACTGGTCTAATGACAGTTGACACCAAGCATACATATTAAAATTTAAATGTATTACAAATTGAAATCTTTTAAGTTTTTAGCTTCAATTATAATTTAATATTTATAGATTTAATGCCTGCAAATATAATGATTTTTGGCCAATATGAAATATCTGTGGCTGAACACTGAATAGTGAATAGATAATCAAAATTTAAATCCTCTACAACCGCTGCAAACTCCATTACTCCATTTGACTAAACATCGGAAACATTTAATGATTTATGATTTCTGCAGCAAGATTGATGATCCAAAGTCTATATAAGCATATCTTTTGGACTCCTTGTTGTGTTCATGCCCTTAACAATCTCTTAAAAGACATTGGTAAAATACAGAGCAGTAGGATTGATGATCCAAAGTCGATATAAACATATCTTTTGGACACCTTGTTGTGTACATGCCCTTAACAATCTCTTGTACGACATTGGTAAAATACAGTGGATTGCAAAAACCATTTCAAATGCGAGGGAGGCACAAATGTTCATCTGCAACCACCATGTTTCCTTGGCAATTTACAGGATGTATTCAAAGAAGCATTTTTTAAAACCTGCAGAAACAAGATATTCCACATACTTTATTTTGCTTGAGCACATGGTTGAGGTCTATGCATCTTTACAAGCTGTTTTTGTTTTTTCAGAGTGGAATGCATGGAACGAGTCTAAGTCACCTAAAACGAAGAAGATAAGAGAAATGCCTTTGAATGAGGATTGGTGGGCTGATTGCAAATATGTTGTCTCTTTCACAGCTCCAATTGTGGAGTTGATCAGGTATGCTGATTCAGATTCTCCTACTCTTGGAGAAATATATGAATGTATTGATACCATGGTGGGCAAGGTAAAACACATCATTCGCCAAAGAAACCCTTCTTTGGATTTTTGCCATGAAATCCACAAGCTGATAGAGAAAAGATGGATTAAACTCAATACCCCCCTTCACATGACTGCATATGCCCTTAATCCAAAGTGGTATATGGAAAGACCAAATAGAATTCTTCCTATTGATGATAAGGAGGTAAAACAAGGGTTTCTAGATGCTATAACTAAGATGTATACTGTTAATGAAGCAAGTGTGATAAGGGAGCAATTTATTGATTTTGGTACATTAAGTCCTCCTACATTCACTCAAGATGCTAAGAGGGACATCAAGCATTATGCTCAGAAGAAACTCCTTGGATGGTGGAGAGTGTATGGGGGTCAGGTCCCAGAGCTTCGAAAGCTTGCTTCATGTTTGCTATCTCAAGTTGCTAGTTCCTCAGCTGCTGAAAGGAATTGGTCCACTTATAGCTTCATACACTATGTTAAGAGGAATAGACTTACCTCTAAGAGAGCAGAGAAACTTGTTTATGTGCATAGTAGTGTTCGCCTTTGTTCAAGGAAGCTACCTGAATATTTAGAAGGACCTATTGCACGATGGGATGTGAATTCTAAAGATGCTACTCAAATTGACGATGATGATGACAATCCTGTACCAAATGCAAGATTGGTTGGCATACCTTTAGATGACATTGTTGCATCTGATGATGATGTTGATCCAGTACCTAGTGATGCTCAAGCCTATATGGATCTCCCTAATGTTGAAGATCGTACTCTATGATCATCTTAAGCTTTGTATTCTTGTTGTTATATTTTGGCTCTTGGGTATTTTCCATTTTTCCATTTTGAGTTATGTACTACTTTAGGCTTTTCCCTTTTAAGTTTTTTCTAGTGTGAACATCAATATGATTTGAGTGGCTTTTAAACTTTTAACTTTTTATGGTTGTCTCATGAATCATTTAAAAATTCAATTTAGTATGTACATTTAATCTTTACACTTTAAATAATATATAAATATAAAATATATATTATTTATTGGGAGTTGTGAATATATATTAATTTTTTATTTTTAATATATTATATTATTTCCGCTCCCAACTTGACATTTCCTGTAAATTTGGGCAAAACTTCTAGCCGTACCAAATAATCGTTCCCACGTACCCAAAGTACCCACGTACCAGAAACTCGTGCAACATAGCATTCCATCAATTCGTAATCATATATATATGATGGAAAATCACTTAATTTTTTCTTAATCAATCTCAATTGTTTAATTTTTAACATAATCATCAATATTATTATTTTTACAATTATCCTCTTTATGATATTATTATATTGTTATTAAAAGGAAATTCAAGTCTCTCAATCATGAGATTCAATCATGTCATATGTAACTCCCCTCAATTAATGCATATGTTACTATCTCTCTCTCTTAATGGATTCATTCCTCTTTCCTTTAATGCTCTGATGCACCTCTTACACTCTCTTACACACTTTAATGACTCGTCATAAAAATATTCCTCTTACACCTCTTTAATGCATAAGTTACACTTCTCTCCTAAATGCATAAGCTACACTCCTCTCCCTTATGGCATAAGTTACACTCCTATTTTGGCATATGTAACCCTTCCTCAAGGCATAGGAGTTACTGCGTCGTGAATTCGACCTCCTTGCTCTTCCTATATATTTGTGCCTCTCATCCTCACTTGATACACTTACTTGTGCTTGTGAAAGGAGAATTTGATCTTGAGAAAGAGAGAGTTGGAGAGTCTAGAGGAAAATTGTGTGTGTGTGTGAGAGAGAGAGAGAGAGAGTCTTGAAGGAGCAAGAGCAAATCTTGGAGAGCCAAAGTGATTCGGTGTTTGCATCAACTACTGCTATCAAATATTTTCTTCAGATTTGGGTGAATTTCTTCATTATTTCACTGTACTTTATATCTCTGCTAAACAATGGATTTCTAATAGAAGAAGAATCTGGTTGGGTTTTCCCCTTGTAGGATTTTCCCTGGTCATTGACTTAACTTTGTGAAAATTCTGCTATTCGGAATCCTACTGCAGCAACTGATTAAATTTCTTCTATTGCTTAACTGAAGCAAATTATTTAACAAATGTTGTGATAAATATCGAAATGAAATACACTGCAGTCTTCACAATAAACAAGTACAAGAAAGAAATAGTAGCACAAGTATACACACATAGACACCATTATTTTTGGACAAATGTCCTCGGAAAAACCCAATGTGGGAAAACCAGTGCAGTAGCTGAGGGTTTTAATATTATGCAGTAATTTTTCTGAGTACAATTTTATGATTGTCGATCCTGACAAATCATATAGAGAAATATGACAAATAAAGTCTTGTGAGATAAATCTCACTCTTCCACGGGATTCCAATAGTGACCAACACCTAACTTAAGTTGCTTTGTGTTGCCTCTGTGCAGTGACTGCGTCACCCACGCAATCTCTACGTCACACCTGTAGTTGCTCTTTGTCTCTGCATTAGTACTCACTATTGGCTAGAAATTGGAATCTTCTGCCTTCCGAAAATGTCCACCAAGAACTGGCACTGACCCTCTGTTGTCTCCTCCAGAGAAAAAGAAACTCCCTCTACAACTCTGCGCAGTCCCAGCGTAATCTCTACGTCACTGGCTCTGCACAACTGCATGTGGCTCCTGTTTTCTTCTCTTTGTTCACTCTTCAGATCTGGAATTCTTCCTTCTGAAAATTATCTCTGCCCCTCTCTGCGAGAATTCTCTTGATTGATCTTCTCCCTGAGCACTGCTCACTCAAGAATTTTGATCTCTGGATTCTTTCTCCATTTCAAGGTGCTTCCCAAATGACCCTTCAAGCCATTCTTGTAGTCTTCTCATTGAGACTTCAACGACCCAGATTAGATCTCTAATCAATGGCTAAGATTAACATTTGACTTGATCCGCCTTTTCTAAAACATTCACACCCACATTCTATTAATTCCCTTTAATTATTTTATTTCCCTAAATTTAGACTTAGGGTCCCATTAAAAATAATTAATTATTTTAATAGAATACAATCCGGGTGGAATTTCACTAAATGATTTCTGGGTTATCTGGAATACATGTGTCTAAGCCTCTCCACAAAATTTGAGACTTAGAGCACATTCGATGCTATCCCAAATCAACACTATGTGTCTCATAGAATTCTTGGTTGTCTTCCATTGTGCATATGGTTTATGTTTTATCTACAATTAGTTAACTTATTTTGCAGCATAAAGAAGTTCTAGATTTAAGTGAATGTAACAACATGGAACATCAGAATTTCAACAAGTTTTGCTTTTGTCTCCATTTGCATCTCAAGATTGCATATAAGTGCTCTCTAATGGCTAAAGAAATTGTACCCTAAAGATCAACCTCATTGTTAAGAAGTGAATCTAATTGCATATCTTGAAGTAAGAAGCTTGAATGATTGCATAAGTGCATCTTGCTCTTTTTCTTTTGTTACCATTTAAGAGTATTAGAGCATTTTTCTTGTTAAAGAGCATAATTTCAAAATAGTTAATAGTGCCTAATTACTAAAGTGACATAAGAATGCCCTCACTCATTATTGTTGTCATTTAAAGAGCATTGAGATTGCTAATTCATAAGATCACTTTATAATATCTTGTGAGCATCATATTCTAAGCTAATATCATTATCAGCATTGGAGCATTAAGGTGAGACTTCAATTATAATCAATATTGTGGCCTTAAGGGTGAATTCACTCAAATCTTATAATTGAATAATCCCAATTGGAAGTTACCAAATGTGTTTAAAAGCCTTCTTGTCTCATTTTTGGCATCGTTCATTGTCTCCTTTGGTTTCTAATTTGCACATCAAGTTGCGAAAGATCCATTGATAGATTTGTGCTCCTTGATATCCGTTGGCATTAGATATTGATTTAGAGCACTTGGCTTATTGGGATTATTAGTTCATTGGATAAATCCTGAATTGGTTTATTGTGAAATGCTTGATCAGAAAATCAAGTGGTTTATTGGCACATTGCTTTATTTGAGATTGTTCCTATAATTTCTCTCTAAGTACTTCGTTTACGCTCTTGTGTTGAACATCATAAGCATTGAATCTCAAGTAATTTAACTTGAAGTAATTAAAAGTCATTTAATAACCTCACTTAAAGCCATCACTCATATCTTGCATATCATTCTAGGATTAGAAGTGCATATTTAAAATTTACCTCAAGCATAAGCTTGGTTATAAGAAGATAGGACAAACCTTTCTGATCCAACTTGCAAAGTCTAGACTCTCATTTGTGGTTAACACAGGTGACATTGCAGTTCTCTTGTGGACAATCCCTAGTAGGAACAGAGGCACTTGGGTGGTTAGAACCTCATGGGAGGTATCGTTAATGAGGCCATAGCCTCCTTCTTGTGGGCTTCTCTCTACAACCTACATTTGTGACTAACTTCAAAACAGTTGAGAGAAAAGTTCCACCTAGATAGGGCATTTAATTAAAATCTACCAAGATTTTTCATTTCACTTAGATCTAGGGCTTGCACTTCATTTAGGATAGATTTACATACCTGCAGCAACTGTTCATCCGGTAACTTGGAATCTAAATCTAATTTGAGCAAGTAAATAATCCTAAGGCACTGGTCTCTAACTTTAAAATCTTGGAAACGGATAGATTTACATACCTGCGGCAACTGTTCATCCGGTAACTTGGAATCTAAATCTAATTTGAGCAAGTAAATAATCCTAAGGCACTGGTCTCTAACTTTAAAATCTTGGAAAAATCTAATCAAGTTGTGCTAAATAATTAAACTTGTCAATTATCCTTAACCAAGTTGCTAGGCCATTCAGTTGTGTCTCCTTAGGCTTGTTGGTTCCAAACAGGCTGTCCATCATCTCATTCCATAGGGACTACCCCCCTTAGACTGCAATTAGGAGACAGCTTAAATCGAGAGGGTAAGGATCAAAGTGACAGCCCCTGCCCTGAGCGTTGTCACATTCTGGTGTACAATTTGGGCGTCAACAGTTATAAATAAGGATAAGTGATGCACCCATATAGGGCACTCCATTCTTGCTGATTGGTTTCTGTTTCAAACTTTCACTCTATTGACTGATATTATGGTGCTGCAAAATTCTATCAGATATAGTGATTATGTTAACATATTGTAACTTATTTTCTTGCTATAGTTGAAATTACATTTTTACACAACTAGCAGAAAACATATACTTCTCAAATGGTAATTACTCTTTTAAACATTTAAAAGAAGAAAGTAAAGCTACAGCATGCTGCTCCAAGTAGCAGGAAAAAACTAAAAAATTCTGACCGTAGTCATAAAATAAAATCTCTTCTAGCAATTGAAAGAAAACTACAGCAGGAAAGAGAAAACCTGCTGTGATGAAATGGAGATATACCACTACAGAATACTATATTCAGTCAACTGTAAATTGAAGAACACTATAAGCATATAGCTTCTGAAAGCCTTTCAAGGTACCAGATCCTTGTTAATCTAATAAACACATGAATATTGAATATCAGCAAACCTTGCCATCAAGGGCCAGACAGACAGCTTTCTCATAATTATCCTGCACATCATCACATCTGCAACACTGTGTCTTCCAAAGTGACCCATGAAGCTCCACCACATTCTTGCTTCCAGCTTTCCAATGCAATCCATCAATATTCTGCAGGAAATAAGAACGGTATTGTTGATTAATGTTCATGAGGCCCAATCAAGATTATCGTGACATGGAATGGATTGCATGGCATTGACTGCTACTATAAACATAAACGGTAAGACCAGCGATAATAAAGAAAAAATACAAGTGAAGAAAAAGGAATGAAAAATGCATCAGAAAAGAATGAAATTTCTACTATACTTCAATCCTCATGGTTAAACCATTCACATCCAGTATACAAGTGCCTTCCCATCCATAATTCCTGTACTTTATGCAAAAAGACTAGGCATAAATTGTCATCTAAGCATGACCCAGCCTATCTAGTCCAATGCTAAACTGATATGAGTTAGTCCTGATATGACATAGCTGTTTCTTTTTCAAAGGCATGTCAACAGAATTTGAATATTACAATCTGATGTTGGGCATAGGTTGTTTCTAAATTTCTCTATGAATTCACACTTGTTTATCCTCAATTTGTGCAACAAGCACTTCATCTGGGTCTAGCTTGCAACCCCGTACCTTTGCTGTTCTACCTTAATTCACAAGAGCAAAGTCTGCCTTATACCTTGCTTCTATTCATTTCCTTCCTCTTTGTACCCAAGAAGGAAGAGGGTGCATTCTATCCCCATCTACTTGTTATAACAGGTTGTTCCCCATTCTTTTGCTTCATGTCCAACATGAATCTCTTCCACCCATCAAGACAAATATATATTATGGATGTTAAGATTATAAGAATTCTAACACCAAGCCCACTACAGACTAAATCACCCAAAAGAGATTAAGCATAAAAGACAGAATATTAAAATAGAAAATAGAAAATTACATATATAATACATGTTTTCTAGACCATGTCTCATCAATCCCTCCCTTTCAAGAGGAAATAGTTGCTCATTTCTGTTGAAGATGAGAAACGTATTGCTCAACTACTGACAGGGACAGTCACTTGGTTTGAGTGGGTAAAGTGCCTTTGCAGCCCACCAAGGAAGTAGTGATTTGACAACACCGAGTGGGTATGGTGCAGACATTAAGAAGAGTAACTTCAGGAACGGTACACTAAAAATCTGCATTTGTGGCCTCTGTATGTGTGATGGGAATAGATTCTTCCAAATGAGGTGGCTCATACAATTTCTATTGGCTGACTTTCACCACACCATGGATACCAAAATGAGGTAGGAAGTCCAATTCAAAGGCATTACAATCCATTTGTCGTATAATGGTGTAAGGACTCTACCAAATGGGCGTGAGACTCTTATGTTGCTTATTTTTTAACTGCTACTTATCCAAAAGCAGTTAAATTTGTTGAAATTTTTAGCTTGGAGAAATGTCTTCCACATTGCCTCGGTGTCTAGCATGTGGGAGAATGTCCAAAAGTTGTCGCTAGAACATTAACTTTATTTTATAAAGTTAAAGTAACCTTTGTGCATTATTAAAGAATAAAGTGACTTAAGTGATTTAAGTTGTGATAATGAGAGATTATATCACAACCGTAGATCTTATTGGTCAAGGGTTTAATCTGACCCATTAGATCTTAGGTTTAAGTTACAACAATTATAATGAGACATGAAAGTAGATTATAGGGAAAAGGCACCCCATTATTATTGATATTTATTGAGGAGAGAGAAAGGAGAAGAAACTCTGAAGAAAAAAGTAGCAGCAAGAAGGGGCATGAGTTCCAAGAGATTTGGCATGCAAACCAAGGATAATATTTGTTGAAAATTGTCAGCTCAGGGATGAATTTCCTTAAATAAAAATTTCATTTCAGACAATTCCGGAGTGACTTTCAAAAAATAGAAAGTCATGTCTAGCATCTCAAGTATGTCATTCCAAAAATAGTAAATCACCTTGTATCAATTGGTAATCAAGTATAGTTGATGGAAAATCACTCAACTTATCATTAACCAATCCTAATCATTCAATTTTGACTTAATTATCAATGTTATCATTACTATTATCATTATCCTTATGATACTATGATATTAGTATCAAAAAGAAATTCAAGTCATCTTACCTTCATACTTCGCACCCCTCTCCTTAATGTCTCACATGACTCTATGCTACACTCTCTCTTACTCTCTCATTAAAGACTTCGCATATTCCTCTTACACACTCATTGAAGGCATGTCATAAAATATTCCTTGTACGCACTCTTTAAATCAGATGTTACACTCCCTCTTAAATACATAAGTTACAAAGGCAAGTGTACCTCTCATTAAATGGCATTTGTTACCCTCTCTCCTTAATGGCATGAGTTACACTCCTCAAGGCATGTGAGATTCCCCCTTTGAAGGCATGTGTTGCCTCTCTCCATAATGGCTTAAGTTGCTCTTCCCTATTTGGCATACGAGTTACTCTAAGGCATGATCCTCCTTTATGGCATTAATTCGTTGCTCCTATATATATGTGTTTGATATCTTCTCCCCTCACTACTTGTGCACGGTGAAAGAAGGATTAAAAATTGAGAGAGAGCATTCATTAGAGGAAATTTCAGCCTAAAAGTACCCATGAAATTTTCATTTAATTTCCATGTCATAATATGTAAACCAATCAAAATCCTTCAAATTTAAAAAGAGGTATATGCAAATATTTTGGAGAGAAAATAAGAAAAACTATTTTTTTAATTGTATTTTTGGTTTATCTCCTTATAGGTTCACTCAAATTTCAAGTGTAGACACTCTTTGGATGCGGAATTAAATTCCACATCCAAAAAGTACCCATTATGCATACTTTTGAGAAGACCCACGTCGATAAAAATTGAAGATACATTAAAATAGTGTGTTGAAAATACATTAAGATACATCGATGTGGGTCTTCTCAAAAGTATGCATAATGGGTATTCATTTAATGTGAAATTTAATTTTGCATCCAACGAGCGTCTACACTTGAAATTTGAGTGAACCTATAAGGAGATAAGCCAAAATTACAATTAAAACAAAATAGTTTTCTTCTTTTCCCTCCAAAATTCATAACTCTCATTTTATTATTTTAACTATTATTTTATTATTTTTCTTTATAAAGCCACTTTCAGGCTGAAATTTCCACAAATAGGAGAGACTTGAAGAAGATTGTGAGGAAGCAAGACTTGGAGAGTAAGAGCAGAACTTTAAGGTTGATTGTTTGCATCAACTACTGCTATCAATGATCTTCATGTTACAGTTTGTTTAGATTTGAGTGAACTTGCTCATTCTCTTTATCTCTCATTGTACTTTGTATCTCTATTCAACAATTGATCATTAATGGAAAAAAAAATTGGTTGGTTTTTCCCTGGTTATTGGACCTGTTACACACCACTTCGTGGGTGATATCCCTAGGAGAAAAAAAATTTCCATGGTGGACCTCAGTCGATAGCCAGCAGCCCCTTGCAACCTTCAACTAGCTCGTTTTTCCATTCCTCCGCCACTTGAGCCAACCATGTGGTCCCTCACCCATCTGTATTGATTGTATGTTTGAAGGTGGACCTCCCAAATCTAAAGGTGTGTCTTGTCATTCGGTAACTGAGTATTGGGTTTACTTATCATGGATACTTCTGGGCATGGATTGATGGGGGGATTTGGTGGAAAGAGTGGGCTTAGTTTTTTCTCCTGTCACCTTGGTCTCTTTTGGATGTTACTTTTGGATCTTAATCTCATGGGATCTCCTTTATTGACCATTTGGTTCTAGGGTGGTACTACTTGGAAAACCCCGACTTTGGGTGTGTGGTCCCGCTCCTTTATCTGCAAATATTATTCCATTTCCACTCACTATACCCCCATTCATCATTTCTCCCACCTGGGTCCACATTGTCTCTCTACGTCCACATAGGGTCAGCCTCCCTATCTGCTTGCCCCCAACTTAGGTCAGGGATGGAAGGATGCCCCGGAGGTTTAAGCAACTAAAAGAAAAAGTGAAAGCATAATAGGCCACATTTAACAAGAAATTGTACCACAAAACGCAAATGATGGCCGGGACAAAAATAATTAGCAGGTGGGCAAAAGCCAATACATGAGCTCTACCCCATAGCCATGGTCATCACCCTAGTTCCATAGGCCCTAGATGAGCCTCCTTTATCATTCTAAAACCCATGATTGTCCTGATCCCTGGAGGGCAATAAACCACCCTACCTAAAAGGGGTAATCACTGCTATATCTTACACATCATGCTCTTATCCTTTGAGCCCCAAGCAGTTATTTAAAGAAAATTCATAAAAGGCAAAAGGCATATAAATAAGGGTGGAAAAATCAAGGTCAGGGTACCTCATGTACCACGATTGCTCCCTCTTACACATTATATACCTAGGTGTGGGCTTTCCCTTATCTAGCTGCCCCTATGCCCATTATGTGACCCATGATTGCCCCTCTCATTCCCTACTCCATTTCACTTATTTGTCACTTGCTACCCCCATTGGATGGATGTACCTTGGACATACTATCCCCTTTAAGGGCTAGAACCACCTAATAAGGTACTTGGCTAACCCCTTTGGAGCATGGAGACACTAGCACATGCCAAAGCCGGCTACGGAAGGACATGCCATTGTGAAGTGCCCACTTTTTAATCATAGTTTGTAAGCTCTTTTACACGATTACTCTAATGACTTGTTTTACTGAAAGGCTAGGGGACATATTGGATTTTATACAAGATGGCAGGTGGTTTCCATTTGGGTTTTGTCTCCCTATCATGGCAATGTTCATTCCATCACTCAAGCCCTTGCAAAGGATCTACAAGCATCTTCGACTCATATTGAGACCCATGGGGTCATTGGTATGCCCCCACACCTATTAGGAGCACCACAGGTCTACTGCTTGGAAAACAAGGGGCCACGACCTTGTCCATCATATTTTGAGGAGTTTATTCATCATTATGGCACTTCTGGGGATTATTAGGCCTTTGGAGGGCCCCACGACATGCACACATTATTATTTGATCGCCAGAGAAGCTTATTATTCCATTTATTTGTGAGCTAGTTTAGTGGGCTTGTCACCAAAAGTGGTTTTTATTTGCACATTATTTTATTATTAGGGGTTAATGTAGGCTCATAGGCTAATTCGAACTCCTAAAAGGGGTATAAATTGATGTTAGTTGGATTCATTTGTATCATCACTTCACTTGGGATCTCTCTATCTTTAGAGAACTTCGCATTTCTTCTTAGAGGATTATTTTGGATGATGGATGAATTTTGATGTATGGATTTGGGCCATTTTTTATCTTCGAGCTTCGTTTTTGCAAATGTGATGTCGGTTGCATGTACTCTCTAACATTGTAAGTAAATTTTAATGATATATTCTTGTTGCTAAATACTGTTGAACCTCGCTATAATTAGGGCTAATTGCTGCAAGATTGGAATGTGGAATTAAGTGTCTATCTAAGAAACCGAATTCGTCCCCAGGGGCTTCGAATCTCGAATCTGGCGAATTGGATATGATTCAGCCGGATTCGTACCTGATTCACAGGGTACGGCCATATCCATATAGGGTACGGCGAATCTCGACCGTACCCTATACAAATACGGCCGTACCTCGTGAATCGGGTACGACCGGACACGCCGTCCAAAAAAGTGCATTGTTTTTTTTATAAAAGGGTGATTCTTGTCATTATTTCTCACCGATTTCATTCTCTGAAGTGAGCAAGGAGCTAGGGTGAGCAAGGAGAAAGGGAGTTCTTTCAAAAAGATTCGAGCATCCGATAAGTGCACTGTCCCTCTGTATTTTGCATTTAGTTTGCTGTTAGTGTTTGCATGTGCATATGTTTTATATATTTGGTTATTTTTGTTTATTTTTTACAGTATTCATGGCTCAATCAAAGGCAGCAAGATAGGGGCAAAGAAAGGGGAAGAATGTCCCCATTGGAGATGCCCCTCCTATCCCTGTTTCATCAAGGTCTGCAAGTATTCCATCTATTGGACGTGGGGCTGCAACAGCAGCTTCAAATGTGCAAGGAAAACAAACTGTTGACCCCAAATACCCATTGTGGAAATATGTGACAAGAGAGGGAGGGGCAAGAAAAAAGGGAGGAGGAAATTGTTCATGGAAATGCAATTTTTGCAACGGCCATTTCACTTGCACATATTTCCATGTGAAAGCTCATTTTTTGGGTATTCCAGGTTGTGGCATTAAATGTTGTACAACAATTCAACCGCCACAGAGGAAGGAATTGGAGAAAGAGCAATTTATTGGTGAGGCAAATGTGGCATCAAAATAAAAATAAAAAAACAAGAATGATGACCCCCTTCCATTCTTAAGGAAAAGCAGCAACAAATTCCCTTTTGAGACTTTTAGTAGGGGACAATCAGCAAAGAGAAAGGCAACTGCAGTTGGTCCAATAGACAAGATTTTTCAAAAAGAGAACAGGGAAGAGCTTGATCTGACCATTGCATTTTTTTTTTCTATCAGAACTTCATATCCTTTAATGTTGCACGGTCACCTCTATTTATTGAGATGTGTCGAGCTCTTAGTCATGGGGCTCCATCAGGGTATGTGCCTCCTAGGTCAGAGAAGCTTAGAACCACATTGTTGACAAAGGCAAAGAAAGAGGTGGACAAAATGCTTGAGCCTATTAAATCAACATGGCCAACATCTGGGGTTAGCATTGTTTCTGATGGATGGACAGATCTAGCACGCCACCCACTCATCAACTTCATGGTGTCATCCTTGAATGGTCAAGTTTTCTTGAAATCAGTGGATGCACTTGGACAGTACAAGGATGCACAATATATGGGTGAGTTATTTATTAAAATTATTGAAGATGTAGGTGTCGATTCTTATGTGCAAATCATTACAGATAATGCACCTGTTTGCAAGGCTGTTGGCATGATTGTGGAAGCAAAATATCCACAAATATTTTGGACACCTTGCATTGTCCATTCATTGAACTTGGCACTGAAATCTATTGCCTCTGATGTGCTTTGGATTGGAGCCATTATTGAGGATGCACGGCATATCCGCAACTTTGTACAAAACCATACAAATGCCCTCACTATCTACAAGGAGTACAGCAATCTATCATTGTTGAAGATTGCAGATACACGGTTTGCCTCTTCATTCATCATGTTGAAGAGGTTGAGGGAGGTCAAGACCACTCCTGGGGCCATGGTTATTTCAGAGTTTTGGTCTTTTTGGAGAAAGACGGATCAAGCAGCGTCGAAGAAAGTGAAGGACACAGTGTTGGATGATCTATGGTGGGATAAGATAGATCTAGTTATTCAGATCATGGAGCCTATCATTTCCTTGCTCCGAGTTGCAGATACAAACCAACCCATCCTAGCAAAGGTTTATGAGGGATGGGATTCCATGTTTGAGTCTGTGAGGACCATTGTTTTACAGAGTCAGTGCCCAGAGTATGAAACATCCCCAAAGGCCTTCTTCACCAGCATACAGGATATTCTTGTCAGCAGATGGGACAAGAATTGCACACCTTTACATTGTTTTGCTCACTCCTTGAACCCAAAATACTACAGCCATGAGTGGCTGAATGGTGGAACTTCCCGCAGATTCCCTCCTCACATGGATGGTGAAATCTCACAAGGGAGGAAAGATGCATTCAGGAGGATTTTTCAGGAGAGGGCATCCCTTGATGAGGTGGAGGATGCCTTTGCAGAGTTTTCCACTAGCACTGGGCAATTTGCAGGCTATGATGTGATTCGAGACAGGGGTACTAAGAAGCCCTATTATTGGTGGGCAATTTATGGGGCAACAAGCCCTCCTCTACAACAGTTAGCCATGAGGCTCCTCTCTCAGGTGACTTAATCCTCTTGTTGCGAGAGGAATTGGAGCACATATGGGAATTTGTATAGTGTGAAGAAGAGCAAGCTTGAGCAGTCCAGGGCAAAAGACAATGGTGTATGTGCACACCAACCTTCGTCTCATCTACAGGCAGAGGGAGGATTGGTTTAAGGGAAAGACAAAGATGTGGGATGTCTTTCCTGATGATATGGGTCTGGACAGCAGTGTTGAGTTGGCATTGGTCAACTTGGATCTCAATGCGCCAGTGCTAGAGCCTGTCACATTTGATGATGGAGTAGAGGCGTCATCCTCCACACCAGCAGATGCAGAGATGACAGAGGAGGAGGATGCATCAGAGCTAGAGGAGAGCAGTGGTGAGCATGATGATCGGGATGAGGACAGTGATGCTGATTATGATGATGAGGATTGATGACTCATTGACTCTAACTCATTGAGGCTTCAGGCTTGTAGCCTTGTAGAATGTAGTTTTTTTGTATTTTCTATTTCTATTTTCCATTGGCAGTGTACTTATGTAACACATTTTGATTCTGATGACTTAATGAGAAAACTATAGTATCTTACTATCTTGTCTTTTTGAGTAAATTTGACAATTGAATGATGTATCAATGTATCATGTATGAGTATCTAAGATCTTAAATCTATGTTTGAATCAATGAATTTGTATGAATTTGTGTAAAAAATATCTAATTTTTAATATATATATATATATATATTTTAAATATATATATTTTCTCATAAAATAATATATAACGTATCGTATCCCAAACGTGTCCAATTCCAAGGGTCACCGTACGCGAATCTGATTCTCGAATCCCCGTATCCCTGTATCCCCGTATCAGGTGACTTAGGTGTCGATTTAGCTCATTTGATGTATGGGCCATTGTTAGATGAATGAAATGTCCTAGAGATTGTTTTGTCTCGATAATCTTGCACCATTTGTATGAAGTATAAATTCTTGAAGGTCACTTTTCTTCTCTTTCCCTTAACATTGGATGAAGTTGACTTTCTGAGCCTCCTTGATCAAGAAACCGAATTCTTAATCATTATCATCCTTAACTCCATATCCCCAAGGGAATCAAGCACTGTTCCCTCAAAAGGGTGGTCATTTTCCCCTTCTTTTTTACCTTTTTCACTTTTACCTAGGTCTAGCCCTAATAGATCCCCTAGCCATCAATTTCCCGAGAATTTACCCACAGGAAAACTTCGATCTCCCAAAGGCTACTGCAATTGTGGGTACCCTCACCTTCCTCCAAATTTGAGGCAATTCCGACAGTGGAATCTCCGGGAACCTCAAGCCCTAGCTCTAGGACCAAGTTTTGCCTAGGTATCCCCAAGGCTAGAACCTAGTAGGATCAATTTAACCCATTGATGCAAAATCTCTTGTTTGATCCTTTCCCCTCACCTTGTGCAAGATAGGAGCGTCATTAGTTGCTATATTCCATCCCCAAACTTGGGTTGGGTCCACTTGGTCCCGTGTGGTCCCATTTTGTCAAAGATTAATCATCAAGGACTACTTGGGAATCCAAGTTCTTATAGGATTTTGGGGATCGGGAATGTTAAGTTTGGGCAACTGGGTCCAAACTCCATGTTGCGCTACTCATTAGACGATGGTCATATTTTTGTTGGATTCCTCTTTTGGAGAGGTGCAAGATTGATCTAAAGATCATCTTGATAGGATGAGCAGAACATTGATTTTGAATTTATTTTCCACATGTGCAAGGTCGCCCAGATTTATCCCACATGCCTAAGAGATGTGTCACACCCTCATTGATGGATATAAATTGAAGAGAATTTGAGGTCATTTTCTCATCATCTCATCACATTCTCTCGTTGTGATCTGATTGGTTCGATAGCCTTTGGAGGCCTTTCTCTTCTCACACGTGTGGAGCGAAGCTATTGTTTTCTGCACTTATCTGTTTAGGGCTTTTTTACTGCAGCGTTAACCGTGGTCAACCCTTGGTCGTTTGACCTCAATCTTCTACAGAAATTACGATTTTAGGAAGTCATACAGTTGGGCACTAAAATTGAGGAATTTCAGGTTGTTTGACCAAAACCCTAGTTTGTTGCATTGACTTTTCAGAAGTTGTCTATGTTGATTTTTCTGCGTTGTCCCTGGTTTGACTTGCATTAACTTGTGATGAGTTGTCTTTGAGGGTTGTGGGTGTGACACATGAAAGTGTTGGCTGACCAAGAAAGACTTTGTTGGTTGAATCATCCTGTTGACCGTCGTAATGCAACAATATCTCATATCTTTGCTGGACATAAGGAATTGAAATCTAGTCTATATTTGGCTTGTCTTCTATTGATCTATTAATGTGTTCTATCAACATTTTACTTTCAAGTTTATGTGATTGCTATCTTGTATTGGGCCTATGAAAGATTGAAGTAAAAGTGCATCAAGCATAGAACACCATTGTTATCTAAATTTAACATGGAACCGGAGTTGAGGCGAAGACAAAGTCCACGAGTCCAAGCTAGTGTTAGAAGCTATCTCTAAAGGAAGAAATCCTATCACGGACAAATGGCCTCCTCAACCTACAAGGGTTTCATGGTTGATGATAAATTGACTGATAAGTCTGATTATCATGCATGGAATATGTCCTTGGATTTGGCGCTAGAAGATCAAGATGTCATGGACTATGTACAAGGGAATATTCAAGAGCCTCCATCAAATGCAGCTGCTGCCACGAAGACGAAGTATAGAAAAGGGGAAATCAAAGCAAAGATGATTATTCGAGATTCTATTCATAAGCACTCGGTTACTTACATTTTTGAGCTGAAGACATCTAAGGAGATGTATGATAAGCTGGTGAGCATGTTCAAGGCTAGCAATGCTAATAAATTCTCTTCTTCAAGAATCAATTGAAGAATATCAAGAAGGGTAAGGATGAATCTATTTAATCCTAATTTATGAGGCTCACTGAAATCAGGAATAACCTCCTAGCTATTGGGGAAGCAATATCTGATCGAGAGATGGTTCTTATTGCATTTGGAGGTCTCCCCCATGATTGGCATGTATTCAATACCACTATTCTCAATAATAATGTGATTCTTGATTTTGATGAAATATTGACGAGATGCACTCAAGAGGAAACAAGAATGGAGTATGCCTCTAATGGTAATGGAAGTGACCCTACTGCCTTCGCCGATCATGCAAAGAAGAACCATGGTGACCCAAGAAATCAAAACCATGGTAGAGTGGGCCCAAAGGAAGGAAGGGAAGATGTTACACTTGTAACAACACTGGTCACTGTGTAAGAGAGTGCCCTAATAGAAGGGACTCTCTCAGGGATGATGATGACAACAATTCAAGAAGGAATGGCAGGAACAACAGGTTCCAAGGAAAAAGGAAGGCTCCCTCTGATCGTAATGGAAATGGGCAACCTTTCAAGAGGTCAAGAAATTCCAGGTACGATGGGTCTAATGTTGTTGATAATAAGAGAAATGATTTTATTCTTGTATCTGCCCTCTCTGCTGCATCTCCACCCGACACCCTGGATGTCTAGTTAATTGATAGTGGTGCTTCAAGGCACCTCACTAGTTATAAAGAAGCCCTTTTTGATTTGGTTGAGAATGATACTAATCTAGAAATTATCCCTGGATATAATGTCACCTATCCCGTGAAAGGGACAGGAACTGTGACCCTCCATTTTATCTCAAGGTCAAGTCATCTGATTACAAAATGTGTTGTATGTACCTGATTTGAAGAAGAAACTTGTGTCCATTTCGGCAATGGAAGACAAAGGGTTCAAGGTGGCATTCGTTGATGGAAAGGTACTTATCTGGAAGAAGAACTTCAAGGAAGCTCTTTCTATTGTTTTTAGAGTTGATACACTCTACCAGGTTGGAGGAAGTCCATTACATGTGATACAACTCTTCAAACAAAGTTATGGCACCAGAGGTTTGCTCACCTTCATTACAAACCCCTTCCCGAAGCAAGGAAGGTGGTGACAGGGATGCCCGAATTTAAAGATGATCATGAAGGTATATGTCAGGGTTGTGTCAAAGGGACAAGGGGACCATTCCGCTCAAGTGTCACAAAGACAGCTGATATCTTGCAGTTGATACATTTTGACTTATCTAGTATGCTACCTGTGACATCCTTGGGAGGATGTTCCTATTACATGACTTTTACAGATGACTTATCCCGCAAGACCTGCATATATTTTTTGAAGAAGAAGAACAAAGCATTCAAATGGTTCTATACCTTCAAGGCCTTGGTGGAAAATTAAACCGAGAAGAAAATCAAAGTTTTGAGGACCAACAATGGGACCGAGTATGAGTCAAATGAGTTTAATGACTTTTGTAGAGAAGCTGGCATTAAGAGGGAGACCAAAACTACGTGCACTCCTGAGCAAAATGGTGTTGCTGAAAGAAAGAACAGGACCATTGTGGAAGCTGCCCGCACCATGCTATGTGACCAAGGTCTTCCAAAGTTTCTATGGGGAGAAGCTGTGAACACAGCTGTGTATGTTCAAAATAGATGCCCGCATTCCGCTTTGGACTCCAAAACTCTCGAAGAAGTCTTCTCTGATAAGAGTCCTGATGTTTCTCATTTTAGAGTTTTTGGTTGTCTCGTTTACTTTCATGTGTCGAAAAAAAAGAGAAGCAAGTTGGATGCTTCTGGAAAAAAGGGAATGTTTGTGGGCTACAGTGAAACTTTGAAGGCATATAGAATATATGTGCCTGGTCAAAGAGAAGTGGAGATATGCCACGATGTCACCTTCAATGAAGATGTTTCCCTCAAGAAAGTAAGAAATCTTCCTAGCTCCAAGGAAGACAAAGAAGATGAAGAAGCAGGGAAGCTGGAAGAGCCGAAAGATGACCCGATACCGATGTTGAAGGACCTATCGATCCCATTGATTCACCTCCTTCAAATAAGAGAAGACCCTCATGGCTTAGGGATACTCTTGAAGATGCCGAGAGACATATTGCCCCAAGGGGGACATTCCGTGAAAGCAAAAAGTCGAAGAGATACCAAAGGTATCTAGCAGCCATGAGTACGATAGTACAATCTAAGCCTAGAACATTTGAAGTTGTAAAGCATCAAATTTGGAAGGATGCTATGCACGAGGAGTATGAGTCCATTATGAAAAATGATGTCTGGGAAGTAGTCCCGAGACCGCAGGACAAATATGTTGTCACCTCGAAATGGCTCTATAAGATCAAACATGGATTTGATGGAAGTGTTGAAAAGTACAAGGCAAGATTTGTTCCCTGAGGCTTCTCTCAAAGGAAGGCATAGATTATGATTATATATTTGCACCTGTGGCCTGCTATACCACCATCCGATCTATTATTGCCCTTGCTACTACGCAAGGATGGAGTCTACATCAGATGGATGTGAAGACCGCTTTTCTACATGGATCTATAAAGGAAGTGGTGTATGTGGAGCAACCTCTGGGGTTCGAAGTCCGAGATAGAGACACCCATGTATGCAGGTTGAAGAAAGCCCTATATGGGTTGAAGCAAGCCTCAGGGTTTCGTACGAGAGGATACATAGCTACTTGATGAAGTTGGGCTTCACTCTAAGTAATGTTGATCCGAACCTTTATTTGAAGGTTGATAGAGAAAGGCCTCTCATTTTGGTTCTCTATGTGGACGATCTCTTCATGACAGGTGCTGACCCTCTCATTCATCAGTGTAAGAGGGAGCTAGCTTCCGAGTTTGAGATGAAAGACCTAGGACTGATGCACTATTTCCTGGGCTTGGAGGTCTGGCAGAGGGCAGGCAAGATTTTCCTTTCACAAGAAAAGTATGTCGTGAAATTGTTAGAGAGATTTGGTATGGTGGACTGTAAGTCTGTGTCGACACCAATGGAACTCAACTTTAAGAAGTTGAGTGGAAACGCTACTGGGCCCATGCTAGCAAATCCTACCGAGTATCGACAACTCGTGGGGGCCCTGATGTTCTTAGTGAACTCTCGTCCGGACGTATGTTTTGCAATGAACACTTTGAGTCAACATATGGTTGATCCTCATCACCTTCACTGGATTGGTGCCAAGAATCTGTTGAGATATCTTCGAGGCACAATCAACCATGGGCTGAGATACACTGTCAAGAGTTTGAGACTCCATGGATATACTGATGTTGATTGGGCTGGCAGTGTGGTGGATCGCAAGAGCACATCTGGATGTTGCTTCACTTTGGGTTCTGCTTCGATATCTTGGAAGTGAAGGAAGCAGAAGTTGGTGGCTTTGAGCACCGTTGAGGCCGAATACGTTGCAGCGAGTATGGCCTGTTGTGAAGTTGTTTGGTTGTGAAAGCTCTTCAGTGAGCTGTTTGGGCATGTGCTAGATACCACTGTTATCCTTTGTGATAACCAAAGTGGAATTAGTCTTTCTGAGAAGCCCGTGTTCCACAATCGATCCAAGCATATTGATACCAAGTACCACTTCATCCGAGATATGGTACAACGAGGCGCCATAAGGCTCGATCATATAGGAACTGATGAGCAAGTCACGGATATTCTCACAAAGCCCCTGGGAAGGTCAAGTTCCTAACCTTCCGTGAGAAGCTTGGAATCCTGGAAAGAACCTATTCTAAGGGTCCTGCTTGAGTTGGACTACGAGCTCTGGGAGCTCCAGGGGGCTTGGGGATAGCTTCTTGGAGCTATAAGCACATACGTGGCTAGGCTTGACGAACCTTGTTGTGCTTCTGCCCCACCGCTATGATAATGAGTTGGTTCGCCTCTCTCTGATCTGTGGCCCGCACGCATCCTACCCATGGAGTTTCAAACTCATGGGAAGTACCTCTCATTTAGCCAATGAGGTGGGAAATGTGGATAGAGACCATAGCAAGACCGATGGACGCATCGGAGATTATCGTACTCTCTATGTCTAGGATGGCACGTGTCCAACACCTTGATCCGAGATCAAGTACGATGAGGTTTTATCCTCTAAACTGACTTCGGGTCAGTAAACTAAATTCAGGTTAGTAGGAGACTCATTTTGAGTCCGAGAAAGGTTTTTACCTCTAAAGCTGACTTCGGGTAAGTTGTGTGCGATGTCTTTGTGACTCACCTTTAGTTTTGAAATAAAGAGCCAGCAAAGCAAGTTACGGCGAGATGATGCACGATGTTTGGTTTGGTACATGATGGATGGCACTTGTGGACAAATGGAGTTCTCCCTAGTTGAGAGGGAGTGTTAATTTTGGGCAACTAGGTCCAAACTCCATGTTGCATTGCTCATATGATGATGGTCATATTTTTGTTAGATTCCTCTTTCGGAGAGGTGCAAGATTGATCTAAAGATCATCTTGATTGGATGAGCAGAACATTGATTTTGAATTTATTTTCCACATGTGCAAGGTCACCCAGATTTATCCCACATGCCTAAGAGATGTGTCACACCCTCATTGATGGATATAAATTGGAGAGACTTTGAGGTCATTTTCTCATCATCTCATCACATTCTCTCGTCGTGATCTGATTGGTTCGATAGCATTTGGAGGCCTTTCTCTTCTCACACGTGTGGAGTGAAGCTATTGTTTTCTACACTAATCTGTTTAGGGCTTGTTGTTGTTTTATGCATTGATCTGTTTAGGGCTTTTCTGTTGCTGCGTTGACCGTGGTCAACCCTTGGTCGTTTGACCTCAATATTCTGCAGAAATTCCGATTTTAGGAGGCCGTACAGCTAGGCACTAAAATCGAGGAATTCTGGGTTGTTTGACCAAAGCCCTAGTTTGCTGCGCTGACTTTTTTGAAGCTGTCTGCATTGACTTTTCTGCGTTGTCCCTGGTTTGACTTGCATTCACTTGTGATGAGTTGTCTTTGAGGGTTGTGGGTGTGACACATGAAAGTGTTGGTTGACCAAGAAAGACTTTGCTGGTTGAAGCATCTTGCTGACTGCCGTAATGCAACAATATCTCATATCTTTGCTAGACATGAGGAATTGTAAATCTGATCTATTTTTGGCTTGTCTTCTATTGACCTATTATTGTGTTCTATCAGCATTTTACTTTCAATTTTATGTGATTGCTATCTTGTATTGGGCCTATGAAAGATTGAAGTAAAAGTGAATCAAGCATAGAACACCATCGTTATCTAAATTTAACTGGGAAGTACCTCTACAAGTTGTACCCTTCACCCTTACCCTCCAATCCTCACTCCCTCTCCCTAAAAAGGCAAGTCCCTTGCTGAAAGAGCAAGCAAGCTCCGCTCTTCACCTCCTCCTTGGGAAAGGGTTTCTGGGATCACTTCATACCTATTCATTGATACATCCTTTATAAGTGGCTTCCCAAAACATCGGGATTCATCGGGATTCCTCCTATTGGTGAGAGTCCGTAAATAGCAGAGAGTCTTAGCCATGGTGACAATGCGCTAAGCCTCCACCGTTGCCCTTAGCCTAGCAGTTGCCCTCTGAGGAACCCCTTTTAGCTCCCATGCTGGTTTGAGCGGTAACAGGAAATAAATTCTCTATGTCTCATTCTATTTTTGGTTGTCTTACACTGGGCATTTGGTTTATGTTCTATTTACAATTGCTTAACTAATATTGCAGCATAAAGAAGTTTTGTCAAAAGTGATTGTTACAGCATAGAACATCAAATTTTAACAATATTCCAGCAGTTCATGCACAAAAAACTGAGGCATCACTGCACAGATTTCGAGGGCATTTACTGCTGCCAGTTCAAGCATAGAAATTGAGGCATCGCTGCACAGATTTCAAGGGCATTTATTGTTGCCTGTTCAAGCACAAAAATTGAGACATCATTGCATAGATTTCAAGCGCATTTATTACTGTCAATTCACACACAGAAATTGAGGCATCATTGTATAGATTTCGAGGGCATTTAGTTCTGCCAGTTCAGGCACAGAAATCGAGGTGGTTAAAGGGCACAGTTTTTTAGATAAGTACTACATTTATTGCTGAAAAATCTTTGCTGTAAACTCATTTTTCTATGAGCCTATAATAAAATTTACTCTCTCTATTGGTTTTCCCTTCGGGAAATTGCCCAAAAAATTGTGTCTTTAATGTAATTGATTTTCTAAATTTCCTCTTAGTATATGAACTTGAAGCAAATGATTCAATGTGTTTTCATTTATAAGTTCAGATGAATATGCATTTATGAATAAGCACTAAACTAAGAAAAACTTACTGAAATTGAAAATTGTTCTTTGGGTCATGTTGACCACTGAAAGTTGCACCTAAAATTTTTTGAAGACTCCATGCCCGAGGATATGTCAGAAGCTTCATGTTGTTGAAGGATGTAAGTAGGTTCGATCTTCATTATTAACGTATTTGTCAAAAAGAATTTATTATTAATTATCAAATGACTTGTTAAAGCATGGGTTTCATGCTTGGGTCATATTTTAGTTTAAGGTCCCAATTGTGGACTTCATTTAACTTGATCCATCTTGGGCTTTTAAATCATGTAATATTAAATTGGTCAAAATGGCTCCTCCCTCAAGTTGTCTTCTTCAAGGTCATCATCCTCGGTCTTCAACAAAATCTACTTCTAAGAACAGCGCTCAAGTCAAATGATACAAGCCATCAAAGCAGCGTCCTCAAGTCGGCCTCAAACTATGTTCAAGTCGACTCAAAATAGGACACACCTCTTCACAATGTCATGTTAGCTTAATAGCTGTGCCAAACACTATAAATACTAGGCTATAGTTTCGAATTTCTAGACACAAGGTTTGTAATTGTACTTCACTCTGAAATTTTCAGACCAAAAACATGACTGCAATTTCGGATTATCACCACAGAAGGATAAGGTCTCGAACTTGGTTCAGAATTGGGTTTCTTCCTTATTATATATATTTCAAAGATGCTACAGTAAGACAAGGTCTCGGTGTCAACAAATGTATGTCACGGAATCAGTGATATCATGTCAGGTCCCCATATTACTAGTGTAGTCCCTTATTGTTATTAGTGTAGCCCCCTTAATGTTATTGTTGTACCCCTGTAACCCCCATATTGTTATTATTGTTCCCTTACGTTATTATTGTTAGGTCAGCTAGGATTATATTGTGACCCCATGAACCCCTATATATAGAAGGAGGTTTTTTCATTTGTATCATCGAAGAATTGTTCATTTATGTAATGTATTGGAGGTTTCCCCCTCCAAGTGGCTGATTTCTAAGGCGTTGATCTCTCTTTTATTCTATTTTTGGAGTTGGTTTCATAACATTTGGTATCAGAGCTTTGGATTCTAGGGTTTCGCTACTCCAAACAGGTCATCGTGGAATTTTCGCTATAACTTTTTTTCTACGAAGGTTCAAAAACTGAAATTTTTACAAAGCGAAGCCGAAATCCTGAGGAACGTTGTGTACAAATTTCAGATCTTGGTTCACAATATTTTCTAAGATATGATCTGTGGAAGTTAGGCTTTTTTCAGGATCCCAAATTTCACCTAAACAGGTCATCGTGGCATTTTCTCTATAACTTTGTTTCTACAAAGTTTCGGAAGCTGAAATTTTTACAGAGCGAAGCTGAAATCCTGAGGAACTTCCTGTAAAAAGTTCAGATCTTGGTTCGCAATATTTTCAGAGATATGATCTGTGGAAGTTCAGACTCCCAAATTTCATCTCAAAGAGGTGACCTTGGGAAAATCGTCATAACTCTCTCTCTGAGCATCAGATTGGAATTCTGTAAAAAGTGGCCGCAAGTACACGGACTGTAGTTTCCTTTGTAGCAATTTTAGAGCCGAAGGAAGAAAAAGTGAGACATGGCACGTTGTACAAGTGCGCTCTACTGAACCAGTTCATAATTAGGTCATTGTGGGAGATTTCACATAACTTTGACTTGATGTATCCAAATCAGGTCAGACTTGTGGCATTCGAAAGAAGATTCAAAGGGCTACTACAGGACCAAATTTCAGATATTGAAGATCGTCAATTACAGAGATAATTCAGTTTCAATATCGAACTCTTCAAAAGAAAGAAAAAGGTATACATTTTTTTTCAAATTGCACAAGTCTTGTTTGAAAAAACAGTTTTAAGTGATTCCAAGGGCCTATTGAGCATAGTATTGGGTTCTAAAATGCCCCCTAAAAAGAAATCAACACCCATTAAGCCCTCAGAATGCTCTACTATGACTCATGAAGATGAATAATTGCAACATGATCTATCAAAATCACAAGAGCAAGTGCACCAAATTTCGCTCTCACGAAGAGCAACAAAAAATCAAATGGAAGTTTTGAAGGAAGGCGTTTCCGCGTTTCCGTACGGCGGATCCGCGTTTCGTACAGTGGATCCCTGTACGGAAGCGTCGCGCTTCCTGTACGGATCCGTACGGATCGTCGGTGGTTCCGTACAGTGCTGTACGAATCCGACTAGCGCAGATTTAAAAAACAAAAACAAAAACAAAAAACAACGATTTTTTTTTTATTTTTATTTTTATTTTTAACATTAGTTGGGTTAGAGGGTGGGTTAGTGTTGAGTTAGGGATAGGATTAAAAATATATAAGCTTGCTTTCACCTCCTTAGATGTTTCTTAGATGCTCCCTCATCGTAATGTTAAATTCTTAAAGTAAAAGTGACATTCTCCTTTATTTTTCATTTTCATCCAAAATGAAAAATAATGGAGAATGTCACTTTTAGTTAAATTTTTAACATTACCATGAAATGACTCAGGATGTTTGAGAGTAGTTCCAGCTTGATCGGACTTCATATGTAGAAAATAGAATTTCACATCCTATTCAAAATTCAGCAGACTTAACAGTTTTCAGGAATTCAGGATCAATGGTATGGTGGCATTTCATTAGATTATATCATGTATGAGGGTATGTGATTAGCATTTAATCAAGAGCACCAAGCCCTATATGTACCCTAGTGTTGGTGGTGTTAATTGTTGAACTCCTTTGTCATGTCGTTAGCAAAAAATCACATTTCAATCAACTCAAAATCATCGATCAAGTATGTTAAGTTCTTTCTACCATATTTTAAGGCTTGCATTAGGTAGTTTGATCAATTTTGGGTAATTTTGACTAATGTCCCTAGATAATCGAGGTAGAGGCAAAGGCTAGACAAAAGGAGAAGTATCTAGATTATAGATGGTTGATGCTCAAATATTTAATCATTAATGTACAATGGATGTCATATCTATCTTGATTTATGTACAAATATGCATGCTTCCATATTTTCTACAATTAATTTTGTATTTTGGATGGTTTTTAATATAAATGCAAAAAAATAAAATAAAAAATATATACATAGTAGACGCTTCCGAGATGCTTCGCTTCCTAGATTTTTGGGAAATGACGCTTCCGTGTCCCCACTTCCAAAAAACGTCCCCGCTTCGTGCAACATTGGGTATGTTGACAGTGGGGCTTCTCGTCATATGTCAAGAGTCTGGGAGTACTTCTCAGAGCTTTCAGAGAGTGGCACTACTATTGAGGTAGTACTCGGAGACGACAGCATTGTTAGAGCAGTCGGTGTGGGGACATTGACATTTGATAGGGAACCCAAACCTCCCTTGAAAGTGTCAGATGTTCTATATGTGCCTGGAATGAAGAAGAACATTATATCCATTTCCACACTTGAGGACAAAGGGTATGAGGCGTTGTTCTAGAGAGGGCAGGTGCTTATATATCCTAAGGGCACCCCGGCTAATTCAGCTAGAGTGATTGGTGTGCGCCATGCCAAGGTGTACAAGTTCTCATTCCAGCCCCTGATGGTATTGAGTAGCAGTACCGACAGCAGATCTAGCAGTTCAAATTTGTGTGAGATTTAGCATTGCAAGTGTTGACAATTTGGAGGGCTACTGATTAATACAAATTCTCTTCTTGATAATTACTTAGTTAATCTTTCATCAAGTCAATTATCAAAATGCACAAGACACAACAGTTAGACTCCTAGATCTAGGGCAAAACCTTTCCCTCTTGGAGAGGAAAACCCACAAAGAATTCTTCTTATAGATCTTCGAATGACAAGTACCATGATCCAGACTCAGACCCTTGACCCTTGACTCAAATATGCTTTGAAGACCTTGTCCCATCTTCTTCAACCTTAATTCTTCTCTTCACCAATTTGCTCAGTTTTGTATCTTGATCTTCACCTTACATATGCTTGTAGTTGAATAGCTCGAACTATAGGAAGGTAAATCATAGATTTACCTTCCTCACTATTACTACCTTTCTCCTTATGATGACTGTCTCACCTTTAACAAATTCTTTTCTCAGATCGACTGCTCTTCACAATAATATATTAATAATTTATTCTTGCATTATACTTCCAGATAAGTCTGCATGTTGAGCCCTAAACTATCACTCTTACACTCAGAGATCTACTCACTATACTCTTCCAGCACTTATTCACAACCTTGCTTCAGCGATCCGCAATTCTGTTCCTTGTTGTCCGCAACCTGTACCTCATGTTCTTTTCTGCAATTTTCTTTCTTGTTCTTTTGTTCCAGATCCGCACTTATTCACCTTAGTATCCCACACATTTCTTCCTTTTAAAAATTCACCGTGTACTGTCCTTTTTCCGCACCATTAGCTATCCTTTATCCGCACTATGCTTTTTTAAGATATCCGCATACTTCTACTGTCTCATTCATCCCTTACTTCGTACTTTATCACTGTTTGAACGCAGTGCTTATCAAACTTGACTTTTGTTCTTCCGCAATCCTAACTACGCAACTTCTTCAGACTTCTTCACGCTCTTATATATCAGAGACCTCCGCAAATCTGTTTTCAAATGAACCACAATCTTTCCTTATATATACAAGGCATGAATTCTTAATTGAGCCAACATGTAGGGCTGCTTGTGAGCCGACTTGAGCAGGAGTATTGAGGCCGACATGTTGGTTGTCTTCAACGCTGAACTTAAGCCACATTTGAACTATGATCTGAAGGTTTATGAGACAAGGTATAAGGGCATATAAGGCTGACGATGACCCATCATTAACATGACTCTTTAACATATTTATAACCAGAAGACAATCCCCTAAAGGACATCAAGAAAAGTCCTTAAACCTAAAAATAAAGTCTTGCTCATGAAACCCATGAGGCAAGCATACCACAAATATATTTTATTATCTTTTCTTCTTTATAAATTCATAATTACATAGTCAACATGAAGATCGGCCTAGTTACACTTTTCAACAGCAAGATGGGGCACATGTATCATGGGGCCTTGAGGACATTGCGGGAGATCACCACAAGTGTGCCAAATTTCAGTTCTGATCACCTTGATACATGCAGAGAATGTGCTATGGGGAAGTTTTCCAAATCCCCTTTTCCCGACAGTGACAGCAAATCGATAGGGATTCTTGACTTGATTCATACCGATGTGAGTGGTCGGATGTCTCATGTATCCTTGAGTGGCTATGAGTATTATCTGTTATTCATTGATGATCACTCCAGGAAGACCTGGATTTATTTCTTGAAGACCAAGAGTGAGGTATTCAAGTGGTTTCAAGAGTTCAAAGCTCTTGTGGAGACCCAGACAGGTCGAAAGATCAAGGTCCTCAGGTCTGACAATGGAGAGGAGTATACCCTCGGTGAATTTGTTGATTATTGTGCGGAGGCAGGCATCAGGAGGGAGTTCACAGTTCCTTACAACCCCCAGCAGAACTGGGTTGCGGAGAAGAAGAACAGATCCATCGTTGGGGCTGCCAAAGCCATGCTTCATGATCAAGGGTTACCTTTGTTTTTGTGGGTAGAGGCCTGCAACACTGTTGTGTACTTGCAGAACAGGAGTCCACATCATGCTTTGGGCAATGTGACTTCGGAGGAGGCTTTTTCTAGGAAGAAGCCTGATGTTGGTCACCTTCGTATCTTTGGGTGCATTACATACTCCTATGTTCCCAAGGAGAAGAGGACCAAGCTAGAGCCCACTGCAGACAAGGGCATCTTTGTGGGTTATAGCGAGACCTCGAAAGCTTATCAGATTTATATTCCTGCGAAGAGGAAAGTTGTTGTCATTCGGGATGTGAAATTCGAGAAGGAGAGGGCTTTCAGGGGGTCACGGGAGTTAGAGTATCTGGATTCACTAGACCCTCAAGAGTAGTTGAGTCAGTCATAGGGATCCAATGGTCAAGGATCAGGAGGTACATCGATTACAGTGTCAGGTCCTTCAGTGAGAAGTGGCTCTCAGAGTCAGGTGGGTGGTGCTTCGAGCAACATGCAGAGTAGTACGTAGAGCAGTTCACAGGATAGTCCACTAATGGACAGTTCACACGATACTTCAGTGTCTACAAGCACAAGTTCAGGCATGAGGTCAGATGGCAGGCCTTCAGGAATTCAAGATTCTTTCACTTCAGTGGGAAAAGTGTGCTAAGGGAAGAGGAAGCCCAAGTGGCTTCAGGACACCTTGCGCGAGGCCACATCTGTTGTTGGGCCAAAGAGATAGGTTAGAGAGAGTAAACCACCTGAGCGGTTCTGTAGTTATATGGCATTGATTACTAGCATCATTGACTCCTAGCCTTCTAGCTATGAGGAGGCAGCTAGCCAGCAATTCTAGAGAGAGGCCATGCAGGAAGAGTATTCTTCTATCATGAAGAACGATGTTTAGGAGGTGGTGCCGAGGCCTGAAGGTAAATCAGTGGTTACTTCCAGATGGCTTTACAAGATAAAGCATGTTGTAGATGGCAGCATCGAGAAGTTCAAGGCTCGATTTGTGGCGAGAGAGTTCACACACGTAGAGGGAGTTGACTATGAAAAGACCTTCGCTCCCGTAGCTCAGTATACATCCATTCGCTCCATTATATCAATAGCAGCAGAGATGGGTTGGAAGATCCACCAGATGGATGTGAAGACCGCATTTCTCAATGGCTTCATAGAGGAGGAGGTTTATATTGAGCAGCAGCAGGGCTTTGAGGTGCATGGGAAGGAGTCGCATGTATGCAGACTGAAGAAGGCACTCTATGGCCTGAAGCACGCTCCTAGAGCTTGGTACTCGAGGATTGATACATACTTGCAAGAGTTGGGTTTCACAAAGAGTGATGTTGATCCGAACCTATACTTCATTGTGTTAGGTGAGGAGCCTCTCGTTACGGTGTTGTATGTGGATGACTTGGTCATTACGGGTGCAGAGAGACTCATTGAGGGTTGCAAGAGACGTCTTGCTTCAGAGTTCAAGATGAAGGACATTGGCTTGATGCATTAAATTTTGGGATTGGAGGTGTGGCAGGAGGAGGGCATTTCTTCCTTAGACAGGGGAAGTATATTGTGGACACTCTTAGTAGATTTCACATGGAGGATTGCAAACCCATGTCTACACCTATGATCACTAACTGGAAGAAGCTTCACGTTTCAGATTCTGAGTTGGTGGATCCTACTTTGTACAGGCAGTTAATTGGTTCTTTGATGCATTTGGTCAACACTCGACCAGATATATGTTTTGCAGTTAACATGATGAGTCAGTTCATGTGTGAGCCCAAGAGGGTGCACTAGGTGGCTGCAAAACACATTCTTCGTTACTTGCAGGGGACAGTGGATTATGGTCTGGATTATAGACAGGGAGATGGAGTGAGATTGGCAGGGTACACTGATTCAAATTGGGCAAGTTGTGCTTCTGACAGGAAGAGCACTTCAGGGTGTTGTTTTGGGTTGGGTTCGGTAGTGGTGTCGGGGTTCAGCTGGAAGCAACAGTCAATTGCATTGAGTTCAGCAGAAGCAGAGTACATGGCAGCCAGTTTGGCTAGTTGTGAGGCCATATGGCTTCGCAAGATGTTGTTTGGCTTATTTGGTCAGGCATTGAGACCTTCAGTGATTTACTGTGATAATTAGAGTTGCATTAAACTCAAGGAGAATCCAGTTTTTCATGACAGGTCAAAGTATATCGGGATCAAATATCATTTCAATAGAGACTATGTCCAGAAGGGAGTTGTAAAGCTTGAGTATGTTTCCACAGATGAGCAGGTAGCGAACATTTTGACCAAAGCCTTACCACGGGGCAAGCATGTCTACTTCAGAGACAAGATGGGAGTGGTGATGAACACTTTCCTCGATAAGAGGGAGTGTTAAAATTTGGGTACCAGAGGACAAGTGGTTCCTTAAGGCTTTGATCTTTGGCCTAGGGAAAAGTGTCCAAATTTATTTGTACTTTTCTCCTAAAGTGACTTTATAAGTGGTAAAGTCAATTTATTTAAAAAGTGACTTTATAAGTCGTAAAGATACAATCTAATTAAGTGACTTTATTAAAGTCAATGAAAAATTAGAAAGTGAAAAAGTGACTATGGAAATAAAAGGCTAAGTGGGTCTTTATTTAAGTGGGTGAGTTAATAAATAGAAAGCGAGAATTAAATTCACATTTATTCTCATCCCTAGATCTAAATGAAACTCTGCCATTAGATCTTAGGGTTACCCAAAAGTTCACTTAGGGTAAAAGGAGAGGAGAAGAGGAAAACATCACTTCAATCTTTCATGAACATATTGAGAGAAAAAGAGAAGGAGAGCAAAGGAGATTTTCTGAGCAAAGAAGAAGAGGAGAGTTGCAAACCTTGGCATGCATCCCAAGGCATTATTTCAGCAGTCCGTACAGTAGGATAGAGGCACGATTTTCAAGGCAGCTTGGCACGAAAATCAAGGAGAGAAGGTACATCATTTATTGCAATGTTTTCAGGCACGGATTTCGAGGGTCGTACTGTTGGGTTTCAGCACAGAAATCAAGGCAGCGTTTAGCACTGTTTTGGCATTTATTTCGAGGCAGTCTGTACTGCTGTTTTTGGCACGCATTTCCAGGCAATCCATATAGCAATTTTGGCACAGTTTTCAAGGCTGTCCATACAGCATTTAATGCTGTAAAAATAAATTTATGTTTTACTGTTGGCACATTTTCCTAGGTGGAGGTCAAGCACGGAAAACAATATAAGTAAATTTTTGGTTGCTGGAATTTTACTGTGTATTTCTGTTTTTCTGTAAAAGCATTTTCAGAAATAAAGAAGTGCTCTCAAACTGGTTTTCCCCAAGAGTTGTAGGGGGTTTTTCCAAGGTCACATTGACCAAAAATCACTGTCATTTTTTGTGTGTGGTTGTTCTATTTTCCTGTGTTTTTATTTATGCATTTCTAGCACTTGTGAAATCTCCAAATTTGTGTTTTCAGAAATTTATTTTATTTCCAAAAAATTTTAATGTATGGCTATGGGAAAGGGCATCTAACTAAATGGGAGTGATAAGGTGAAACTGAAAACCGGAGTGGGGGTGAAATTTCTACAGTTTTCTTATTAATGGAATTATAAGAAACAAGTTTGAGCATAAATATTGTGTACTATCTATTGATTTGATTGCTAGTATATTTATGTTGTACAAAAATTTCAATTTGGGCACTTTCAATGTGTTTATGTTTCTAGCTTAGATCATAGACCAGCCCTGGGGTGCATGGATTTCTAACACACAGCAAGCAACATAACTAAACACTTGTTAGGTCCACATGTGAAGCACTCCAACTCTAAGTGACACATATCAAACTCCAAGGCATGCACATCCACCAAGTAAGTGTCCAAAGGTGAGTGTTCCAAAAGAGTGCCTAATCCTACAACGCTACTTCCTAAGCCATGAGTACCTCCAAATACATCAAAAATCTACATAATCACTCCTCGACACAAGTGTCTTAAGGTCAAGCACAATCCTCCATGCAAGCTACCAAGGGTCCTCGTGCTACCTAGAACTCAACGCCCTCCTCCTAGATGCACAACACTACTCCAAGTGGATTATCATTCCAACCAAGCAACCAACCTCTTTATGTTTGCACCCCATGAAGAAAGTCACTAAGCCACATAGGTCAACATCATCCTAAGAAAGTATGCCACAAAGTCATCAAGTCACAATCCAGCAATCCAAGAGTAAGCTATCTCCAATGAGTATGTTCATCACAATACAACCAAGGCTAACCATCACACCAAACACCCCACATCACATGAAGCACCCTCAATCATGGTCTAAACACTTTCAGGATAACCCCAAAAGTTGGCAAGGGTTTCCATTATGAAAACCAATTATGGGGAAATGCCGAGGAAAAAAATTCAAGTTAAGTAGCAGTATAGTCTATTCAACATTACCATCTACCCAAAATGCCATACAAGGATGTTGATGTCTATTTTTCAACATAACGTCGATCCATTCAGGTTTGTATCATGTACAAAATTATTGGATTAATATTTTATTAATACTATCAAATAACTAAAAGTCAAGTACCAATAATGATGTGCTAAAATTTTATCTGATTATATATTAAATAATTGTCAATATATAACCTTGATGCCTTAAATCATATATGTGAATAGTTTTAGTTTTAGTTTTATATGCATACATACATGTGTTGTGTCCATGTTTCTTGAAATTTTTGCAAGTGTTGTTTTTTAACATGTACCAATTTGAAAATCTATACACTAAGTTACCTTATATGGGGAAGTGGGTACACGTTTTGGAAATGTCACTTTCGTTGAAAACAAGGAAATGACAAAATATATGTATATATATATATATATAAAGAGAGAGAGAGAGAGGTGTTCTTAGGTAAGTATGCAACCATTACAATGTTCAAATCTTAAGAAGATAGTAGATCTTTGGTGATCTCTTCAACAAACCTTTATCCAATCATCAAACCAGCAGATTGATAACAGCCCTTAAATAGATCACAAGAAATATTTCCACGTACCATATCTTTGTCGAAGAACAATCAACCACACAAATAGAGTGAAATTCCAAAAGAAGAGGAAATTGTTTCCTGGTGCCCTTTATGCAATGAATAAATGGATTCATTTAAATAAGATTTTACAAATGAGGAGTGTATCCTTGTATTTATACATATCATTTAGGGTTGGGACACTGGCCCAAGAGCATACCCAAGCCAACCTAATCAAATATAGAAACAACAATAAATGGGTTAGTTAGGTACCCATATGTAAGTTCCATAACGCTATAATCATTACAATGGATTAACAGGTGGCCTCAAGTAAAGACTAACCACATACTATCAGCATGTGCAATTCACTGATTCCTCACAATTTCACAATATTCATAAGTCATTGTACAACCAAATTTTGCCTTTATAAATTAGGCGTTATAATCAAACTACAATTAAAAAAGACAAGTGGCATTGGTAAAAATCATCAAAGCTGCTGATTATCATACATGTTATATCCACAGGTCTTAGGTATATGACAAGTACTTGAATTTCCCTTTGGTATTAAACTGGAAGAATCTAATATGATGGAAGATCAAACCTCAATAACCAAAATTTTCCTTTATAAATAGGAAATACATTCAAACTATAAAAAAGGAAGACTCTAAGCATCACTAGTCAAGATTAAGTAGTTGGACATCACCACACATCTAATATACAATGGACTCGTGTATATCATAAGTATTGGAAGCTCCCTACAGACTTGAACTTAGATAAGAATTATTCTAATTAAAAATGAATCTTCAACGAAATTGAGATAGAAGAAAGTAATGTCCAAGTTGAGATCCTCAAATCCCGTGTCTCCCATCTCTTTGAAGGCCTAGATTGATAGTCTTCTTTCTTTCATGAGGTCAGGCAAAGAATTGAATTTATGTGTAGAGATAGCAATTGTGAGGGATTGCAACTCCTCTACACTTGCTCAATGAATAGCCCATAATTATACATGTACTCCTCTTAAACTTCAACCTCACCAAATAGATTCCTTCAAGGTTGATGCAACCTGAGGCATGTGAAAAATAGTTGCTTCTCATTCTTGATCATGGCATCAGTGATGAATCATGACTTGTAATGTATACATCAATTTTGGACATGTATTGGTATTCTACACTATATGGACAGGATTTATTTGATATCAATAAAAATATCCCTTTTTAGCACAAAATGTCTATTTCTTTATATTTTTGTGCTTTGTTGGAAATACTAAGAGGTGGGTGATTCAGTATTTCCTTTAAATTTTACACAATTGGTTAGATTCCTTTAAACATTTAGAGAATCAAAACATAAAATGAATTATTATCACATCACATAGACAGTGCACTGAAGATTTTCTCTCAACAAAGCTTCATTATGTATGGTTACATACAAGTTTACCAGCTGAACTAGAAGGAATTACAAAACTCCCCAATGGTTTTACCAGCAAGGGCTGGAAGGAAGCAGTTACTCCCTAAGCCTGAAGATATTTGCAGACCCAAGTCTGCAGGAGTCTTCATCCCTTACAATCAAACAATCAACCACTGTTGCTGCAATACACTTCACCACTGTCCACTGCTACCACTGCCACTCCTGCTGCTACCACAATCCACTGCCACTCCTGTTGCACCTTACTACTATCATTGTCCACTACAACTGCCTGCTACCACTGCTGCATACTGTAGATGCCAAAGCACAGTCAACACTTGATCCTGCAAAACTTAAGCCTTATGAAATAAATGAAGTGTTCTGTGTAGAACATGTCCCCTTTTGATCAGGTGCAATATACCAGAGCATCTAACACTGTCAAGTATCTCTGTCACAAGAGCATGAATCATTGTTACGTAAGAGCATCAGCCTCCGAAAAGTATCATGGTCAAATAGTATAGTCACAAGAGCATGCAACTCCGTTTAATATCACTGTCACAAGTCAATGTCAAATATCATTGTCAAACACCTTTGTCAAGAACATATATCATCAAGCATGTGACACATACGTGTCATAATCACTGTCAAGTTGTATACAAGATCACCGTCATATCATGACACTAATCAGTCTTTGCAATACAACAAAACTTAGTTGGACAATTCACGAGACCTCTATAGACCCCATGCTACTAATAGTTTGATCTCATTTACTATCATCCTATTCAAGAGTTACAATATTGCAAACTGTCTAGCAACACCAGACATAGCATAAGTCAATTACTGACGCATTGGATGAAGGCTTCAAGAATCTAAATAACATATCCTCCTGATACAAAACTTCTTGATTTATTTGCCAAACAAACTGTACTCAAGCCAGAATGCACTGTCATCGCAACAATTAGTTAAGGTTATCGTATTATTGTCTTAGATAATGGGCGGGCATGCTATATAACCATCTCAATGTCACATGCAACCATTATACTTGCCACAGAGATATTAAAACACACCATACTCTATCTATTTTGCAGACGACCTCTATTAAATCGTATCACATCCTTCAAGCTGTCATTGATCTTCTAGAAGACACACTAGACTCACGTACAGAAGATTGCACCTATCAATCGCACAGATTAAATATTCAACAATTAAACAAAATTCATTTGGATACAGGTGTCGACTGCAACAGACAGGACACATATAGGTGGCGTGTCGATTGAAGGTCCTTGTGCTACCAGTGTGGAATAAAAGGTTGTTCGAAGGAATACATCAAACCAAAGTGATCTTTGAATAGAACTTCTTCAATGGGAGGTCTGTGATGCTTGAATGAGGCCTTAAAACTTCACAATATAGATCATACTTGTATTTTAGGTACGCTAGAATAGCTTCTTGACCACAGGTGTTATAGGCTTGACAATTGACTCTCCTTCAGCAGCGATGCACAGTGCAATACAAGGCTGTAATCACCAAATTAAGCAAGGATGCCAAAGCATTAGATGAGCATTTAGACAGTGCTGACATGAAATCAACCACAATAACCTAGGCCACTGAAACCCCTAACCTTATTGCAAAATTACAGGACTGTATATGGTCGTATACATGAATTATAGGGCATTGTTAGTAAGGACTAGTATGTTCATATTAATTAAGAGTACTGAAGACAAACCAAAGGAAGTATCAGTCTTGGATATGCGATTACCCAGAAATATGACAATATGTCCAGCGAAGCCTTCAAAGACCTTTCCTACGTGGACGAAGATTCAAAGATAGGTTTTTTGGTCACCCATCAGAGCACCAACTAAGAACTTTTGCTCAGGAAATGGGCTTGAACAGTGCACGAATTTTAACTCAATTCCTAGCTAGTTAAGGGATTAGAGAGCCCCGTATTTTTGTCATAAACCCTGCCTCGGAGGATCGAATATTCCATACCCTGATCCAGGTAAGAATTTGAGTGAATGCCAACAGCAACGTGCCTCAAACTTGTTCTTCAAAAGGGTCAAAAAATCATGGAGATACCTGCAAGTAGACTCAACGAAACCCAAAAAATTATTAACCCAAAAACCCTTCCAAACTACCTTCTCATCAGATTTTCAAGAACTCCTCAAGGCCACAAGTAAACAGAGCCAAGATCCACACACTTGATTTATCCCAGATTCCCAAGAGGGATAGAAATGCCTCCTTTAAATAGGAGTTGAGGTGCCATCTAGAGAGGCAGCTGACATGCCTTTGGAGGGAATTAACTTTTTAAATTTCAAACTTTGGAGCCCAAAATCCCCAAACAATATGAGGCCAATTTTAACATTTAATTTGAATTTGAATTCTCAACAAAATCTTAAGTCACAATATATTTGAATTAATTTTTAATGAGAATTCCTTTTGACCTTATGAGTTTCCAGCTAATAAAAGACTGCCACATCATCACTTTTAGGGTTTTTGACCATAATGGGGTGTGCCATCTTTAATCAAGCATATCTCTCAAATCGTGAGGGCCTGCGAAGTGCTCCACATATCAACAGAAATGGCTTGACGAGGGCTATCAACCTGGAGGGGTCTCATGCCAAGAATCATGACAAACATGATCAACGAGTGCAAGGAAAGTGTTGGGTATGATCATCATCCAAGAGATCCAAACCCTAGAGCTAGGGTTTCAAAAATGCATCATCTCATCCATGCATGTCAGCATACTAAGGACATCAATGATGATATTTTGCGCCTGCTTTGACATCAATGACAACATACTCAACATGCTTGTCAAGTTTCCCCAAGTCGAGTAAAACTCTTGATCGTTGGCCTTGTTCCCACCTAAGTGGGTAACCCATAGGAGAAAAAATTTCCCCATTCTATTCAACTTTCCAACCAATAGCTCTATGATAATCCAAAAATAGCTAGCCTTAATGACCCTCCATGATCAAATTTTTATGACATCTAGCTTACTCATTATATGAATTTGGGTCACCTATTATAAGGTACAGTAACCATCTTCGTAATTAAGTGTTTTCATTAAATGTTTAAGGGCATTCTAGTAGGGTTCACATGTTGAATTGGATGATAGACCACTTTTGGTTGTATTCTTGTTCCCATGTTTCACAGTTCACCTTGGAGGTTATCCCCTTCCCCTAGTCCAATGTGACCTTCCTTGAGGCCTTTCTTTCCACTTCTCAAGAGGGGCACCAATAGAAAGCACTGATTGATGTTGTGTGTCTATGGTAACCCATACCTAACACTTTCCATCTCTTCCCTTATATCCATGTCCCATCTTCGGGTTGAATACCTATTGTCACTAGTATTGGTTTTTTATTTTCCTCACTATTGAGTAGGGCCCTCAAAACTTTTCCCTAAGAGATTGAAACAACAGAAAGAAAAGAAAGAGCATGAGGCATGATCATAAAATGCAATTAGATGGGATATAATAAAGTGCAAGGATAAAAGCTTGGCTTGAGCTATCAAGATAAAAGGAACTTTGAATATCCTTTGAGAGATTGCTTGAGACATTTTCAACACTATAAAAAGGATGTCCAATCCCACTTGACGACAATGATGGGCATTAGAGCCAAAACATTGACCACTTTATGAAGAGTATTGAATTTGGAATATATCCAACACTAATGATGACCTTGGTTAAAATCTGAAATTTCTATGCAGAAATTTAAAAAATTCTTTGCAGAAACTTGAAAGTTCTATGCAGAAAATTGAATGTACTTGCAAAAAATTGAATGTACTTTACAGAAAACTGAATGGAATTAAATGTACTTTGCAGAAAGTTGAATGTACTATGATGTTACAATTACTTAGAATGCAGCTTTCTTCTTCACAACTTTTTAGATCAGGAATTGTAGATAGAACATAAAGTTAAGGATCATATGAAGGCAGTCAAGCACAAATATGAGACACTGAGAGTTAGGTCCAATGACCAAGGCAAAACCCACAAGGGGAAAACCCAAATGATTCTTCTTCTATTATATTTCTTCAATTGTTCAGCAGAGTACATAGAGAGAGAGAGAATGAGAATGAATAAAGTCACCAATGTCTGATCAACTTGTAGTTGAAGTGTTCTTGCTCTTTGCTTGAAGATCTCCTCCTTTTCTTGATCAGATCTTGTCCTTCATACTTGCTCCAGCTCTTCTCTTACTCTTACTCTTCACTTACTATCACACTTCTCTTACACACACTCAACACTAGCTCTCCTTCTTCACAATGAACATGTTACATTCAACTCTCACTTGCTCTTGCTTAAATAAATGAGAAACGAGAGGAGTTCAAAAACGAATTCATGCCTTGAGCCAATAATAGGAAAATTGAATTCCATGAGAGAGGAGTTACTTAAGGAGAAGTGTAACTCATCCCAAGAATAGAGAGAGAGGTAAACAAGTCTTGAGGAGTTACAATTCGAATTAGCGAGAGAGAGAGTTACACTTAGACATGAGAGAATATGTGGTGAGAGTTACAAATTGAATTGAATGAGGGAGTTACAAGTGCATTTAATGAGGAGTTGCACTTTTGCCATACATTGAATTAGTGTGGGAGAGTTACATTCTCTGAAGTGTGGAGTTACTATTTTATTCCAAGAGAAAGGTTCAATTTGCCAAGTAAGAGATTCTCAATTTAATTTACTTATTTCATGAGAGAAATCATTTTTATTAATTCATTAAAGGTGAATGATTAAGACTATTTTATAAATAATAGTATCATAATAATAATAATAATACTAATAAGGATAAAAATATTAATTCTTGACTTGTATAATCATGATTGATTTGATTTTAAAGTAGATTCCATATGTCAAGATCATCCTTGATCATTTAGACATGACTTTCTATTTTTTGAAAGTCACTTCCAACTTGTGATGTGACTTACTATTTTTGGAAAGTCACTTGTTAATTGAGATGTGACTTACTATTTTTGGAAAGTCATATTAGAATTATTAGAAATGAAATTTTATTATAGGAGGTTCAAACAGAACTGAAAGATATGATTTCTTCTAGGAGAAATTCATCCATGAGCTACCAAATTTTAACACTCCCTTTCAGCTAGGGAGGAATTTCTTTTTGCATCAAAGATCTTTGCTTCCTCTGATCTCTTTCATTCATCTCAACTCAACTCTACTCTATAATATTTGTAACAATGAAGTCGCAATGCAAAGAAGAATCATCCACTTGACACAAATTTGGAAAGGAAAGGATCATCACATGTCACATAGACAAGGATTACACTCAACCAATTTTCAACACAAAAATTAGGTGATAAAACACAGACATCACATAGACAAAACTCAAACAAGTCACAAAGACAAGAATCAAACACAACCAAGTGTCAAGTGGTGGAACACCTGCATCCTAGACAAGTCTCACTACACCTATTAGCCAGATAGGTGGCTCTTCCCACGTCACAGACTGTGGGTGGGATGCATAATGAGGCCTATTCTTGTGGCACATGCTAAACAAGAGGTCCCTCATCCTTAGGAGCTTTCCGGCATCATTCCCTAATCCTGTGAGCTCTGAAAGGGGGAAAGGTAGCCCAGTTCTCGATCAACTATGACTACTTCCCAGAAGGGTCATTTCCATAAGTCCAAGTTGCTCTCTATAAACCAAGAACTTTCCTTTCGGTAAAGGCTTGGTAAGAATGTCAGCTATCTAATCATTAGTGGAGATGTGATGGAGCCTCACTGCTCCTCTCTGGACCATATCTCGAATATAATGATACTTGATCTCAATATGCTAAGACTTGTCATGAAACAGAGGATTATCTGCAAGACAAATCCCACTCTTATTGTCACAATATAAAAATGTTGTGTTTGGAACTTGCTCAAATAGTTCCCCAAAAAGCTTCCTCAGCCAAACCGCCTCACAGCTAGCCATGCTAGCAGCAATGTACTCAGCTTCAGCTGTACTCAATGCAACAAACTTCTGCATTCTTCTCATCCAAGAGATCATGGTAGATCCCAAGCTAAAGCAGCACCCAAAAGTGCTCTTTCTACCAACAAAGTTACCAGCCCAATCAATATCATTATATCCATGAAGTCTTACATTTTTAGAAATGTATTTCAATCTTAGATTGATAATTCCATGCAAGTATCTGAGTACATGTTTTGCAGCAATCCAGTGGGCATGAAAGGGATCAATCATATATTGACTTAAAGTGTTTACAACAAAGCATATGTTAGGCCTAGTGTTTACCAAAAACATCAAAGCACCAATGAGTTGTCTATACTCTGTGAGATTTTCCAGACTATGTCCTGCGGCTTTGCCACATAATTTCTTAAAGTTCATTTCCATAGGAGTATGCATGGACTTACATTCTACCATAGCAAATCTTTCAAGAAGCTTAACAACATATTTTCCTTGAAAAAGATAAATTTCACCAGGCCTTTGCTAGGCCTCTAGATCCAGAAAGTAATGCATCAAACCAAGGTCTTTCATTTCAAATTCGGAAGCTAACTCCCTCTTACAGTGGAGGATAAGAGGTACTCCTCCAGTCAAGAATAAATTGTTGATTTATGGTAGCATCGGATGTGCTCTAGCCTTGTAATTTTGTATGTAGGCTAGGACACATGTATTCCATAAAACCCAGAAATGGTTTTGGAAAATTCCACTTAGATATGGTTTAATTAAATTGATTAATCGTTTTTAATGTTTTCCTAAGTAAACTTAGGGAATTGGTCTCATGGTCGTCTTGAATTATAAGCTTTCCATCGGCACTTGAATAGTCAATCTGACTCCATCAAGTTCACAATGGAAACTGAAACTGATGGGAACCTTCCTTTCCTGGATGTTCTCATCTCTAGAAATAATAATGGCTCTTTCTCGCATCGTGTGTTTCGAAAAAAGACACACACAGAGCAGTATCTGCATTCTGATTCTCATCATTTTCTTGCTCAGAAACTTGGAGTTTTGAATACTTTAGCTACAAGAGCTCTTAGAATTTCTGATAATGATCATTTAGATGAAGAGAAAGCCCATCTCCTTAAAGTCTTTGGAGATAACGGTTATAGTAGAAGTCAGGGTTTGAAGGCTTTCATGAATGCGAGCAAAGGTCCTAGACTGAATAAGATTAGTGGTGATGCTGTTGGTAAAGTTCATTTACCTTTTATTCAGGGTACTACGGATAGGATCGCCCGGATTTTAAGGAAGCATAAGATCTCTTCTTCTTTTAAACCTTTAAACATCATTCAGGGCTCCCTTAAATCGGTTAAGGACCAGTTGGATGTAATATTCCCAAAGGGAAATAACCAGTAATAAACAGAAATATGCCAGACAGATAAAGAAAATATAATGCTGAACCAGATCACTGAATAATGACACATAGAATTCCAGAAAACTGAGCCATTTTATTAATCTGAAAGTACATAGAGAGGAGTACAAGAAAATCAGAATAAGTGCACCTATCCTTGCCCTAGGCAAGTGGAAATCCTCTCAGACAGAATAATGGCTGCAACAAGGACAGCGTCCTAGCTGCTCTGAAGGCTGAAGACTGGAAAACAGCTGATCTCAACTCCAAACCCCTCTCCAGTGGAAAACGCTGTCTTTGCTAGTGACAGCGCAGAAACAGATGAAGCACTAGGCACCAAAACTCCAGACAGATAGATCAGCTACTGAAGGCTAGAAAAACGCTGTTGAGCCCTCTCACATAAGCCTGCTCTCCAGATCAGCGTTCTACCCGGTGGATCTGCCTCCTGAATACTCAGATCTGTCAGATCTGAAGCCTCGAATCAGATCTGCGTCCTATTCCTCCTGATCTGCGTCCTCCTAGATCAGATCTGCTACCAACCCTCCAGATCTATGCTGGATCTGACAATATGTCTTCAGATCTGCAGCCACCAAGGCTGGATCTGATGTTATCTCTTCAGATCTAGGCTAGATCTGCCAATATCTCTTCAGATCTGTAATCTCCCAAGCTGGATCTAGTGCTATACCTTCAGATCTGCAACATACAAGACTAGATCTGCAAATATCTGCTCAGATCTACCCTCTCCAAGACTGGATCTATCAATGGCCTTCAGATCTGCGTCCTTCCCCTCAAGATTGGACAGCGTCCTCACTCTTCAAGCTGAACTGCGTCCTTCCTCCTCTTGGACAGCGTTTTCCCTGCTCAGATCTGGACTGCGTCCTCCCTGGAACAGCGTCCTCACTCTCCCGGCCTGATCAGCGTCCTCTCTCCTGCAGAAACAGCGTCCTTCCTCTTCTGAACTGCGCAGCCACAAGAGGGCTTCTTCTCTCCCCAAATCTGCACCAGAAACGGCTGCAACTTGGCTGCTGAAACTGAAAAGTGTACTCAGAACAAACCTTACTAGGGCGGGCACTCGAAGTCCCCCGAAGCTAAGGGTGAAACCAGAAATAACCTTACCAGGGCAGAAATTCTAGAAGAATTTATTAGCCAAGTCGAAGTTGCAGAAGATATTGTTGGGAAGGTCGAAGTTGCAGAAGAATCTACTAGGGAGGTCGAAGTTGCAAAAGAATCTATTGGGAGGTCGAAATTGCAAAATTTGTTGGAAGGAAATCTCGTCAAGGTAGAAAGGTTTGACTTGGTCTTGGAGGGTCTTGTTCAAGGGTCATAGATCCTGGAATTCGTCAATTGAAGATTTTATAAGAAGAGAAGAATTCTTGCGGGGTTTCCTCTCAGTTGGAGAGGTTTTGGCCCTGGCTGATCGCTTATATCTTGCATCATTTGTCTCATTGTTCTTTATGGTTTGGTAGTTGTTTGATGAAGAGAATACTAATAATAATCAAGTGAAAGAAGAAGATAATCAAGTTAAGTAAAAATACATCACAAGCAGTTATCAATGAAGAGAAATCACCTAATCTAGTTGCCCCTAGATTTCTCAACATGGTATCGGAGCTGTGGTGACAAGACAAGGAAATGCAACTTAAGAAGGACACTCAAGGGATGAAGCAGTAGAAGATCATCAAGAGCATCAATCATCAAGAAGCACCATTCATCTCAAGGATCATCACATCTCAAAGAAAGAAGACCTCAAAACCCTAGCTCATCCAAAGAAGGGTTATATATTTGAGGCAACCTTGAAAAGCTTACATCATCATTGCAAAGAAAATATCTACAAAACCCTACCTCCTCTTAAAATCATTGAAGCATCTTGAAGTCTATACATCCAAGAGAAGCAAGAAGAAGTGTAGTCATCATCAAAGAACCAAAGTGATCTCCCTCTCTTTGAAGGATCACTTTTCAAGGAAGACATCTTCTATTATCAACATCATCATCTAAATCAAGAAGGCATCAAGTTGAAGATATTTTCATCAAGGAGCATCTTCACTTGACAAGTAAGTACCTCTATATTTATGACTAAATCTACTATCAAAATGACTTCATTTTGCAAGGAAAGCAACAAATTGGCTGGGTTATCAAACTTCTTGAATGGAAGAAGAGGACAGATTTGATCCTTTTAGAAAATGAATTCGTTGAACATGTTAAGGGTGCAATCACTAAACCTCCAAAGGAAGAAGTTCAAGCTCTTGCAAAGTATATGAAAGGGGAAGTAAGGGCTCAAAGGATTCTCATAGAATCCATCAAGGATCCCCTCATACCTTATGTATCGAAGTTGGAGACAACAAAGGAAATATATGACAAGTTAATAGAATTGTTCTTTGTAAGTACCACAGGAGGTGTGATATCTTTAAGTAACGAGTTATACAAAATGAAGATCTGAAAGGAAGATGGAATAACCTCATACTTTATGACCAAAGAAATGACCATCATGGTGCTCAATGCACTTCCGAAGGAATGGGGCAACTTCACATCTAACATCTTTGGAAAGAAGGAAGCCACACCATTTAGTGAACTTTGGTAATTGTGTAAAATTGAATAAACTAGATTGAAGGCAAAAAGCGATGTAGGCTTAAACGAGCAAGTCCAAGCATTTACTGCGATGGCTAAGAAGAAAGGAATGTTTGGTCCTCTGAAAAAGAACAAGAAGAATCTGTCGAAAATCCAATGCTATGGTTGTCATGAATATGGGCACTACAAGAGATTGTCCTAAAATTAAGAAGGACAACAACAGAAGAGGAAATGAAGAAGCCCATATCACTGAATAAGTGGAAGAACCTGAGAAGAAGAAATTAAAGGAGGAAGTGAGAGATCTCTACTATGACTGAGATAGTCTCCTCTACTAAGTTCTTTCAGTCTTGTAAATAATAGCTATCATGGGAGGAAGCATTGTAAGTTTGATAAGATGCATCATATTAGGAGATGGCATCATGGTAGAAGCATACGATTGAAGCAAGAGCTCATTATAGTAGCTTGAAAAGGAGAGCTGAAGCAGAAGTCTACATGGATTTAGAAATCATCACATAAAGTAAGTAGCTCGTCGTAACCTCATTGAAAGCATGTGTACTGCATACATTTGAAAGAAATTCATCTAGCATGATAAAAGGAATTCATCATACAACATCATCATGAGAAAGGAGCTTCTGCTGGATGAGAATAATCTAGATCCTTTGTTGGAATCTTCATTAGAAGGTTCACCTCTACTTGGAAGAAGTAAGTGTCTCGTTGATTATTCCACCTCGTGTGGGATACATTGTTTAGAAGGATGATGGTATAATGACAAAGGAGTGCAACAGGTCAAGTTGATTAAAGTACTTTCAATCAAGGAAAGGAAGTTGCCGAAGGAAGTCTAGATGACCAAAAGGTGGAAAGAGGTATGTATATATTTGTTAGATTAAGTCATGTCATCATATAGTTTCTGACAACATGGGTAAATTCTCCTCCTTGTGAGCATGAAAGGATCTCTTCCTTTGAAAAAATGCATGAAAGCGAGGTTCACATATTGACAAGATGAAATCAACATAATATGTCCTTACATGGAATATGAGGTGGTTGACAATAATGATGAAGGAACTTTGTCAAGAAGTTCCTGGGGAAGCAATATGTGAAGGAAGGAAGAAGAGATTGTAAAAATTGCAACTATGGTCTCATAACTGAAGGAAATCAACATCCAATGACTAGAAGAATTGATCATGACATATCCATAAAGAAGAAAGACCATGATGAGGTCTGCAAACAAAGGAGACTCTTGACATATGAAGTCTTGGAGATGTGTTTATGAATGTGCAAGATGTTGTAGGCAAGCAAGATGTCATAATGAAGGGCCATCACAAAATGTAACTTTGATTTAATGTTCATTTTTTATTTTTGAACAACATTTGGATGGGTTAATACAAGGCTACTGAAAAGAGAGTTGTAGATGTCACCTACAACTAGCACTCATGTGGTTGGATGAAAGATCTTGGAGGAAACATGACTTGAAAGAGGTAGTTGTACGAGGAAAAAGCCAAATGGCGACTAGAGGATCACTTTTTGACAGAGAGAAGGATGACATGACCGATATGGCTCGTGAAGGAAAGTGATGGACGACTGATGCCCTATGGAAAGATGAAGGCTTCATAATGTTGAAAATGAACTTCATGTCATCAAAAGAAGGAGCCCCTCAAGCAACTGATGGTCCTGTGACCTCCACATAGAATAGAAAGTTGTTGGAATCAAGTCCCTAGTTAAGAGGGAGCTTGGAAAAGTACCTGGATAAGAGGGAGCTTGGGTACATTCCTTTTATAGGGATGGGTACTTTCCTATATAGAAATGGGTATATCCTCCCTAGTTGAGAGAGAGAGATAGACACATCATTCTTGTCTTCACTTCGGGAAGAAAGAATGAAGGATTGGCAAGCATCTGGTATCTGATGCTCTTTAAGGATGAGGTGGGCATCGAAGTTAAGATTTGTCGAAGATAACTGATATTCTTTGACGACTGGGAATCCAAGATAAGAATAGTCCTGAAAGGAGATACTCTGTGAACACCCGGGTGGGGTATTTGCTTTGAGAGACAATGATGATGGTGTCTATAAGTCATTGGTCTCTCTAGCATTGTGCTCTGATCTTGTGGAGAGATAGAGATGTTAGTCAAGGGCTTGCTATGTGACAATGCTAGATGATATGATGCTAAACAAATGGCTTACCAATCCGAATCTTCTTATTAGAGTTCTTCAAATTGAGAATGTCCAAGTACCTTGTATGGATTATGAATACCACCCTACTTAAGAGGGAGTGTTGAAATATGTAACCTGGTTCAATATTCATAATGACATGTTTAATCATGATTATATGTATTTAATGAAAAAAAGAAAAATAAATTCATTATCGTTATTCTTGAATCTTGAGGCATGTGTTTCATGCTCAAGGGAAATTTAATTTTAGGTCATGCACCCATTGAGTGCTTCTAGGGCTTGTCATTGAGTCCACAAGTCAATTTTGTCATTGTCATGTATGAAAGACCGTTTTGGGCATGTTACATACTGTAAAGAAAATTTAAAGAAAGTCAAAAGACCCTCCAAGACCTCGTCATGGTGCAAAGATCAAGTGCCCATGAAGGGACAAGTTGGCCTAAAGATAGTAATTCGTACCCCTCACAAGCCTATAAATAAGAAGGAACTCGACCTCATTTGGAGATACTCTCAAGCAAGTTTGATCTTCTCAAGATAGAAGCTGGAAAAGGACAAAGAAGAATAAGAAAAGCAAGATCGGAGTTTTGGGCCTCTCTCTCTCTCTCTCTCGTGTTAGGGTTTCTACAATTGCTAGACAAGTCACAGTACTAGGCAAGTCGAAGTGCTAGGAAGAAACTGTTGGGTCGAAGTTCCAGAAGAATTTACTGGGCAGGTTGAAGTTCCAAAAGAATTTACTGGGTAGGTCGAAGTTTCAAAAGATATTGTTGGGCAAGTCAAAGTTGCAGAAGAATGCGCTGGGTAGGTCAAAGTTGCAGAAGAATCTACTGGGAGGTCGAAATTACAGAAGTTGATAGAAGGAATGCTCGTTAAGGTAGAAAGGTTTGACTTGGTCTTGGAGGGTCTTGGTCAAGGGTCATAGCTCTTAGAATTCGTCAATTGAAGATTCTATAAGAAGAGAAGAATTCTTGCATGTTTTTCTCTCTGTTGGAGAGTTTTTGGCCCTGGCTGATCGCCTATATCTTGTGTCCTTTGTCTCATTGTTCTTTATGGTTTGGTAGCTGTTTGATAAAGAGAATACTAATAATAATCAAGTGAAAGAAGAAGATAATCAAGTTAAGTAAAATACATCACAAGAAGTTATCAAAGAGAAATCACCTAATCTAGTTGCCCCTAGATTTCTCAACAATACTCCACCCATCAGTTTTATGCTCTATCAACAATTCTACTCTTCAATAAATTGTCAATATGCAGTCACCAAAAGACATACAAATTACACCTCTTCCTTTTTTTCAGAAGATTGAAAAAAAGGAAAGGTATCTAGAGCCCATTTCCAATGTTCCACCAAGTCCCCTGGAGGAGGGGGCGAGGGAGCGCGGGAGCGGCCTATACAAAAGCTCCCTACCGATTTTTAGGAAACGTGGGGGGACGTCGGGGTCATAAAATTAAAAAATTATAAAAAATAAAAATATATATTAATATTATAATATTAATATATTATATATGATATATCATTGAATAATATAATATTATTTTTCATTTTTGAAAGGAATGTATATACAGGTAACAACCATCAATGATCATACACTTACATCATGAAAGATAAATGATAAAATCATAAATGATAAATGATAAAATTTAAAAATTATAAATCGATGAATAATGAATCATGAATCATCTAACTGAAACAAATTTAAAACTTAAACAATAAAACTTTAAAAGTTAAAACATAAAACATACATCATAGATTCATCATTCATATGTAACTTTGTCACTGCAGTGTATAATGATATATCATATAATCATTAATGAAACATAAAACATATAGTTTAAAGTTATGTCTGAAACAGTGAAACATAAAACATAAATGATAAAAGTTTAAAACATAACATATGGATATCAAATGATATCATCATAATGATAAATAAGCATAAATGCTCAAGGTAATGCCCCACTATTCTCTGCATCCAGCTGCTGCACGAATATATCAGGATCAACCATGTCACCATCTGAATCAGAATCACTTGGATTCTCAAACATGCTAAGCGGCACACCAACCAACCCCGTTTGTGTCTCATCAAGCCTCTCCTCCATATCAATCTGTGCATCATCCTCTGGATCAACATCCCATCGGGTTGCTGGTCCCTTCAAATACTCAGGTGTCTTCCTATGCTCAAGACGTAGGGCACTGTGCACGGCAACTAACTTCTCAGCGCTTTTAGAGGTAAGCCTATTCCTCTTGATAGAGTGTATGAAGCTATATGTGGACCAGTTCCTCTCTGCTGCAAAGGAACTAGCAATCTGAGACAACACACGCATAGCAAGATGTTTGAGCTCTGGAGCACCATCCCCATTCATCCTCCACCAACCAACAGGGTCATCTTGGGCTAGATCATCGCGATCTGCCCGAGCACCATGTGTGTTGAAGGGGCCACTAAGAGATGCAAACTGAACAAACTGTCTTCGCAACTTTGCCCCCTCCTCCTCATTGTACATCTTTGCAATTGCAGCTAGGAAGCCACTCTTTACCTCTGGATCATCAATAGGAGGCACTCTCCCAGGCCTTTCAACATACCATTTTGGGTTTAATGCATATGTTGCCATGTGCAAAGGTGTGTTCATGCGATCCCACCTACGCTGAATGATGGGTCGAATCTGGGATGTATAGAACTCTAATGAGGGCTCCCTTTGCTGAATGGCTGCCTTCACACGACCAAACATGCTATCAAAGGTCTCATAGATTTCTCCAAGGCTAGGAGAATCCGTATCAGTGTAACGAATGACCTCCACAATAGGGCTCAAAAATGACACCAAATAAGCACAATCCGCCCACCAATCATTGTCCAACACCTGGCTTCTGACCTTCTTCCCTGAGTCTGTCTTTGATTCTGACCACCTTCCCCATTCTGAACTCACAACCAAGGATTGTAGAGGTGCTTGTACCTCTAACATCCTCTCCAATAAGAGAAAATAGCTAGCATATCTCGTATCGGTGGGCTTGAGGAATTCCTTCATCGTGTGAGCCCTGTACATGGCCAAGGAGGTGTGGTGATTGCAGATAAACATCTGCACATCTCTAGCAGTTGTCACCAAATCTGATATCCACTGAATTTTGCCCATGTCCTTCAGTGCATTATTGAGTGCATGCACACAACAAGGAGTCCAAACAATATGTCGATACCTGTTTTGAATCAATAACCCAGCTGATCTGCAAACTGCTGCTGCATCTGTCACAACCTGCACCACACTATCAACACCAACATCCTCTATAGCTTCTCGAAGAAGCTCAAATTGGAAAGCGCATCCTTGCGCTTTCCAGAACAGTCAACAGCTTTAAGAAAGAATGGACCTTGTGCACATGTCACTATGATGTTGATTAGTGGGCGTTTCCGGATGTCAGTCCATCCATCCATAACAATAGAGCAACCAAACCTCATCCATGTTTGTCTCATTCTCTCTTTCTGCACATTAATTTTAGACACTTGTCTATCTAAAATTGATGTTCTTAGCTTATGTTCTCCAGGAGGTACATATGAAGGCCCTACTTTTGCAATTGCTTGGACTATTTCCTTGTAATAAGGTGAACGCACAACATGGAAGGGAATTCCATTGGCAAAAAGAAATTTGCCAATTGCATCATCTGTGTCATCTCGATCTATAATATTGTACATCCCAGACACTGTAGCACCCATACCAGAAGAACGAGATGCAGCTACGGAACCTGTAGCACCCTTTGCCTTTTTTGATGAAGCACTAGATGGATCAACATTTCTGCTAGAAAACATTCCTTTTGTAGTGGCTGCCCTTTCTAGCCTCCAAAGTTGCTCTCTTAGAGCTGGAGTGATGTGCTTTGAGAGACAAATATTGACTCCTTTACCTGGATTGCTAAAATATGTTGCTTCACCCTCGTATAGCTGCCAACAAAGTGATGGCCACAAATATTGCAAACCCAATCACGTGAGCCACCTCCAGCGTTTGGATTTTTTTTAGGAAGTCTGGTTGCATAGATTAGAAGTGGTTTGTGATGATTAAAGGCCCCCTTTGCAAATTTTTCCATATCTGTTGGTGGGCCTTCAAAATTTAGTGACCTCTTGTGACTGCTTTGAACTTCAATTCCTTGGTCTGCGTCTTCTAACGGATTATCACTGTAGGTGCTCTCATTGTCACGACTGTTAGGTGACTGACTTCGGCTCATGGTTTAAAACTTTAAACTTGCTGCAATTGCAAAAAAAAAAAAAATCATTAATCAATTTTTCATTGTGTCATTTGAAATTTCGTCAAAGAGTTTGCAACAGTATGGTTGTACAATGTAAACTTGTAGGTGCACTTCAATTTGTTTTTAAATTTTATGATTTATAATTATCATTTTAAAATTTAATTTATGATTTTCATTTATCCCAAACAGAGAATCTGTGGACCTGTGGTACCAAATAGATATTAGATCAAGATGCCCACTGCCCAGATGGCAGAATGCACTTTGACAACAGTAAACTCATAACTGTAATATATATTTAAAATTTTATTAACTTAGAAATTCAAATTTTCAAATTAATTTTCAAATCGGTTCCTGAATCCTTACAGATCTTAAATCTAAAATATATCTGCCAATATGCCGTGGTACTGGTCGGAGGTCCTATGATCTATCGACTGGGCACAACAACAAAAAAATTAAAAATTTATCCCATCCGCAAGTTGCAACAGTATTTCAAGGCTCAAGCAGGGTTTTATAAGTTTATAAATATATGATTTAGTATTAATTTTTTTCATAATGAGTCGTATTAGATTTTATTATTTATATGTATTCGATTGTTGCGATATTTTTAGATTTGTTAGGCACTTGAGAGGGATCGAATTTTTTACTTACCTATAAGGAGGGCGCTGTCGAGGAGAAGGCGGCTGCTGCTCGAGGAGGAGGCGGCTGCTGCTCACTGGCCAGTGGCTTCTGCTCGAGTCCGAGTTCCTCTGCTCAAGCTGCAATGCGCAGTGCTCAATGCTCTAGCAGACTAGCTGCAATGGTGGGGTGCTACCGTGCTTGAGATGAAGCGGCGACAAGGTGCTCGAGCGGCAATGGCGTCGGGTTGCTCAGTTCTCACGCAGCAATGGCTGGCCGAAATGTATTATGGCAAGGTGCTTAGTGCTCACTGCTCTCACGTTGCAATGGAATGGCGGGCGACATGTCACATATTGCCGGGCGGAAGTGTTTTAAGTGGCGGGCGGAACATTGATAATTTGATATATATTAAAATTTAAAACATTACAAGTTATAACATTATAATATATTGAATATTCATGACATTGAAATAAATTATATTCATAACTTATAAGTTTATAATATAATATATATTCATAACATTGATATAAATCAATAAATTATAATATTATAATATATATTATATTCCTAACATTGATAAAATAATATATTCAATTTAATTCATTATTAAAATTTTTAAATTTCATTGCTAATTAATTATTAAATTTAAAAAAAAATCGATTTTATTAATATTTTTTTCATTTAAATTTTTTTTTTTCATGTGGGCCCAGCCGTCCCCTCCCGTCCCCTCCACGCCCCCTCCCGTCCCCTCACGCCCCCTCGACCCCTTCAAATAGGGAAACGTCCCCCTTGACGTCCCCTCCAAATTTTCAAAAATTGGGAGCGTCGGGAAACGTCCGCTAGATGTCCCCAAGTCCCCGAATCGCGAGGGGGCGAGGATTCTAGACCCCTAGGGGGGGGGAGGCGTCCCCATGTAACACTGCCATTTTCCTTTTACCAGAAGAAAACTAGCACCACAATATCATGTATCTTTGACATTATATCTTATTATCAGGAATTTGAGTTCTTTTTTCGCAGCTGTCCAACATTTGCAACTTTTTCAATGTAGACAAATTGATGGAATCTTTCTCAATATGTAATTTGGGGCTTTCTTTGATGAAATGAATGCTGCTTGTATATAAAAGTTACCTTCAAGTACGACTTGTACATAATAATGTTGTTTTTATGCTATTTCATTATGGCTGTTACTAATAATTGCAATGGAACATTTTCAGGTGACTATTGTCGGTTACAATCATAAGATGAGAATTTTATTGGAGAAGATTTTGGAAAAGATAGTACACTTCGAAGTCAAGGAGGATAGATTTTCCGTGATCAAAGTAAGAACTTTACTTCTACCTTTCTCATATGTAATAGATTGAAAATATATTAATTTCATCTTATCCATAAATCTGAAAGTGTATAATGCTTAAATCATCAAAAGATGTGATGGAAGGTATGTCTATGCTATGTTCAAAAGCAATATTAATAAAAATATTCTTGTATAAAGATACAAGCTGGCCTGTAATTTGGCACAACAGTTGTGATGCAATTTACAGATAATCAAGAATAGCTAGGTATAAAAATGGAAACTTATGGATAAAGATATAGAAATAAAGATCCATTTAAAAATAAAAAATAGAACATTTATAAAATATTGATACAGGTAGTTACTACATTAATGATAATCAAATGCACAGGAAATTAGAATATTCAATACGTGTCATAAAATAGAAGTTTGGAGTTAGAACCATTAACAGCAGTTTTGTCATTAAGTCATTTGATGTCATCAAAATCAAAATGTATTACATTGATATTGAATTACTGATATTATAGCTGGAGATGCCAATAGCAAACACAAAAGAGGGTAGATATTATAACCATTGATGGAAGAATCTCATAGCTCATTACTGTCAATTGTCCCCTCTCCATGTCTGAATAATCAAAATCCCGACTACTGTCATTGTGCTCTCTTCCATCTTCCTCCTCTTCTATCTCTAATCCAAGGCCTCCTCCTCTTCTATGTCTAATCCAAGATCTGCATCTACTAGTGTGGCCATTTCTAGAATTGGTTCATTAAGCTCCAAGTTGGCTAATGCGAACTCAACACTGTTATCCAAACCCATATCATCAAAATACAAATCTTTTCATCCCTTGCTGTTTGGCATGATAGGACATGTTTAGGGCACATGTCAGACACATTTTTGTCATGTGTCCTATTTTAAGACGTGCCAAAGATATGTTAGACATGCACCCTAGCATGCAACATGTCAGACATGCATGATAGGGACACGAGGTCCTTGAGGGACATCCCCTATTACTTAGGCTATAGGTTTTATATTGATACTTCCTTAACTACTTAGTTAAGTTTCAAGCTAGGTTTTAATAAACTTGTCTTAAAGTGATTTTTCATAAAAGAATGGGGTTCAGTAAGGTGCTGTGCATGAAAATGATTTTTTCTCCTTAGATTTTTTTTATTTGATCAAGTTCCAGGTGACCTTAGAAGAGGAGTTTTTCATGTCTCCAAAATTACTATGTTATCATCATCCTTTATTCAAGTGCAAGAGATAACTAATGCAGATTTGGCAAAACAAAATTTTAATGTTTGAAATAAATAGATGGTGTTGGATTCAAGTAGATGAGTGCCTTATCCATTGAGCAAAGGAGTCCAAGACAATTCTACGAAAAGGAAACTTGACTATCAAGCATATTAAACCAACAAAGATGCCGAAATTCCAGGGTGGAGCGATGACATTGAGGGTTTTTTCGTCTGTTGCTACTCCTGTCGCCGCGATTTCAACTTCTCTCTCTGCGAGGTCTATTTTATTTCCAGTGACTCTATTATAGCTTTTGGAGCCTATATTGGTGTTGGAGCCCAACTTTTCCCCGCTGAAAATGGCAGATGAAGGCGACATGATTCCAGAAGAGTTTTTAGCCCAGTTTTTGTCTCTAATGCTAAATCTCCTTTTACGATTGCACTAGAGGCTCATGGAGGTCACCATTGGGAAGATCTGTTGTTGAGTGGACTAGACCTGCGTGCGCTCTAGACCATATCTGAGTTACGTGTCGTTCCCCATCGTGTTGATGTGTGTCTGAAGGGACTGGATTTGAAGAACTATGATGTAGCCAATAATGGTCTTCAGCTGGTCTTGGGCATCCTAGATGGCTTTGACTCTGACGATCTGCACAAAATGAAGGACGTAGGCATAGAAATGGTCCCTCGACCTCAGATTTGCTACATTGGTCCAAATCTGAAGGAAAACCAAGTAGAAAGGAGCTCTCAATGCCCATATTTGGATCTGTCAATTCTAGATCTGACCATAAAAGCCTTAGATATGGCAGATCCTGTGACAAGACAACAAAGGAAAGAAATTTTTCAATTTTTTATAAAAAACCTAAATGGCAAATCCTTTGTTTACTGGTTCCAGGAACATGATCTTGTGGAAAATCTAAAGTATACTATCCAAAGCCATATGGGTATACCATCAGTTTTTCAGGTGCTCGAATATGAGGGTAAGGTGTTGCAAGATCAGTATCCATTGGCAGATTATGGAGTGGGAAAGGACTCCACAATTTCTTTGTGCTTGAGAATGAGGGGTGGGTCTCCCAATCTAAACCTAAAGAAACCTAACTGATCCACATCATTCAAAGATGTCCTTAAAGGGAAGTCTGGCGCTCCAGTCAAATCTTATCATAATTTCAATTTTCTAGGCCCCTGCATTGTGGAACAATTGAATCAGGTCTCGGAAATGGAAGTAGATATTTCAAAGGTAAATGACATTAGTACAATCTTCCAATCCTAGTAAATTATATGCGGATTTAATGGCTTCTGGCCAAAACCAATAGATCTATTTTAGTGGATTTTACCACGTGGACATTTAATTGTGATATTCATTTATGTTCCTGGGTTTTTTTCATTGAAAAATTTGAAACAACGAAGGACAGGGATTGTAATGAATAAAATAATGTAAATAGTGATTAATTAGTTAATTAGTAATTAGGTTGAAAGACCATGTCTGATAAGACATGATCTTTCGTGAAGAGGCACCCGCGTAGGTATATAAGCAGGACTCATTTGTAACATTCAATCATCTATCTCAATCTCATATATTTTCTAATATAATATTGTATCCTCAATGGATATCTTTGTATTCCAAGTTTTCTGGAGTATTTAACTTGAGAAGGAACTTTGTTCGCTTCATTTGGTATCGGAGCAATTCAATCTTTTGGCCGCTCATTGCTGCACAAAGCTACACTCCTCGGTCCAAGCCCTTGGCCATCAAAAATTCATCAACGTTGTTGCCGTCGAAGCATTTCGCTAAACCTTTGGAGTTTCTCCATTGTTGCTGAATTCATTAGAGGCCCTTGGCTATTTTTTTTAAAAGAAGAAGAAGAGAAAAAAAAGTCTAATATATTTATAAAGAAAAAAAAAGTTTAGAGAAAAAATATATATATATTGAAAATCAGGGAAAAAAAATCAAGAAAAGAAAAAAAAAATAGATTAAAAAAAAAAACAAAATCAAGATCAATACTGGGAAAAAAAACAAAAAAAAAGCGAGAAAGAAGATTAAAAAAAAAGAAAAAGAAAATAAAAGGCGCAAGAGCATATATAATAAGAAAAGAAAATAAATATATGAAAAAAAAGAAAAAGAAAATCGACAATTCAAAAAATATAAATTATTAATAACAGTAAAACATTGACGACTTACCTGCTATCCTGGTCGCACAATGCAACCACCCTCTGCAATTACTAGTCGTGTTGCCCTACTGACAGACCGCCAAAACCACTGACGTGCACTCACAACTACAACAAGTCGCCAACTATTTGCAACCACTCCAATAAGTAGGCACTAGGATTTGCATCTACAAATGCTGCCGTCGGCCCCGCTGCACCCATTTCCGCCTTCGCGCAGTCATCGAGCCACACCTCGGACTGTAGTCCCCACCACTGTCCTGCAACCCCGCTACCGGTGTCTCCTTGTCCAACGACAAGACCCGTCGCTGCCACCATCATCGACCAGAACGCACGTCACTTGCAGCACCAACTGATACCCTTGCGGTTGTTCGTAGCTGCCCATGCTAGACCCTCGCATTGTGCATGGTTATTCCGCCATTCATTCCACACCAATCATTTCCATTTTACTGTGTTATCCCCTCTTTCGCTTCCAAGCGCAAATTCCATAGGCGTAGTGGACTAACAACCCATCGATATTTATGCCACAAATTCCATAGTGGCATGACAGGTTCAACAAGTTTGCAGCTATTCTATATCGCTAACCCTCGACATTCGTGATGACTGCGCCAAATTCATTACTTTGTCTACAGTGAACGAGATATTAACCTCCTTTGGGAAGTAAAAGGGTCATTTAATAAGAGTTAAAAACCCCAAAGTTATCTTGACAAAATGGCATCCAAAACAGAACTAAAGGAGGGAAGATTTCCTAAAAATTATAGTATGTTTGTCCGTGCGCTAATTAAAATTAAAGGGTCACTTGCGGGAAAGGAAGTTCTCATATCTATCGATCCTAATCAAGAGAATAATTATGTTAGTACTGAATGTGCTAACCAATTAGTGATCTCCGAATCAAATATAACAGAAACAAATTCATTTCACGCAAATGAAAAACAATACGACATAGGGAATTTACACCTAAGTATTGGGGAGTATTCCTTTGTCTCGCAATTTACTGTTAAAACCTTATTTTGTAACGATAGTAATATAATTCTAGGTTCACTTTGGATGGAATCACTAGGGTCATTCATCCTTAATACGAAAATGAAGTTTTTGACATTTTCTTACAAAAAGAAAAGCATAACGTTACAAGATGTCACGATGAAGCCGAATTCACTAACACCAGAAGACATATTGGATATCACAAGAGTAGTTCTTCCAAAAAGTAAAAAATCAATACAATATTTGCAAAGAGAAGTTGACAAAATCACAACTAACAAGAATGAAGAAGTTGCTTGCCTCAATGACCACAATGATAAATTACTAACGCAAATTAAGAAGCTGAAGAAAGACAAGAATTCGTTGGAAAACAAGGTGCAACAACTTGTCGAAAATGAAGCATCAAAATCTTCTTGAAGAAAAATCGAATGTTGATCCAGTAAATGTCTCAACTGAAGAAGACAACAAGCAAGTTGTAGAAGAAACAAACTTAGATGCTAGACGAATGAGGAACATTCTACGTGAAGATTCTGTAACCATCTCCATAACATCCTCGCCAGGTGAAAATCAAAGAGGTCAAACCAAAACAGTTCCCTATCAACATCCAAATCATGGGAGCAGACAACTCAACCAAGCTATGTATTTAGAACAGAAACAGGCTAATATTCCAAAGAATACTAACGAATCATCACAAGTTTCTAGTGATCGTAAGATTCCACAGAAGATTGATTTAGGATGGTTCGATCCATTCTCAGTGCGATAGTTTTGTTTGTCACTTAGAGGATCATATCAACTTGTATCGACAAGGATAACTGCCCCGAGATGAGAAGATCTTCGTAGCAGGAAAAGAAATCAAGGCCTTTCATCGACAAGCTTTGAGGACAAAGCTTTTTGAGGGGAAAGCAATGTAATGAATAAAATAATGTAAATAGTGTTAATTAGTTAATTAGTAATTAGGTTGAAAGACCATGTCTGATAAGACATGTCACATGACCTTTCATGAAGAGGCACCTGCGTAGGTATATAAGCAAGACTCATTTGTAACAGTCAATCATCTATTTCAATCTCATATCTTTTCTGATATAATATTTGTATCCTCAATGGATATCTTTGTATTCCAAGTTTTCTGGAGTATTTAACTTGAGAAGGAACTTTGTTCGCTTCAGGGATTTTGTCTTGAGAGAGTGTCCATGGTTTTGGGGATCTGCAGGTCATTTTATAACCCCATGGTTCCTAGAATTTGATGCCAATACAATGGTGGTTTCCAAATGCTGGTGTGGTTTAGAGTGCATAATCTCCCTCGTCATTGTTGGCATCATAAACTAATAGAAGGAATTGGAAATAAGCTTGGGAGGTACATAAAGATAGACACACAACGAATTGAAGATGAAATATTTACTTTCACCAAAACTTGTGTGGATGTAGATTGTAGTAAAGGCTTACCTGATCGCATTCGTTTGTTACATGACTAAAAGTGTTGGACCCAGTTTTTAGATTTTGAAAATACGACAAATTAGATGCCGTATTTGTTTACAAACATGTCATTTACAAAATTGATTCCCTTAGGCAAAGAAAGACTCAAAAAGGAAAAGGAAACAAGGAAAAAATCCCAAGGGATGGAAATTTCTAGAGCAACACCTCTCAGAAGAATAGGATGAAGGGAAAATGGGTAATCGCATAACTGAGGAAAATTAGAATCCACAAGAAATATTATCAGATGAAGGAGGCAAACAAGAAGGAATAATGGTACCAGTCCAAAAGATTCAGAAGCAGTAGGAACTTCAATTCTAGTACTACAAAAGGAGATGATCCTCATAGAAAAGGAGATGGGGGTTATAAGCGACCTCATGCATCTCAGAGGTCAGACTCTGATAAGGAATACTCAATGATAGCAAGAGAGAACTAGTTAGCAATTGTAAATGCTACTCCTAATCTAGTAGGTTGGCAGAAAGTGGAATAGAAGAAAGGAAGAAATGGGTAACTAAGTATTTTTACTTAGTCCCAAGTTGTTTTTACTGTTTTTATTTTACTCTTTTTCCTGGGCATTAGTTTGACAGGTATGATTGAATGCTCTTAGAGCATATACAACATGTAATTTTGTTTTCTTCAATAAAATTACAATTTTTCTTTGGCGAAAAAACCAACAAAGATGCCCAAAATGGCAATAGCTCCAGATGTAACGGATCTGTAAATTGCACTTTCTGCTAACGTACTATGCTGAAAAAGGTACCATAGAACTTCCATTAAGTACATGCGTCGCAATATAATATCAGAGCTGAATATATCAAGTAAAAAGACAATCTTCTATTGAATAGTCATTCCCATACTTTGTGAAATTTACACTGATTGCAATAACTAGAATTTAATCTCCCAACTTACGCAGTTTATTTCAAAAATAATATGACAAATAACGATAAATTCACTACTGCAATCTTTGCAAATTAAATACAAGAGCTATGAAATAATGCACACACAAGATAGATGACACCAATAATTTAGGACAAATGTTCCTGGAAAAACCCAAATGTGGTGAAAACAAATGCAACATATAAGGGCTTTTATTATTAATTCTTCAACAATTTGAGAAATTACAACTGCTTTCTTGATATTGGCAAAGCTACGACAAATAATAATCTCTAGTGGAAAAATAGTTTGGAGAGAAAAATTATCCTTTGCAAATTGGTTTGGTGTTTTCCAACAAACTCGCTCTCCTCACTGGCATTCACACTGCTATCCAAAATTCGCACTGCTTGCTCTAGAAAATTCGCACAGCCTTCGGGAATCACTCCTTGTAGGTAAAACTACCTCCCTCTGCCTCTTGATGCTACTCGCACCTCTGGAAATTCTTCTGGCTATTGGAAATGGAATTACTGCTCTAGCTATGCCCACTAGGTAAACTGGCTAACTTGCACTTGCTAAATTGACCTCCTCTTCTGCAAATAAATCATCCTCTTTTCTTGTCACTAAAACACTGGAAAGTCTGTGGAAATCCTCTCTAGAAATCTCCTCCCAAATATCTGTTGAAACCCTTGCTGGTGGTGTATCCCTTTGCTTCAACTACACCCTTTTTATCTTTGCAACTAGGTGAGTCAAGTTGCTCCAATGTGTCTCTCTGACCCTGTGAATTTGATCTTATAATATCTTGTTGAGCCATCAAAGACCATGATTTAATCACAATCAGTGACTAAGATCATCTTGACTCCATCAAGTTAGTTTTCCGGAAGTCTCTCGAGCAAAATCGATTTACCCCAATTAATACTGATTAATTAAGTTTATTTCCGTAAGTTACATTTAGGAAAATTAATTAACTGCTTAATTAAATCTAATCAAGGCCTCTCCTCGCGAAACCAATTCTAGGTATTAGAGAAAATGTGTTCCCTAGCCTCATATACACCATAGAGGCTAGAACACTTGTTCGAGCCACACAAACTAATACTCCCTCTTAGCGAGGAAAGTGTTCTGAATAACACCCAACTTGTCTTTGAAGAAGATGAACCTCACCTTCCCCAAAGTCTTCGTTAGAATATTTGGTACTTGCTCATCTGTAGGTATATACTGTAACTGGACTATCTTGTGCTGCACACAATCCCTGATGAAGTGGGATCTGATATCTATATGTTTTGACCTATCATGAAACACTAGATTTTCTGACAGTCTAATGCAACTCTGATTGTGACAGTGTATCATTGTGGTCTCTATCCTCTGACCAAACAAGGCTACTAACAGATTTCGAAGCCATATGGCCTCGCATGTAGCCATGTTCGCTGCAATGTACTTTGACTCAGTTGAACTTAGTGCCACAGACTTCTGTTTCCTGGTGTACCAAGAAACAACTCCTAATTGTGAAAAATTCATCTATTGCAACAACTAGAAATTATTCTTCTAACTGTAAATTAAATTATTCACTTTATTTGCTATGACAAACAACTAATAAAATCACAACTGTAATTTTCATAATAAAATTACTGTGGAAAATAAAACACTGGAAAGTGAGAAATTCTAGCACATACACAAGAATATTAACCCAGTTATTTTTGGAAAAATGTCCTTAGAAAAACCCAATGCGTGAAACCCAATGCAGAAGATGAGGGTTTTCTTATTATTTTTCAACAACAACTCTGAGTACAAAGATTTTAGATGCTCTACTGGCAATCTAATCTGAGCAAAATACTAAGAGAATTTTTGTGATAATTTTCTTACACTCCACTGCAAAACTCTTCCCCCGAGATGGACCCTCTATCCTCACGTTGGACCCTCGACGACACTTTGCGCAGAGCTACTGTGGAATTCTCCCTTCCTCACTATGCCTCTTCCAGAAGCTGGAAATCTTCCTCCTGGAATTTTGCTGCTCTCCTCTCTCACCTGTTACTCACCCTCTGTCAATGTCTTCTCTGCTGAATCTAAACCACTGAGAAAATTGAACTGCCTGGGCAACTGAGTAACTGCATTAGGGTGTTCTCGATCTACCCATCAAATTCTTCTTATAATCTTTTGTTGGAGCACCAATGACCAAGCTTAGAACATAATCGATGGCCTGGATTAATTCCCTGTCGATCCGAGTTAGTTTCTAGATGATTCTCATATTATCTCAATTAATACTGATTAATTAACCATATTCCCCAAGTTTAGACTTAGGAAATATTTAAAAATTGGTTAATAATCTAATTGAGACACTTCTTGGTGGAATTTCCAAAAACAATTTCTGAGTTTTGAAAAACTCATATATTCTAGCCTCTCCACAAAATTTCATGGCTAGAACACATCTGATGCTACAATAACTAACACTCCCTCTTAGCAAGGAATGTGTTCTAGTGTTGCACTTGCTGCCACAACACCCTGTCTCTGCATCATTTCCTATCACATTGCTGATGTCTGGCTACTAGTACCCACCAACCATTGCGGAACTCTAATATGGGTTGAATATGTGCTGTTGCTGACCTTGCTGAACTATTGCCAACACTGCAACTCCCTCTCATCTCCTGCTGCTGCAATTGCAACATCTGCAATTTAGAAACATCCAAAGTAACCTGTCCCTGCTACTGAAACGAGTTCTCCACCATATCCATATGTTTCCTGAATTGGACGAACTTAGCTTGCCCAGAGCTTTCGTGAGCATGTTTGCCACCTGCTCTCCTGTGGGAACATACTGTAGCTGGACTGCCCCACGCTGTACAAAATATCTGATGAAATGGCATCTAATATCTACGTGCTTCGACCGGTCATGAAACACTCGATTTTCAAAGAGCTTTGTGCATCTCTGATTATCACAGTAGACGCTAGTCGCTTCCATCCTCTGCCTGAGCAAGCTTACTAGCAACTTCCTAAGCCATATAGCTTCACACGAGGCTGTGCTGGCTAACATATACTCTCCTTCTACACAGTTCAGTGCGACTGACTTCTGCTTCTTGCAACACAAAGAAACCATCCCTGATCCAACACTGAAGTAGTACCCATAGGTACTTTCCTGTCCATTGAACTTCCTGCCCAATCTGCATCTGTGAACCCACATAATCTTACGTCATCCCCTCAAGTATATCTCAACCCATACTCGACTGTGTCACACACATACCTTAGAATGTGCCTTGTTGCTGCCCAATGTACCCTCTTCGGCTCTACCATGAATTGACTTAAGGTTTTGACTGCGAAGCAAATGTCTGGCCTAGTGTTGACCAAATACATGAGAGACCCAATGAGCTATCTATACAAGGTGGGGTTGACATCCTTGTCATCCGATGCATGTATCTTCTTCCAATTTGTGATCATGGGCGTAGTCATGGATCTGCAATCCTGCATTTTGAACCTCTTCAGAATAACTGTAGCGTATCTTCTTTTTCCAAGGAAGATCTCCCCATTCTTATTCCATACTTCAAATCCCAGAAAATAGTGCATCAACCCCAGATCCTTCATGTCGAATTTTTCTGCCAGGTTTCTCTTGCAGTTCCCTATGAGCCCTGATGATCCTGTCAAAAAGAGATCATCCACATACAAAACCAGAATAGTGGCTCACCTTCTACCATCAAATAGTAGAGGCTGGGATCTGCATCACTCATGACGAATCCCATCTGTTGCAAGTAACTTTAAATCCGACCATACGAGGCCCTGGGAGCCTGCTTGAGCCCGTAAGAGCTTTCTTTAGTCTGCACACATGGGTGCACCTCTCATGAGTTTTGAAACCCTTTGGCTGTTCTATGTACACCTCTTCCTCTATCACCTCGTTCAAGAATGTTGTCTTGACGTCCATCTGGTGAATCTGCCATCCCATCTGAGCTACTAGGGATATAACTGATCTGATAGAAGTGTATCTGGCAACTGGGGCGAAAATCTCCTCGTAATCTATTCCTTCTTTCTGTGCATACCCCTTTGCCACGAACCTAGCCTTGTACTTCTCCATACTGCCATCTGCAGCGTACTTGATCTTGTAGATCCATCTAGAACCTACAACTGATCTGTCTTCCGACCTTAGCACTATCTCCCAAACATTGTTTGTCATGATAGAGCTATACTCTTCTGCCATGGTATGTACCCACACCTGATGTTGTGCGGCTTCCTAAAAGCTGGAAGGTTCTCCAACCTGAGCTACCAAATCTTGATACCTGTCAGACTGTCTGCATTGTCTTTTGTCCGTTCTAGGAGTTCCAATAAACTCCTCTACATCTCTCAATGTTTGACGAATTTCTCTGTTGGCTCTTACACTGGTGATGGTATTGAGATTTTGTGTATTTGGAGTAGCATCAGTTGTGCTCTGGCTCCCAAATTTTGTGGAGGGACTAGAGTGCACTAGATTTACAAGACCCAGAAATGGATTTGAGAAATTTCAAGTTGTGTTCAAGTTATTCAAATAATTAATTATTTTAATGGATTTCCTAAGTCTAACTTAGGAAAATAAAATAATTAAAGTGGATTAATTAACACATGTGCTGAAATTTTCTTAAGTCAGATGGATCAAACAGTGTTTTAATCTCAGTCGTTGATGGATGATTTAATCTCGACCGTTGAAGGGTTCAACGAAAAAGTATAAGAGAAAGGCTTGAGGGTCAGTTGAAGACACATTTTCTGTAGAACTGAGGAATAGATCTAGAATTCTAGGGCGGGTTTGCTAAGAATTTCCAGTGGAATTTCTTGCAATGAGGGGTAGTATTGGCTGCGGGAATGATCTGATTCCAAGAGCCAAGAGACAGCAAGAGGCAAGAGGAGCAGCCACAAGGACAACGTAGAGAGGCTTTAGAACCATGCAGAGCAGCAGGGACATCGCAGAGACAACGCAGAGGCAGCTAGGGTCACATTGGGCTAACGATGGCCAAGTAGAGGCAGCGCAGGGGCAGCGTAGACCCTCCTAGGGTGACGCAGGCCCTCCTAGAACCACGCAGAGGCTGACGCAGTCCCTCCAGGGAAACGTTAGGGCTTAAGAAGCAACGCTGAGAGTTTCTAGGATCAGATCCGGGCCAAATCCTGTAAATCCTGTTTGGGGGTGTGGACCAGTCAAATATTTGGCACTAGAACTTCAAGTTAGCTGTGGATTTATATCTTTTATTCTCTGTCGGGTTTTCCAAGGTTGGAACCCAAATTTGCTGTACTCAAAACTACTTAATAATAAAACCCTCATATCTGTTGAACCGATTTCCCACTTTGGGTTTTTCTAGCGACTTATGTCCAAAAATCCATGTGTCACTTTGTTGCATGAGTGAATTATTCAGTAAATGATCTGCATGTGTAGGCTGTAGTTGTGTTTATTTTCGATATTTTTTGAATCTAATTTTTGGAAATAACTTGTATAAATTAAATCAAGTAGGAGGAAATAAACCAATACACTATAGTACAATTTTCACATGGTATCAGAGGGATAACAGATCAAGCTGAATCTCCAGCAATCAACTGAAGAATTATTTTTTCTGCAGGGTGGCAGAAGAAGCAACAGATCCAGAAAGGGCATCTTGACAACAAGAGAAAGCAGATCTAGAAGACAACGTTGAAGCTACAGAAGGCCTCTGGGCTTACGTAGACACTTTCCAGGGTAGCATAAGGACTGCGTCACCCAGTCTGGGGTTACACAGTCCACTTCTGAGCCACGTTGGGACTGTGCTGGGCCAGCCCGGAGGACGTTATCCAGTCACTTCTCTTGTTGCAGAAGAATTCAGCCAAGTTCTGGAAGTAGTGCTTCAGATCTTTAGCAGTGCTGGTGGGGTAGAGATTCTGTAGGTGCAGAATTGTGCCTAGCTAAGGCAACAAAGGCGGGAGGAAGATAGTTATTCAACAAATCTGAGCCAGACAGATTTGAGATTCGTTCAGGAGGATTAGAGAATATTGTCCGTTTGAAATTTGGTGGAAGACTTCAAGGAAGGGAAGTCAGATTTGAGCAAGAAGCAGTTACTTGAGGGTTTCTAGTCACCAAGAAACCCAAATCCAGAGGGAGAAGTACTGTTTTCTTCAGATCTGAGCAAAGATGACTCGATATGGACTGAGGGATCAAGATAGATTGGACGACATGTCCAACTATGTCATCTAGAATGCCAGAATCCTCTTAGTTTTGGATGAGTATGGTCTCAAAGATCATGCAGAGCAGACACTTACTGTACCAACTGATGCAGATCCACTCGAGAAGTATGAAGAAAATCAAGCACGGACAAAGCGGTTGATCATAGACGGAGTCAAGGACCACGTGATTCCGCATATTGCTGGTAAGAATACAACAAATGCTATATGGAAGGCTCTAGAGGTGATGTACTAAGGAGGCTCCGTGCAAAGAAGAATGCTTCTTGAGAATCAGATGCGGATGTTCCAAATGATGAATGGTGAAGAGATAGATCCATTTCTCTTTAGACTCCAAGCTATCCGTGACCAGCTGATTGGCATGGGTGCTGCTCCAGACGAAAGGCTCCTAGTGAGGACAACCCTTAATATTGTCTCTGAAGAATGGGAAATGTTTGTCCAGAGTATTCTGGGAAGGGCAGCGTTACCATCATGGGCATATATGTGGGCTATTCTCCGCCAAGAGGAGATCAAGAGGATCACTAAGAAGTCTTTTAGTGGAGGAAGTGGATCAGCCAAAGAAAGAAAGAAGAGGAGGAGGATGCAACCCTTGCATGAAAGGAAAAGAAGCAAGGGAAGAAGAAGAAGGACCTCTCCAAAGTCCGGTGCCTTAACTGTGCTGACCTTGGTCACTTCGCCAGTGGTTGTCCCAAGAAGAAGGATAAAGGAGCTTTTGATTCCAAAGCAACAACAACAAATGAAGATGGCTCTGATGATGATGCAACCATGAGTGCTCATGCACCTCGAGAGAAGAGGTGGGGTGACGTGGATACATAGAGTATCCATAGATGGATGGCGAGATCCTTGAGTCAGCCCTACTCTTGGATCACATACGAGCTACGAGAGCCTTAGGACGGTAGCAGGACGAGTCGGAAGATGGTTGCAGATGACCACATTGAAGAAGCAAGAGGGAGCTGAAGGGCTGAAGAGTGGGCAGCGTGATGCAGAGGCAGCAACAACGTGGAGACAACAGCGCAGACATGCTGATGGGACTTTAGCAGCGCAAAGAAGTTGGGCTCACGCAATGCAGTGTTGCAGCATGGCAATGTCTCCAGGGGGACAACGTGATTCAGCATGCAGGGAGCTTCAGTGGTGGAGGACAGCTTGACTTGTCTATCAAACAATTGGGCAGAGTTATTCAGTTGTTTACTTCTTAGCAACTAAGTTGCAGTGCAGCGATTAGCAATCGCAGTGCTATGGGCAGCATGATGCAACAATTTGAGAGGGATCCACAGTACAAATGTGGCATCGTTAGTGGCAATGGCATGGGCAGCAGTACAGAGAGCAGCAGTGCAGTAGATGGAGGGCAACAGGCCAAGCATCAACAACACAGATCCAGTACTCAAGATCTTGTAATGCATGGTGTGATGTATTGCTAGAGCACACTCCTGATGCTAAGAGGGAGTGTTGAGATTTTGTGTATTTGGGCTAGCATCAATTGTGCTATAGCTCCCAAATTTTGTGGAGGTACTAGAGTACACTAGATCTACAAGACCTAGAAATTGGTTTGAGAAATTTCGAGTTGTGTTCAAGTTATTCAAATAATTAATTATTTTAATGGATTTCGTAAGTTTAACTTACGAAAATAAAATAATTAAGGTGAATTAATTAAGACATGTGCAGAAATTGTCTTAAGTCACATGGATCAAGCAGTCTTTTAATCTCAGCCGTTGATGGATGATTTAATCTCGGCCGTTGAAGGGTTCAACGAAAAAGTATAAGAGAAAGGCTTGGGGGTCAGTTGAAGACACACATTTTTTGTAGAACTGAGGAATAGATCTGGAATTCTAGGGCGGGTTTGCTAAGAATTTCGAGTGGAATTTCCTGCAGTGAGGGGTAGTATTGGCTGAGGGAATGATGTGATTCCAAGAGCCAAGAGATAGCAAGAGGCAAGAGGAGCAGCCACAAGGATAGCGCAGAGAGGCTTCAGAGCCACGCAGAGCAACAGGAACAACGCAAAGACAGCGCAGAGGCAGCTAGGGCCATGCTACGCTAATGCTGGACAAGTAGAGGCAGCGCAGGGGTAGCGTAGATCCTCCTAGGGTGACGTAGGCCCTCCTAGAGCCACGCAGAGGCTGACGCTGTCCCTCCAGGGCAACGCTAGGGCTTTAGAAGCAGCGCTGAGGGTTTCTAGGGTTAGATCCGGGCCGAGTCCTATAAATCCCGTTTGAGGGTGTGGATCAGTCAAATATTTGGCACTAGAACTTCAGGTTAGCTGCAGATTTTGTATCTTTTATTCTCTATCGGGTTTTCCAAGGTTGGAATCCAGATTTGCTGTACTCAGAACTACTTAATAATAAAACCCTCATATCTGCTGAATCGGTTTTCCTGCTTTAGGTTTTTCTAGGGACTTATTTTCAAAAATCCATGTGTCACTTTGTTGCATATGTGAATTATTCAGTAAATGATTTGCATGTGTAGGTTGTAGTTGTGTTTATTTTTGGTATTTTTTTTAATCTAATTTCTGGAAATAAACCAATACACTGCAGTAGAATTTTCATAGATGGGAGGCTCGACTAACTCCTCCTCCTACTGTCCCTGTTGCTTCGTTTGCTGAGAACTCCCCGGATCTTCTACCCTGAGGAAATACTGGTACTAGTCACTGTACTCGATCCCTGTGACTGTCCTCTTGTTGGTCCCATTAGCTTCCCCTATTGCTGGACTAAAGGAGCTTTTGTTGACTGGTTCTAATAACCTGCAGGCATCTCTCGAGATCTCATAAAATCTCGGTCCTCCATGAACTTTATGTCTCATCTCATTATACCCGACGAGACATCCTTCTCTGCAGTCTGATCCAATTTGGTACGTTTTTCGTCTGGCACGTGGCAATAAGCCACACTACCAAAAACCCTCAAGTGATTGAATTCCAGCTTCCTCCCTGTGAAAACTCCTTCTGGCGTTTTCTTCCCCAATGCTCTATGAGGAGTTTTGTTCTGAATATACACCGTTGTGTTACAGGCCTCTGCCAATAAAAATCTGGGTAAGTCCTGGTCATATAACATGGCCTTCGCAGCCCCAACTATAGTTTTTTTCTTCCACTCTGCTACCCCATTCTACTAAGGATTATATGGAGTTTTCCATTCTCCTTTGATGCCTTTCTTCGCGCAAAAGTCTCTGAAGTTTTTATCAATGTATTCTCCACCATTATCTTAGAGAAGTACCTTGATCTTCTTCCTTGTCGCATTCTCCACAAGAGCGTTAAACTCTTTGAACCGATCAAAGACCTCATCTTTGGTCTTCAAGAAGTAGATCCACGTTTTTTCTAGAATGATCATCAATAAGGGTGACGAAGTATTCGACACCACCAAGAGCTCTAGTGGACATCGGGCCACAAATATCTGAATGGATAAGTCCTAAGACACCATCTTCTATGTTGTCACTTCTAGGGATTGTTGCCTTAGCATACTTCCCATGCATGCATCATCGTGTTCCGTACTATGTTCTTAAACCCATGATTTAGTTTCTCTGATCATCTTGAGTGCTCCATGGTGTAGATGTCCCATTCTTCTATGCCATAACTCATTCAGCTCCTTCCCACTGCTACTGTTACTGCCTATTAGTGCCATTGGAGAGTCGAGATGCAACCTGTACAATCTGTTGCTTCAACCACTAATCTGTTTTACATCCTTCCAGCTTGAGTGTTTGACATATTCTTTCTTCCTCACTAAGTGGACATCATACCCATTGTCCTGCAACTGGGATACTGAAGTCAGGTTCATACCCAATCCTAGCACATGCAATACATTTACAGCGTTGGTGTTGGCTTCTGACTCCCTCTGAAAATCTACAATACCTCTCCCTATTGGAGTACATTTTGTTCTATTTCCCATAGTAATCTGGAAGTCCATCTACTCCTCCTTGTAGCTAGAGAAATATTCTCTAACCCCTTTCATATGAGTTGATGCTCCATTATCTATATACTAGACACCCGGTGAAGTTGATCCTGACAAGCAAGCAAATTCATCCTCCAACCTGGAAGACGAATCTGAAGCTTGTTGACTGTTAATTTTTTCCATGGTCATGCTGAAGAATTTAGTGTGTTATTTCTCTTTCCTCCTAACACTGATTCTACTCTAGCAATCTGCTGCAAAACTACTGCGTCCAGCTAGAGATTTTCTTTGATAAAATATTGGCCTGCTCCCTCTGCCTCTGGAGTTTGTTGATCTGGAGAGATCGAATTTTTTTGTCCCTCAGAAAAATCGAATTCTCCTCAAGTGACTTGGCCCCTTGGGAAAGTGACTGCGTTGCCCCCTAGGGTTTCGAACTGCTGCTCTCACTTGAACAACGAATCTCCTTCGTCTTTGCTACTAAGCTCTTCGACTTAACATATGTGTTTTGATAACATGTGAAAATTTCATCTATTGCAGCCACTGGAAATTATTCTTCTAACTGTAAATTTAATTATGTAGTTTATTTGCTACCGCAAACAACAAATAAAATCACAACTGCAATTTTCACAATAAAATTACTTCGGAAAATAAAATACTGGAAACTGAGAAATTCTAGGACATACACAAGAATATTAACACAATTATTTTTGGACAAATGTCCCCAGAAAAACCCAGTGCGGGGAAACCAGTGCAGCAGATGAGGGTTTTCTTATTATTCTTTAGTAGCAAATCTGAGTACAAAAATTTTAGATGCTCTACTAGCAATCTAATCCGAAGAAAAAATACTCGAGAGAATTTTTGTGAGAATTTTCTCACACCTCCCCTTTGCAAAATTCTTCCCTCGAGATGGACCCTCTATCCTCACGGCTGGGACCCTTTGCATCACTCTTTGCGCGATGATCGCACGGAGCTATCGTGGATTTCTCCCTTCCTCACTCGACCTCTTCCCAGGAAGTTGGAAATCTTCCTCCTGGAATTTTCTGTCGCTCTCCTCTATCACGTGATACTCACCCTATGGCTCTATCTTCTCCGCTGAATCTCGGCCATTGAGAAAATTGTATTGCTTGGGCAACTAAGTAACTACACTCTGGGTGTGTTCTTGTTGAATTTAGATAACCATGGTATGTTCTATACTTAATGCAGCTTTTACTTCAATATTTCTTATAGGCCCGGATTCAATTTAGCAATCACATAAACATGAAAGTAAAATGTCGATAGAACATAATAATAGATCAACGGAGGACAAGCTAAATAATATATCGTAATTTGTAATTCTTCCTTATCCAGATAAATGAATAGATAAATGTTTGTTATAGTAGTCAATAGGATGCCCCACCAACAAAGTCTTGAGGTGGTCAAACGAACTTCTCCAACGACCAAATCAACCTTCCACAAGTGTCACACACACACCTCAAAAGACTGACTCCAAAAAGTCAACGCAAGTCAACCCAAAGCTGGTCAATGCAAAAGTCAATGCTACGAGTCAAAGGGGCATCGGTCAAAGTCAACATTCAGCCTTGATTTTTGTGCCCAAGGATACGACCTTCAAAAATTAGAATTTCGCCCAAAAAACACAGATCAAAGTCCAAGCGTTGACCCAAAGTCAATGCTCGTCAACGCTGCCCCTAAAACCCTAAAAACGATCCGAAAATTGCAACAGCTTCTTCTGGATCAGATTTACACATGTGAAGGAGGGAAGCCTCTCCTAGGCTATATGAACCAATTATATCACAAGATGAATGTGTGTGTTGAGTTGATGATGAAATGGACATCATCTCTCTCCAATTTATATACATCAATGAAGGTGTGTGACACATATGTCGGGCTTGTGAGTCTACATTACAAATCTAGCCGACCATGCACATGTAAAAAATAAAATCAAAATATATGTTCTACTCATCCAAATAAGATGATCTTTAGATCAATCTTGCACCTCTCCCGAAAGAGGAATCCAACAAAAAATATAATCATCGTCATATGAGTAGTGCAACATGGAGTTTTAACTTAGTTGCCTAAAATTAACACTCCCTCTCAACTAGGGAGAACTCCATCATCCCACCCGTGCCATCCAATGATCGGTACCATCGTGTACTATCATCATCATCATCATCATCATGCGTTCTCGCGTCATCCTGTCGTAACATGCTTTGCCGACTCTAAGGACAAACAAATGAGAGTGAGTCACAAAGACATCACACTCCACGCGACCGAAGTCGACCCTAGAGGGTAAAACCTCAATAGACTCAATAATAGTCATATACTAACTCGAAGTCGGTTTAGAGGTAAGAACCTCATCGGACTTGATCCCGCGATCAAGGTGTTGGACACAACCCATCCATGACATAGAGAGTACGACAATCTCCCATGTCGTCCACTCTGTCTTGCTATGGTCTCTATCCATATTTCCCACCTCATTGGCCAAATGAGAGGTACTTCCCATGAGTTCGAAACTCCATGGGATAGGATGCATGTAGGGCATAGATAAAAGAGAGGGGTGAACCAACTCATCATCATAACGGTGGGGGCGAAGCACAGCGAGGTTCGGCAAGCCTAGTCCCGTCTGTGCTTATAGCTCCAAGAAGCTATCCCCAAGTCCCTTGGAGCTCTTAGAGCTCATTGTCTAACTCAAGAAGGACCCTCGAGATAGGGTCTTTCCACGATCTCCAAGCTTCTCACGAAAGGTTAGGAACTTGAGCTTCCCCTAGGGGCTTCGTGAGAATATCTACGACACACTTCATCGAGCTTCCTATGTGATCGAAGCCTTACGACGCCTCACCTGTACCATGTCCCGGACAAAGTGGTACCTAATATCAATATGCTTGGATCAATCGTGGAATGTGGGATTTCTCGGAAAAAACGAATCCCACTGCGGTTATCACAAAGGATAACGGTGGTATCTAGTACATGTCCAAACAACTCAATCGAAGAGCTTTCTCAACCGGACAACTTCACGATAGGCCGTACTCGCCGCAATGTATCTGACCTCGTCGCCGCTCTCAAAACCACGGACTTCTGCTTTCCCGCTCATTCAAGATATTGAAGCGAACCCAAAGGTGAAGCAACATCCGGATGTGCTCTTATGATCCACCACACTGCCAACCCAATCGAGATCAACATATCCATGGAGACTCAAACTCGTGACGTTGTATCTCAACCAATGGTTGATTGTGCCCCAAAGATATCTTAATAGATTCTTAGCACCAATCCGGTTGAATGTGATGAGGCTCAACCATATGTTGAATCAAAGTGTTCACGACGAAAACATACGTTCGGACGAGAGTTCACTAAGAACATTAGGGTCCCTACGAGTTGTCGATACTCGGTGGGATTTCCGCACTCGGGCCCAAAAACACTTCCACACAACTTCTTAAGTTGAGTTCCATCGGTGTCGACACGGACTTATAGTCCACCATACCAAATTTCTCTAGTAGCATCACGGCATATTTTCCTTGAGAAAGGAAAATCTTGCCCGACCTTTGCTAGACCTCCAAGCCTAGGAAATAGTGCATTAGTCCTAGGTATTTCATCTCAAACTCGAAGCTAGCTCCCTCTTACATTGATGAATGAGAGGGTCAACACTCGTTAGGAAGAGATCGTCCACATAGAGAACTAGAATGAGAGCCCTTTCTTTATCACCCTTAAAATAAAGGTTTGGATCAACATCACTTCGAGTGAAGCCCAGACTTCATCAAGTAGCTATCTATCCTCTCATACCAAGCCCAGGGGCTTGCTACAACCCATAGAGGGCTTTCTTCAACCTCGCATACATATGTGTCTCTATCATGGTTGCTTGGGAGCGGGAGTGGGAGCATGGAGCACCATTTTCAAAAAGCTCTCGGTCCCGAACTCATTTTTTCGGAGCGTTTATATATATATATATATATATATATATATATTTTATATTTTTTATATTTTGATGCATATATGTCAACAAAAGCATGTAGAATGATCAATTAGACATAAAAAAACATAAAAACATAGATTGAATCATATAACATCAATCATCTAGAAGTTATAATCTTCATCAACCACGCCCACAAGGTTGAAGCATACAACATATTGACTCTTGAGTCTCGCGAATCATTAATCCGAAGGTTTCAAGGTTTCAAAATTCAATATATAACATTTATCATCATTGATTCATTGATCACCATATAACTTTCATGAAGCATCATATTCATAATTCATAATGACTTGTAAACTTATAAATGCCAACTTCAAAGTTTCACCTTTCAAATTCAAACTTCAAACTTAAATTGTCATTAAATATATGAAGGAGTCAAGTTTCAAATCTGCTCAGCTCGTCAATAGTTATAAAAGATAAAAACTACTAGAAAATAGAAAAGACTAGTAAACAACAAATCTATTTTATCTATTGGTGGCCCCTCTCCATGCCCACGAGAAATGTCTAATTTGTTGGAGTCACGAGGAAATGATGGTCTTCTAGTACTCTCGGGAGTACCCACGTCCACAACCATGACTAGAAGGTGGAGGCCGAATTTGCAAAGGGAACAATAGTTGGATATCTAGGGACTAGCACTCAGCACTGGCACTAGCATCGGCACCCACACCGTTTATCGGATGGTGGGACCGGCCCTATGTGTGGTGGTGCTCGCGATGCTTCATCATCATCCCTAGAAAGTTCTACTTCCAATAATTCCATATGTACTCGTGCTGTCCTCCAAATTATCATCCTCACGGGTTGTTGTCCCGGACTCTATATGATTGATCCTCATATGCCCGATCACGATAATGGCTCGCCAACCTCAAGTTGTAATGCACATAAACCAAGCTTTGACTCGGTTTTCATTCAACATGTTTCTTCTCACATTATGTATGAAGTCATAGGGTGCTCCAACACCTCTCTGCGAGAAGAAGTATTCACAACTCTCGTGAGAGAACTCTTTTTTGCCAACTTTGGCAAAAGTCCCATGCCGCCATATGCTTCCCACCATGTGAGAGCATCAAATGCATCTCTGTCTTCCATTGCATGGAAAGAACCAAAGTTAGCGATGCAGCTGATATTTGCCTAATTCAAGGCGCAATCTAGCACACTCCTTGTCGGGTACCAACTTGTCTAATGCCTTCATGTACCCCTCTTGTACCTCTAGATCCGTGTGAGGTTTGATCCTAACCCCACCTCTAGGTGCGGGTTGGCCCAACCAAGATGGAGAGTAGTATTTTGGCATAAGGATATATGCCAAGGACATGTAGTGGAACATTGAGTTTATTCCACCGTGCACACACAAAGTCATGAATCATAGCATACAAGTTGGGATCATTATCCTTAACAACATCTTTTATTTGGCCCAACATGCTCGTCCATCTCGCTCATAAACCTCCCCAATCATCTGGTTTATTTGTATCTGCAAAACTGAATCATGTGATAAATGGGCTTGGGGGAAATTCAAAATTTCCCTCACATGTGCCCAAAAACAAAGGGTCAAGGGCGGTCTCCTCCACATGTTCAAAACCTTGCCTCGTCAACTATTGTCTCACTGCTTGTCCTTTAATACCCTGCCGGTGTGGGCTTGATACCATTGTAGCCAATGACTCTCTTACCTTCAAAAGGCGCTCGAAGGTGAGGTAATAGCTAGCAAATCCGGGTCTTTGCTATCTTCAACAACTCCAATTTGGAGTGAGTATGCAAAGCCCATGGGTATTGCTATGATTTGTAATAAATTTTATCATTTTTTTACCTCTTGTACAAATCACCAAGCCATTTGAATTGAGGTTGTTTGTTTTTAATGATATCATGCATCAAAAGGTTCATTGTGTGAACCAAACACCTAGACCAAAATATGTTAGGGTATTTATCCTCAATAATTGCTCCTGTCGCCTTACGTTAGTAGCATTATCGGTGATGACTTGTATGACATTGTATGGCCCCGGGCTCTTTTTCAATTATTGCAAGTAATGGTTCTGCAATGTTAATGCCAGTCTTGAATTTGTTTGAATAATCATATGTCGACGAAAAGATTGCACCACTAACCGACACAAACCAAAACACTTATCAATGGCTTTCCCTTTTACATTGGTCCATTGTTAAAATTGGACAACTAGGTCCAAACTCCATGTTGTGATGCTCGGATTAAGATACCGATATTTTTGTTGGATTCCCTCTCGGAGAGGTGGCAAGATCCATATATAATTTATCTTAATCCGATGAGACGAGAGCATGTATTTTGAATTTATTATTTATAATAAATTATATGTGAGTCGGCCTTAAGGGTTTTGCACCCCCGAGCAGATGTGTCACACACCTCAATGATGGATATAAATACAGATCAAGGTTGGAGAGCATTTCGCTCATCTCATCTCATCACATCTTCTTCTTCTCTCGATTTAGTACGTAGCTTCTTGGAGGACGAATTCGACTCACACGTGGGAAAAAGGACAAGCTACTACAAACAAGAAGAAGGACGCAGCTTTCTGCAGCTAGGGGTTTCTAGAAGTTTGACCACCTCTGACTTTGGTCAACGCATGGTCCAAAGAGGCCCAAAATTTGTGGAGACTTCGATTTTTAGCAGGGCCGTACACTTTGGCACAAGAACCGAGGTCAAAAGGTTGACCAAAGTTGGAGCTGCGTTGACTTTTTATGTTGCTGCCCTCCCGTTGACTTTTTCCGGGACAAAGCATGACTTTTCGGAGTTGACTTGTGTTGACTGATTTGAGGATTGTTGTGACACATTTTGGGTTGGCTGATCAAGAAGACTTTGTTGGTTGAAGCATCCCGTTGACCTGCATAACGCACCATCACATTTTTCTGTTTCACGGTTTGTCTTCTACAGATCCACCGGTATGTTCTATCGACATTTTACTTAACCTGTTTGGGTGATTGTTGTAATAAAAGTAAAGTTGCATCAAGCATAGAACATCTACAAAAATTTACATGGTATCGGAGCCGAGGTGAAGACAAGCCCTAACTTTAGCAATCACCATCTAAGAAAATGGGTTCCACAAGTTATGAATTCAAGGAGAATGAGAAGCCGACTGGAAGGGATGACTTCCATGCTTGGAAGATGATATTAGATCTCAAATTGGAAGACCATGATCTCATGGACCATGTACTAGGTAAGATACAAGAACCTCCATCACCGCTTTCCGCCGTCGCTAAAACCAAGTATAAGAAGGGGGAGATCAAAGCAAAGTCGATGATCGGGGAATCCATTCATAAAAGTCCGGCAGACCCTACATCTCTCGAGTTGGGCACATCCAAAGAGATGTATGATAAATTGATCCTAATGTTCAAAGTAAACAATGTAAACCAAGTGCTATTCCTCAAGAATCAATTGAAGAATGCGAAGAAAGGTCGGGATGAGTTTGTTCGAAAGCATACTTTTCGAAATTGACCGAAATCGGGAACAATTTGCTAGCTATTGGGGAGACAATAGCCGATCGTGAGATGGTACTTCACCGCACTTGGAGGACTCCCCATATGAATGGCAAGTATTCACTACTACCATTCTCAATAATAGTACTATTCCCTAACTTTGACGAGCTACCTGTCCGGATGTATGCAAGAAGAGACAAGAATGAAGGAATTTGAAAACGACGAAAATGTCGCCTATCGTCGCTCATTCTAGAAAGAAGAATTACGGTGGTCCTAAGAACAAAGGAAGAGCTAGGGCCCAAGGAAAGAAGGGTAAGTGTTTCACTTGTCGTAGACTCCCGGTCACTATGCTAGAGAATGTCCCTTCAAGAAGGATTCTCCCGATAGTGATGACAACAACAACAACCGAGGAATGGAAATCAAAGAAACGACGGATCCAAAGGAAAGAGGAAGGCTCCCTGCGGCGGAAACAATCAATTTTCTAAAAGGTCTAGAAACTCTGTATGAGGGAGTCAAAATGTTGTTGATAAAAGAAATGAATATATTCTTGTATCTCGTCTCTCTGTCGCATCCCCGCCCGACACTATGGATGTCCGTCGATAGATAATGGTGCCTCAAGACACATCCTTGGGTTCAAGGAAGCACTCTCTGACATGGTTGAGAAGGATACTAATCGGAAATTATCCTTGGAGATAATGCCACATATCCCGTGAAAGGGACAGGGGATCGTGACCCTCCACTTGTCTCAAGGACAAGTCCTACATTTACAAGATGTACTCTATGTACCTAAACTTGAAGAAGAACCTTGTGTCTATATCGACCATGGAAGACAAAGGGTTCAATGTAACATTCACCGATGGAAAGGTGCTCATGTGGAAGAAGAGCTTCAAGGAAGCTATCTCGATTGGGTTTAGAGTTGGCACACTCTACCGGGTTGGAGGAAGTCTCGCTGGAGCAATGACATGTGATACTATCCAACAAGCCGAACTATGGCACTGAAGGTTTGGACACCTTCATTACAAGGCCCTTCCCGAAGCAAGGAAGGTGGTGACGGGGATGCTCGACTTTGGAAATAATCATGAAGATGTATGTAAGGGTTGTGCGAAGGAAAGCATACAAGGGGACCTTTCCCCTCAAAGTGTCACAAAGACATCCGATGTTTTATAGCGGTCCATTACGATCTATACGGTATGCTACCCGTGACATCCCCGGGGAGGATGTTCTTACTATATGATATTCACGCGATGACTTCTCCCGCAAAACCTGGATATACTTCTGAAGAAGAAGGATGAGGCTTTCATGTGGTTCCGTACCTTCAAAGCCTTGGTGGAAAATATGACGTGGGAAGAAGATCAATATTTTGAGGGACCGACAATGGCACTGAATATGAGTCAAATGAGTTCAAGGACTTTTGCAGAGAAGTGCGGCATTAAGAGGGGAGACTACTACCGCCTATACTTTCGAGCGAGAATGGTGTTGTCGAACGCAAGAACAGGGACTATTGTGGAAGCCGCCGTGCCATGCCATGTGACCGTGGTCTACCGAAGTTTACGTGTGGGGAGAAGTCGCAAATACTGCTGTATACATTCAAAACCGATGCCCTCATTCCGCTCTCTGGACTCCAAAAACTCCAGGAAGAGGTTTTCACCGGTAAGAAACCCGATGTCTCACATTTTAGAATTTTTGGATGTCCCTCGTTTATTTTCATGTGCCAAAAGAAAATAGAAGTAAGTTTGGATGCTTACGGGAAGAAAGGGAATATTTGTGGGTCATACAGTGAAACTTCTAAGGCCTATAGAGTCTATGTACACGAGTCAAAGGAAGTAGAGATATGCCATGATGTCACTTTTGACGAAGATGCTTCCCCTGAAGAAAGTAGTAGATCTTCCAAGATCTGCGAAGAAAATCATGAAGAAAGGCACTGGAAATCAAGAAGAACCGCGGGGATGAGACAATGCTCGATATTGAAGGACCAATGGACCCTATTGATTCATCTCCTTCACTCGGGAAAGAGACCATCATGGCTCGGGGGACACCCTCGAAGATCGTCGAGGGACATGTCGCCTCAAGGGGGACATTCGCGTGAAAGCAAGAAGCCGTGTAGATACCAAGGGTATCTAGGCGCCATGAGTACCATTGTACAATCCGAACACGGATCTTTTGAGGAAGCCGTAAAGCATCAAGTCTCGGAAGGATGCTATGCACGAAGAATATGAGTCCATAATGAAGAATGATGTCCGGGGATGTGGTTCCAAGACCGAAGGACAAATCGCTTGTCACCGCAAAATGGCTCTATAAGATCAAGCATGGATGCGATGGAAGTGCTGAAAAGTTCAAGGCAAGATTTGTTGCTCGTGGCTTCTCTCAAAAGGAAGGAGTAAATTATGATGACATATTTGCACTCGTGGCACGATATACCACCTATTCGATCAATCATAGCCCTGTCACTACGCAAGGATGGAGTCTTCATCGGATGGATGTCAAGACCGCCTTTTCGACATGGTACAATAAAAGAAGAGGTGTATGTAGAACAACCTCCGGGATTTGAAGTTCGGGGATCGAGACACTCATGTCTGCTGATTGAAGAAAAGCCCTCTATGGGTTAAAGCAAGCACCCGAGCTTGGTATGAGAGGATGGATAGTTACTTGATGAAGGCCGGGCTTCACTCGGAGTACGTCGATCCGAACCTTTACTTGAGGTTGTCCGAGGGGAAAGCCTCTCATTCCCGTGCCTGTATGTGGATGACCTCTTTCACGATAGGTGCGACCCTCTCATTCATCAATGTAAGAGGGAGCTCGGCTGCCGAGTTCGAGATGAAGGACCTAGGACCGATGCACTACTTCCTAGGCCTCGGAGGTCCGCGCAGAGACACGGAGAGATTTTTCCTTTCTCAAGGAAAATACATTGTGAAACTTCCCGGAGAGATTTGGTATGGTGGACTGCAAGACCGTGTCAACACCAATGGAACTCAACTTCAAGAAGTTGGAGTGGTGCGCATTCTTCGGGCCCGTATTGGCCAATCCTGCGAGTATCGTCAACTCGTAGGAGCTTTGATGTTCTTAGTGAACACACTGTCCCGGATATATGTTTTGCGAGTGAACACTTTGAGTCAACGAGATGGTTGAGCCTCATCACTTTCATCGGGTTGGTGCCAAGAATCTTTCCGAGATATCTTCGGGGCACACGATAAACCATGGGTGAGAGACTGGAGAGATTTTCCTTTCTCAAGGAAAATACATTGTGAAACTTCACGGAGAGATTTGGTATGGTGGGTCGCAAGATCAGTGTCAACACCAATGGAACTCAACTTCAAGAAGTTGAGTAGCGTACTCGTTTGGGCCCGTATTGGCCAATCCTACCGAGTATCGTCAACTCGTAGGAGCTTTGATGTTCTTAGTGAACACATGTCCGGATATATGTTTTGCAGTGAACACTTTGAGTCAACGAGATGGTTGAGCCTCATCACTTTCATCGGGTTGGTGCCAAGAATCTTCCGAGATATCTTCGGGGCACGATAAACCATGGGTCGAGATACACTTCGTTGGGAGTGTGACACTCCGATGGATATATCGATGCCGATTGGCTGGCGAGTGTGGTGGATCGTAAGAGCACATCAGGGATGCTTTGCTTCAATCTTGGTTACGCTTCGATTTCATGGATGAGCGAGAGCGAGAAGTCGGTGGCTTTGAGCACCGGCGAGGCCGAATACATTGCGCCGAGTATGGCTGTTGTGAAGCGGTTTGGTTGCGAAAAGCTCTTTAGTGAGTCTGTTTGGACATGTGCTAGATACCATCGTGATACTCGTGATAACCGCAGTGGGATTCGTATGAGCGAGAATCCCGTGTTCCACGACCGATCCAAACATATTGATATCGGGTACCATTTTATCCGGGATATGGTACGACGAGGCGGCCGTAAGGCTCGATCATATAGGAGCCGATGAGCGAGGTCGCGGATATTCTCACTAAGCCCCCTAGGGAAGGTCAAGTTCCTAACCTTCGTGAGAATCTTGGTATCGTGGAACGACCCTAAGGATGTGGGTCTGTTGGACGATGAGCTGCAGGAGCTGCTGGGGGCTTTGGGGATAGCTTCTCGGAGCTATAAGCACACACCTGGGGCTAGGGCTTGCCGAACCTTGTGGTGCTTTGCCCCACCATTGTGATTATTGAGTTGGTTCACCTCTCATTTTTTTGTGCCCGTATGCATCCTACCCATTGAGTTTAGGGCTCATGGGAAGTACCTCTCATTTGGCCAATGATGTGGGAAAAGCTAGAGACTAGTAGCAAATACGATGGACGCATCAAAGATTGCCGTACTCTCTATCTAGGATGGCACGGTCCAACCACTTGATCCGGGATCAAGTATAGTGAGGTTTCGGACCTCCACCGACTTCGGGTCGATGAACCAACTTTGGGTTGGTTGGAGACTCTTTGAGTCCGATAGTGGTTTCGGACCTCGCGGGTTGATTTTGTCAGCTGGGGATGATGTCTTTGTGGACTCGACCCTACTTCTCTAAAATAAAGAGGCCAGCAAAGCAAGTTACGTGCGGGATGACGCACGATGTTTGATTGCACTCGATGGATGGAGTTCTCCCTAGTTGAGAGGGAGTGTTAAAATTGGACAACTAGGTCCAAACTCCATGTTGTGATGCTCGATTAAGATACCGATATTTTTGTTGGATTCCTCTTTCGGGAGAGGTGTAAGATCCATATATAATTTATCTTAATCCGATGAGCGTGAACATGTATTTTGAATTTATTATTTATAATAAATTATATGTTCGAGATCGGCCTTAAGGTTTTGCACTCTGACGGATGTGTCACACACCTCAATGATGGATATAAATACGATCAAAAGTTGGAGAGCATTTCACTCATCTCATCTCATCACATCTTCTTCTTCTCCGATTTAGTACGAGCTTCTTGGAGGACGAATTCAGCTCACACGTGGGAAAAAGGACAAGCTACTATAGCCAAGAAGAAGGACGTCAGTTCATCGCAGACTAGGGTTTCCTAGGAAAGTTTGACCAGCGTTGACTTTGGTCAACGCATGGTCCAAAGAGGCCCAAAATTTGTGGAAACTTCGATTTTTAGCGGTCGTACACTTTGGCACAAGAGACCGAGGTCAAAAGGTTGACCGAAGTTGGGCCCATGTTGACTTTTATGTTGCTGCCTCGTTGACTTTTTTGGGACAGCGTTGACTTTTCCGGGAGTTGACTTGTGTTGACCGATTTGAGGATTGTTGTGACACATTCTCGTTGGCTGATCTAGAAGACTTTCTTTCGGTTGAAGCATCTCGCTGACCGTCGTAACGCACCATCACATTTTTCTTGTTTTCGGTTTGTCTTCTACGGATCCACTAGTATGTTCTATCAAAGCATTTTACTTAACTGTTTGGGTGATTGCTATAATAAAAGTAAAGTTGCATCAAGCATAGAACATCTACAAAAAATTTACATCCATCCATCGAGAGACAATGGACACCCCATGCTCATTCCACGAATTTGTCATTCTAGCCAAAGAATGGTTTATTTTAGCTTTTTTCATGATCAAGGCCCACGGTTCACGGCCTTGTGATACCCGAGGGCTCTCGTATCCTTTGGGGGCATCATTAATGGCGAAACCATTTCATGCCAATAAGGTGAGCGAAGAACATTGAATGGCACCCCACATGCATATAGAAACCAATTTTTTTTTGAATCCACATCATTCCTACACACTTCGTACAAGGAAATTGAATATGGTTCTACGCCTTAATCCAAGTGTGCCCTTGCCTCCATAACCACCTGCCATGGGTGGAAGTTGATGGACTTCTTTGTCCATGATGTGATGCATCTGATGGTGTATAAGAATCAATGAAACTCCTAGATCTTTTAGATCTTTGTAGAGCGACCTCCTCTTCCTTTCTATATTTCTCTCTCTCTGTTCTTTCGGGCACACTAACACAAATTTTGATTCCTAGATTTTTGTCTCCATCCGTCGGCATTTTCCCACAAAGGTGCCTTCTCGCACGGGTGTATGAACTATGGTATTCTTTATTACAATGGGGGCAAAGAAATTTAGTGGTTCCACCACCTTTCCCTCCTTCCGCCTCCCGAACATATTTCCACAAAGGTGTCCGAGTTTGGTCTTGTCTAGTTGGGGTATTCTGTGGCCTCATGTTCTCCACTCCCCCCTTTCTCCTCAACATAATCCTCCTCCTCTTCGGGATTTTCATCAAATCCACCATAACCCACTTCTTCATCCTCCTCTTCTCTAATGTGCCTCTTTCTTCTACTCTCCAACACCATTATTACAAAGAAAGGAACCGACATGATGAAAACCCCTAGCCATATAGCCATGATATTTCAAGTTTCTAGCCTTTGCAAAAAAAATGGAGAAATGCCAAATGGGAATAGGGAAATGCAACTTAGGAAAAAAACAATTCAATTTTTTAAGTTTTCAGACACAATAAAATGCAACATTCGAGATCAAGTTTTTCATTTTTTGAACAACTTAAAATTTCATCCTAGAAAATACAAAACTAGATTAGAAGACCTACCTCTTTCTTGCAATCCTCCTCTTGCTCTCTTGCGGCTTGCTCCTTGCTCTCTCCTTGGCACTTCCACTTTTCTCGCTCTCCAACTCTTGCTCCAAGCTCCTCTTGCTCTCACTCACTCAACTAAAACAATAAAAAAAATGAGGGGGAGGGTGGGCTTTTATTTACCCAACCCTCCTCCCTCCCTCTCCACGAATTTTTTTGAAGATTTTTTGTCATGTTGCCAGGGGAGCGTTTTTTTTGCCCAAGAGCGTTCGGGAGCGAACACTCCCTCGACCGCTTCCCGGCATTTAAAAAAATGCTCCCGAAGCATTTTTTTAATGCCGGAAGCGCTTAGGGAGCGTTCGCTCTTGAGCACTCTCTAAAACGCTCCGAAAAGGTAGGGAGTGTTTTTGCGGGCTCGGAAGCGCGCTCCCGAAAATGCTCCCCTTAGGAAGCATTTTCGAGGAGCGTTTCCGAGCGCTCCCCAAAAACGCTCCCGAACGGACCACGTTTCGGGAGTGGGAACCGAGGGGTGAAGCTTCTCTGCAACCTTGGTCTCTATCTTGGACTTGTAACCCCAAAGGTTGCTCCACATAAACCTTTTCCTTTATTGAACCATGCAAAAAGGCGAGTCTTCACATCCATTTGATGGAGACTCCATCCTTGCGTTGCGACAAGGGCAATGATAGATCGGATGGTGGTATAACGAGCAACGGTGCAAATATATCATCATAATCTATGCCTTCTTTTTGAGAGAAGCCTCGAGCAACAAATCTTGCCTTGTACTTTTCAACACTTCCATTGACTCCATGCTTGATCTTGAAGAGCCATTTCGAGGTGACGACGATTTGTCCTCAGTCTCGGGACCACTTCCCGGACATCATTCTTCATAATGGATTCATTCTTCGTTCATAGCATCCTTCCAAACTTGATACTTTTCTGACTTCTTCAAATGATCGAGGTTCGGATTGTACAATTTTACTCATGGTTGCTAGATAACCATAGTATCTATTCGGCTTTCTTTCTTTCACGAATGTCCCCCTTGGGACAATATGTCTCTCGGCATCTTCGAGAGTGTCCTTGAGCCATGAGGGTCTCCTCTTATTTGGAGGTGGATCAATACGATCCATTGGTCCTTCAACATCCGGCATAGGTTCATCCTTTGATTCTTTCTACCTTCCAACTTCTTCTTCTTCTTTGTCTTCCTTTGAGCTAGGAAGATTTCTTACTTTCTTGAGGGCAACATCTTCATCGAAGGTGACATCATGGCATATCTCCACTTCTCTTTGACCAGGCACATAGATTCTATATGCCTTCGAAGTTTCCCTTTGTAGCTTACAAACATTCCCTTCTTTCTAGAAGCATCCAACTTGCTTCTCTTTTCTTTTGGCACATGAAAATAAATAGGACTTCCAAAAAACTCTTAAGTGGGAGACATGAGGCTTCTTACCGCGAGAAGACTTCTTCGGGAGTTTTTTGAGTCCAAAGCGAAATGCGAGCATCTATTTTGAACGTAGACAATAGTATTCACAACTTCTCCCCATAGAAACTTGAGAAGACCTTGGTCATATAGCATGGCATGGGAAACTTCCACAATGGTCTTGTTCTTTCTTTCAGCAACACCATTTTGCTCGGAGTATACACAATTGTAGTCTCCCTCTTAATGCCGCCTTCCTCGCAAAAGTCATTGAATTCATTTGACTCATACTCGGTCCCCATTGTCGGTTCTCAAAATTTTTGTTTTCTTCCCAGATTTGATTTTCCACCAAGGCCTTGAAGATACAAAACCATTTGAATGCTTCGTCCTTCTTCTTCAAGAAATATATCCGAGTCTTGTGGGAGAAGTCATCTAAAAGTCATGTAATAGAAACATCCTCCCAAGGATGTTACGAGCAAACGATACCGGATGAATTAGAATGTATCAATTGCAAGATATCGGATGTCTTTTTGATACTTGAGGGGAATGGTCCCCTTGTATGCTTCCCTTCGGCACAAACCCGACATATACTTCATGATCATCTTTAAACTTGGGCATCCCGGTCACCACCTTCCTTGCTTCGGGAGGGGCTTTATAATGAAGATGTGCAAACCTCCGAGTGCCATAACTCGGTTTGAAGAGTTGTATCACATGACATAGCCCCCCAATGGACTTCCTCCAACCCGGTAGAGTGTATCAACTCTAAAACCAATAGTAAGAGCTTCTTTGAAGTTCTTCTTCCCAGAATGCATACCTTTCCATCAATGAAAGCCACCTTGAACCCTTTGTCTTCCATTGCCGAAATAGATACAAGGTTCTTCTTCAAATCACATACGTACAACACATCTTGTAAACGAAGGACTTGACCTTGAGATAGATGAAGGGTCATAGTCCCTATCCCTTTCACGAGATAGGTGGCATTATCTCCAAGGATAATTTCGATATTAGTATCCTTATCAATCAAACCGGAGAGGGCTTTTTTATAACCCAGGTGAGGTGCCTTGAAGCACCACTATCAATCAACCGGACATCCAGGGGTGTTGGGAGAAGATGCGACGAGAGAGGACGAGATACAAAAATATATTCATTTTTCTTATTATCAACAACATTAGATTCATCGTACACTGGAATTTTTTGACCTCTTGAAAGGTTTCCCATTTCCACTACGATTAGAGGGAGCCTTCCTCTTTCCTTTGAACTTGTTGTTCCTTTGATTTCCATTCCCCCCGAAGTTGTTATTGTCATCATCTCTCGGAGAGTCCCTTCTATTATTGCACTCTCTCTTGCATAGTGATCAGTCTTGTTAGAAGTGTAACATCTTCCCTTCCTTCCTTTGGGCCTCGCATGGCTTTGATTTCTCGGGGCACCATAGTTCTTCTTCTTTGCATGAGCAACGAAAGCGGTAGGGTCACCCCCATTTCCATTAGAGGGATGATCTCTCTCCATCATTCTTGTTTCTTCTAGAGTGCATCTCGTCAACAATTCATCAAAAATCAAGAATCACATTATTATTAAGAATCGTAGTATTAAATATATACCGAGTCTCGGGTAAGTCCTCTAAGAGCAATGAGGACGAGCTCTCGATCGACTACTTCTTCTCCTATGGCAAGGAGATCATTCCCGATTTCTATGAGCCTCATAAAATATGATTGGATGGATTCATCTTTGCCCTTCTTGATATTCTTCAACTTGTTCTTGAAGAAAAGCACTTGATTAGCATTGCCGTACCCTGAACATGCTAACCGACTTATCGTGCATCTCTTTAGATGTGCCCAACTTGGAGATGTAAGAAACCAAGTGCTTATGAATTGAATCCCCGATAATCATCTTTGCTTTGATTTCCCCTTTTTCTATACTTCGTCTTTGTGGTAGCGGGTGCATTTGATGGAGGCTCATGGATCTTCCCCCCTGCACATAGTCCATGACATCTTGGTCTTCCAAAGCCAAATCCAAGGACATCTTCCATGCATGATAATTAGACTTGTCGATCAACTTACCATCAGACTTGAAACCCTTGTATGTGGAGGCCATTGATCCTTGATAGGATTTCTTCTTCGGTGATTGGTTTTCACACTAGCTTGGGCTTTGTCTTCACCTCATCTTTGATACCATGTTGAATTTAGATAACCATGGTATGTTCTATGCTTAATGCATTTTTACTTCAATCTTTTTTATAGGCTCGATTCGAGTTTAGCAATCACATAAACATGAAAGTATAATGTTGATAGAACATAATAATAGATCAACGAGAAGACAAGCCAAATAATATATCGAGAATTTGTATTCTTCCTTGTCCAACTAAATCCAACTCGATGAAGAATAGACCATGGCTTAAATAAAGCCTTGTGGTGTCTCTTGGTAATCATGCCCTTTGCCTAATACAACCTAATACAATTACAATTAATAATTTTTTGTATAGCATTGCCTTCCTCTCAAAAGATGCTTTGTCGTCAAAGCATACGTATCAACGGATGTTGTTGACGCAATGCTTTGGTCTCCCAAGAAGCTTCTTCTTCTAGTAAGTCCCTCTACTTGATTATGTACTCCTTGATTACACGAGATCAAAGCTTTTTTTCTTTGGTGGATATGACACCTTTTGGCTCTAAAATGACTCTTCCTTCATCATCTAAAAATGGAAGTGTTGTTTAGTCTTCGATCGATGGTCACCAAGTGCCCTTTTAAGGCGATATACATGGAAGACGTTGTGAACATGACTCTTGTCTGGAAGGCTTAAACTATATGCAACTTGGTGACCTTTTTTGTTGATTTGATATGGTCCATAGAACTTTGGTGCTAATTATGTTTTTTCCCTTTTTGTTTCGAGGGACAACTGTTTGTATCAACGAAACTTGACAAATACCCATTCTCCAAATTCAAATTCTCTCTCGAGTCTGTTTCGATGAACTTGTTGCTTCATACGGTTTCTTGCATTATTCAAATTTTCTTTTAGAGTCTGGGATGATCTTTTGGCTTTCTTCTAGTTGGTTTTTAACGACCTGGTAGATTTGTTTGGATGGTAGCTAGATCTTTCCATTTCGAGGGTTCGTATCCATACAAAGCTTGGAATGGGGTCGTTTTTGTTGACGTATGGTAAGGAGAGTGTTAGGATATTCGGACACATAGGAAATAGTTAAGAATAACTTAGTCTAGTGTAGAGTTAGGTAAAGTGTGTTTCTTTACCATGTACCTTTAGTAACTTATAATCCGATGGTTATCTCTCACCTCGGTATTAACGACACTTGATCCGTGGCTTAACACCCGATTGGTCCATGATCTCTATTTAAAGAGCATGGAAGGTCATTTGTCCGGTAGCTTGTTTATGAGAGAAACATATGTAATTTTTTCTTTTTTATATTAATAAATTCCTTGAAGTGGCCGCGTTGGCTTAGGGCGTGGGACTCGTTTCCCTCTTTGAGGGTTTTAACCACGTGATTATATCTGGGTGTACCGATTTGTGATCTGTTTGTGAGCGGTGACCTTTGGTTCTTGATCTACGGAACTTACTGCGTAAATTCCTACATGGTATCGCAGCTATTTTGAGGGCCGCGTCCGTTGTTGATCAAAATCCGAAGTCGGTTTGATCGCATGCAAATGCCGTTTTGTAGATCTACTATTTCTTAACATTTTTTGGGCTTGGAGAACCGCTCGGTTGTGTACGGAGCATCCGCTACGATGAGGACGCTCTTTCGTTTCATGCGAAAAGGTTTCGACCGCCCTAGTTATGTCGCGTTTAGATCCGGAGGTATAAAGCATCTATTTTGCGGTTATATTTGTTAATAGTTCTACTTATTTCGGTTTATTTTTACGTCTTCGATATTAAGGTTTTATTTATTTGCCGGATCTATACCCTCTTCTTTGTGTATGCTCTTTGCTTTGTGCACTCCGTGCGATCTCGGCAAATCGAAAACGGGGAAAAAATGATTTTTTTTTGCTACGTATGCTCTTTCCCCGCGTCTTTGTGCGATCTCGGGAAATCGAAATAGTGAAAAAAGTGATGGTTGCCGGTAAGGCTAACCGAGAATCTAACATTCTTCCGTAAGGCTTTGCATTTTTGTTTTTTTTTGCTCGTTTTTTGTGCGGGGAAAAAGGCACGCACACCACCCATAATAATAATAATAATCCCCCCCTTCCTCCTTTCTAAAATAACATGATCTTTTTACTATCTCACTTGGTGAGGGGTTAGTTTATGAGAATAGAGGTCTTGGGTTCAAGTCTCCTTCTCAGCTTCTTTTTTAAAAAAGTTTTTGTTCAAAAGGGGCGGAATTTTTTTAAAAAGCCGCACTTCATCTCGTTCCTAGAACTATTCGGCATCTACAACTCGTATTTTTCAAAAGGCATAACTTCTTCATCCGAAAGTCGTTTTTTCGAGCCGTTTTTTTTAAACTGATCCCTATTTTTTCGAAATCTTTCCATTGGAGCGATTATTTTCAGACTTTTCTCGGCTTTAGTTTTTTTAAAAAAAATGGAAAGTGCATGCCGGTTATTCTTAACAACACCAATTCCAATGGCTACCTCACATGGTAGATATACTTAGAAGTAAAGGGCTTTATAGAATAGCCGGAGGGCAAGAAACTAAACCTTCCGATGATGATAAAGTTCCTAAAATGGGAAAATAGACAAGATCAAGCACGAGGGTTGATAGGAATGTCCATTGCTCAAGATCATCGATTTCACATCCTTGATATTGACACTCCCGATAAAGCCCTAGAAAAGCTAAATAATGTTAATGCATTCAAAATCAAATCAGGGCCCACCAACTTGAAAATGAGTTGCTCACTTTGGACCCTAATAATTTCTCCTCTATTGAAGAATTTTTGTCCAAATTCAAGACCCTTAGAATTCTTTTAGAAGGGTGTAAGGTCAAAAAGGAAGATGGTAGCCTCATCTATTGCATTCTTGCTAAGCTTGGCCTCGCATACTCGTATTTGTTTCCACCTTCCATTCCACCGGAGAAGCCATCATTTCTTCGGGGAACCACCTACAAGAATCCCTCTTTTGATGGCTTTTGTGATTCTTTTGATAAGAGAACAAGAAGAACTTTTACACCTTGGTCTTATCACTGCTTTGAGAACGCTTCTAAGAAAGCCTTAACGACAACAACAACCATATCAAAAGAATCCCAAGAAGCGAGTATCCTAAAAAATATGGTCCTAAACCAAACAAGGGGCCCTAAGCAATTTTAGCCGCAAACCGAAAAAATCAAATCACCAAAATAATAAGGAAAATCAAAACAAAGGGAAGAAGGCGGATAGACATTGCAACTTTTGCAATCGGGATGGCCATATAGAGTCCAAATGTTTTAAGAAGATGGAAGCCTTAGAAGCGACAATGAAGAAGCACAACATCAATTTGGAGCACTCTTCACCTTCATCTTCGAGGGCATGGCACTTTCTCGCTTGTGGTTGTCAAGCATCAAGATCTGGTTATGCATTAAATGTATCTTCTTCTTCTCCTTCTCACGAGTGGCTCATTGATTCTGGAGCTTCTTACCACATGGCTAAAAATAAATCCATGTTTTCTTCTTTGAATGATTGTAACACCAAACATATTTATGTTGGTGATGATAGATCTCTTAGTGTTGTAGGATCTGGAACCATTCATCTAGATAATGGTCAGTTTAATGATGTACTATGTGTTCCTACCTTGTCATGCAACCTTCTATCATGCTTATCGATCACTCATTCGGGTGAAGAGAAAATAGTAGAATTCTCACCTCATGATGTTGTAATCAAGGACCTCAAAGATCCTAAACATATTTTAGCTATTGGCATTGCTTGATGATTCCACAAGGTTGTATAAGTTTGACGACTTTGGGTCATCATCTCTTCACTCGGTTTTTGTTGCTCATAATGATGATGTGAGCAAACTTTGGCATGAGCGATTTGGTCACTTAAACTATCGCTCTCTTCAAACTCTATGTAAGGAAAATATGGTGACGGGCCTTCCTATGGTATCTTGCCGAGATGGTTTTTGCTCCGATGTGTACTCGGAAAACATCATCGGGATAGTTTTTGACAAACGTGCCTCTTGGCACGCTTCGACCTCTTTGCGGCTTGTGCACGATGATTTATGTGGTCCACTTCCTGTTGTTTCTTTCTTTGGTTGCAACTACTTCTTAACTTTCATTGATGATTTTTCCAAACGCACTTGGGTATATTTCTTAAAACTCAAAGAGTGAAGATTTTTAACATGTTCTTGGCCTTTAAGGCCTTTGTTGAGAAACAATCTGGACATCAAATTCTTAAGTTAAGATCAAACAATGGCAGAGAATATGTTAACAACAAATTTATCAACTTCGCACTTGAGCATGGCATTCAATTGCAACATCTTGTGTTCCATATACTCCACAACAAAATGGTGTAGGCATGAAAGGAAGAATCGCACCTTAAAAGAAATGGCTAATTGTGTGCTTCAATCTTAAGGACTAGGTCTCAATTTTTGGGTAGAAGCCATTAGCTCGTGCAAATTATATAGTAAATCGCACTCCTACTAAGGTTTTAAAGAATATAACTCTAGAAGAAGCTTGGAGCTCAACCAAACCGGATGTAAGTCACTTTCGTGTTTTTGGAAGTGATGCTTGGGCCCCATATTCCGGATGCGAAACATAAAGCCTTAGAACCTAAGAGTGAAAAAATGTATTTTTGTTGGATATTCTGAAGATGTCAAAGGATATAGACTTCTTCAACCCAAATCCAAAAATATAATCATTAGAAGAGATGTAAAGTTTGATGAAAATATATCGGCACAGTGAGCCTAGTTCATTGGGTGTGCCACCTTTGGCCCGCGAGCTCGATTCGGCATATGTGCCACTTCTCTCTCTCTCTTCTATATTTAATAGCATTCCTTCTAGTTCGGATGATGACGGCGAGGATGACAATCCTCTTCCGGCCTCGTGAAATTGTTCCTTATACTCCACCTCTTCCGAGATGGGTCCACTCTACTTGGGATGTAGCAGGTTCTCTTGCAGGTGACCCTGTCGATCAACGACGTACGCGTTCTCAGTTCGAAAGAGCTTCTTCCTTATTGGCTCAAGTTCTAGAAAAAACTAGATCCATAAACCTTTGAAGAACCCTCCTGTCATCCAGATTGGGATGAAGCTGTGAATGAAGAGTATCGTTCCTTATTGGCAAACAATACTTGGGATCTTGTTCCTCTTCCAAAAGGAAGAAAACTTGTCAGATGCAGATAGGTTTACAAAACAAAGTTTGGACCGGATGGAAAAGTGGATAGACATAAAGCTCGTCTTGTTGCTAAAGGTTTTTCACAAGTTGAAGGCATTGACTATACTAAAACCTTCTCCCCTCTGTTGCCAAAATGAATTCTATCCGCCTTGTTCTTTCCCTTGCTCTGCCTCCTTTAAATGGGAAGTCCATCGGATGGATGTTAAATCCGCCTTCTTACATGGAGATTTGCATGAAGAAATCTACATGGAACAACCCCCGGCTTTATCCAAAAAGACTCAGCCTTGTTTGTCGCCTTAGGAAGTCTCTTTATGGTCTCAAACAAGCTCCTCGGGCTTGGTATGCCAAAATGGATAGATTTCTCTTAGATAATGGCTTTTCTAGGTGTCATTCGACAACACTGTCTACACCAAGAAAGTAGGGAAATTCCTTCACCATCCTTGTTCTTTATGTTGATGATCTTATCCTTACTCGGGTAGTGATCCAAACCATATAAACCATGTGAAGTCTAGCCTCAAAAAGAAGTTTGAAATGACGGACTTAGGACACTTGCATTATTTCCTTGGTCTTCAAGTCTTGCAATCCAAGGAAGGCATTACCCTCTCTCGAGTCAAGTATGCCTATGATCTTCTACACCACTTTCACATGGAAGAGCGTGAAAGCCGGCCCCCTTCTCCCTTTAAGTCCTGGAGTCAAGCTTTCCGTCACTTGTACTACCCCTCGAGTTGATGCTACCTTATCACGTCAACTTGTTGGTAAACTTTTTATCTAACCCATATCCGTCTCGACCTTTCCTTTGCCGTTGGTCCTGTCGCTCGGTTTATGCACCAACCTCATGAAAGTCAACGGAAAACAACTAAAGAATACTTCGATATATTCGAGGTACGATTCGATTCGGGATTCATTACGGTGCGTGGGAGCATCTCCCTTGTTGATTGGTTTCAACGATTCTGATTGGTCAGTGACCCCGATGACTGGGAAAGTCCACCTGCAACATATGTATTCACTCTTGGTTCGGGACGTATTACTTGGTCTTGTAAGAAACAAAGTGCCATCTCCCTTTCTTCGTAGGCGAGTATCGAGGTGCAGTTGAAGCCGACAAGGAAGCCATGTGGCTTCGTCGGATCTTGTCGAATTTGGTCTCCATTAGCGGCATCCAACTACACTTTGGTGTGATAATCGAGTGCCATTCGGCTATGTAAAGATCCGATTCAGAGCATCAACGTATGAAACACATTGAACTCCACACACACTTCATCGTAAAGCTCATTCATGATCGTGTTCTTGAAGTGCGGTATTGTCCAACCAATGATCGAGTAGTCGATATCTTTACAAAGGCTCTCACGAAGTGAAGTTTACCAAACTTCGATCCATGCTTGGAGTTCGGGAAAGTTGTCATTAAGGGGGGATAGGCTCTAATGCCTCCTTCCTTCTCCTATTGTGTCACTATCTGTAAATCCTTCAATCCTATCCCAATTTGTTTTTAAGGGGGGATGTTAGGATATTTCGACACATAGGAAATAGGCTCCTTTTGTGTCACCTTTGTAAATCCTTCAATTCTATCCCAAGTTGTTCTTAAGGGGGATTTTAGGATATTCCGACACATAGGAAATAGTTAAGAATAACTTAGTCTAGTGTAGAGTTAGGTAAAGTGTGTTTCTTTACCATGTATCTTTGTAACTTATAATACGACCATCACAATTTGTAGTGATCCGATCGGTTATCTCTCACCTCAGTATTAACGGCACTTGATCCGTACGCTCAACACCCGATTGGTCCATGATCTCTATTTAAAGGGCATGGAGGGTCATTTGTCCTAGTAACCGTTTATGAGAGAAACTTATGTAACTTTTCTTTTTATATTAATAAATTCCCTCGAAGTGGCGCGTTGGCTCGGGCGTGGGCTACTTCCCTCTTTGAGGGTTTTAACCACGTGATTATACTAGTCGGCGATTTGTGATCTCATTTGTGAGCAGATGACCTTTGGTTCTTGATCTATGGAACTTACCCTGTAAATTCCTACATAGAGTTATACCACCATTCAGCGAGATGCAACCATTGAACCCACTTATTTTGTTTTTCTATAGCGTAACAACATAGGTAGGCTTCCAAACATTTATTGACAACATATGTTTGTCCATCTGTTTGAGGGTAGTAAGTGGAACTCGTGTTTAGGTAGGTTCCTATATGGCTGAACGATTCTTTCCAAAAATTACCCTTAAATTTGGCATCTCTGTCGCTCACAATGACTTTCGGGAACCCATATAGTTTATAAATATTTTTGCAAAATATCTCAGCAATTTCTTTCTTGAGTCGATTTCTTTATCGCAATAAAGTGAGCATATTTAGTGAGTACGCCGACTACTACAAAGATCTTATGCTTGCCATCGGATACGAGTAACCCTTCAATAAAATCCATTGATATTTCTTCCCATTTCGATTCGAATGTTTAAGGTGTGAAGTAATCCGGGTGTCATAATATTTTCACGTTTATTTCTTTGACATTTGTCACATTACTGCTACATATTTACGAATATCGTGACTCATACCCTTCCAAAAGAATGATTGACGTGCATTGTAGTAAGTTTTAAAGAATCATGTGACTCCTTGAGTATCTTTGATATAAACTTGGAGTTTGAATTTAGATAGATTCTTCCCTTGTACCATAAAATATCGTTCTTCCATTCAAATTTTGAGTTGCTCTGGGAGGTTATTGATCATAGCGAGTTATTTTTGGATCCTTGGCATACTCACTTCGAATCTCATTAAGCCATTCGAGAACAACAACCGAGGACCTGCAAGTAGTGTAGGTTCTTCGTCCTTTCTAGACAGGGGCATCTGCTACTACATTGTCTTTTTCCCCCTTTTATGTAATATCTCCATGTCAAAGGTGACAATTTTTTCAATCCATTTTTGTTGTTCTTCGAGAAAGTGTTTTTTGTTGGAGGAGGTGTCGAAGACTAATATGATCTGTTTGAATGGAGAACTTCCCAACAAATATTGTCTCCCCTTGGCCAATGCATGCATAATAGCAAGCATTTCCTTGTTGTATGTGGATTTAAGATGCTCTCGTTTATTGAGCTTCATGCCATGCCATGTAGACATTTTTTTAATTTTAATTTACTTTTATCTATGTTCCACAATATTTATTAGCACAAGGCTCAATAAATTTTTTTAATATATTATTTCTAATTTTTTACTTTTATTGAAATCCCTAAATATACGCTACTTTTATTAAAATAATTGTCTATATATATATTTTATATTTAAGTATAACTATCTATATTTATATTTTATATTTAATTGTGTATACATAGTTTATATTTAACAATTTTTTTGATGGTTTTTTTAACTATATTGTCTATTGAAGCAACAATTTCACCCGAAATATATTTTTTAGTCGAATCCGGTAATTTTCCCTTTCTAGAATACGTTTTTTTAACTATTTAATTATTTTATATTTATCTTTTTTTTAACTATTTAACTATTTTATATTTATCCATATATTTTATATTTTTGGTTGGAATACGATAATTTGTCTTTTTTTGGAATACATTTTTTTAACTATTTTATATTTAACTATATATTTTATATTTTTTCGCTGGAATTGGTAATTTGTCATTTATTTATTTTTTTAAATTCGGAGAAAAAATCGAACCATCTATTAAGTCATAGAGACTTACATAGTATATGCATAATGCATTCCAAAGAACTACATTTGCCCCCTTTTCAAGGAGAGAGATGGAGTTACTGTCGATAAGAATGGAGAAGCCACCATCCTCTCAACCATATTCACACATGAGTGAGCTCTCATCGTCTTTTTACACCTCGGGCTTCCTTTCCAGGGAAAAATGCGCCCGAAACAGCAGGTGTAGAGAGATTGAGTCGGTTTGATAATCACAAAAAACCAAAAAAACTCGGGTGGTAGACACCGATCCAGAGTGTAATTTGTCATTTTAAGAATATGTTTTTTAACTAATTTATATTTAACTATATTTAACTATATTTAACTATCTTATATTTAACTATATATTTTATATTTTTTTGTCGGGATCCCAGTAATTTTTCCTTTACGGAATAACATTCTTTAGCTATTTAACTATATTTTTATTTTTAATGATTTAATAAATTTATATTTTACATTTTATATTTAACCACCTTTTTAATTATTTAACTATTTTATATTTAACTATAATTGTATTTTATTTTTTTAATTATTTAACTATTTTACATTTAACTATAATTGTCAATATTTATATTTTATATTTAACTATTTATATATATTTTATATTTAATTAATTTTTTTTGGTGTTTTTTTTGCCATGATTATTAATGTCAAATGGGCCCATATTTTAATTTATATTTTTTTCACTAATATCAAGATTTACATTGCATTAATAACTTTTTTCAATATTCTAATTCATATGGGTAAGATAGGTAAATAACATTAATAAAATATTTCACGAATACCCAAATTAATAATAATTTTTTTTGATCAATACCTAAATTAATAATAAAATATTTCACGGATACCAAAATTAAAAAAATTAAAAATTATTTAGGACATGTACCTCTTTCTAAATTTAAAAGATTTTGATTGGTTTACATATTATGACATGGAAAGTCATGTGAAAATTTCATAGGCACTTTTAGGCTAAAATTTCCTCTAATGCCTCGATCTTAAGTCCAATTTTTTAGAAGTATTTTACGCCATGTAGTTAATCCAACATTTCATCGATAAAGGGAATTGGGAACTTATTTTTAATTGTTATTTTGTTTAATCCTCTCGTAATCAATGCATAGCTTGAACAATCCATCCTTTCTTACCAAAACAAGCGGAGAGCGACATACGATTCTTACTTTTTGAGATGACCCCACATTTTTAAAAAGATCTTGGATTATCTTCTCAATTTCGATCTTTTGGTGATGCGGATATCGATACGGCTTGATGTTGACGGTGTCGATCCCGCTTTGACTTCTATTATATGTTCAATTTCCCTATTAGGAGGCATTTTCATAGGGCGTGTCTTGGAATACTTTTTTCGTGGAATTAGCCCCCTTGTACTTCGGGTGACCCTTCACCGATCATTTTTGTCGATAACATTTCTAATTGGTGACATTGTACTATATAGGTGAGCGCCTTTTTCGAATCATTTTCATCATGCGGGATGACAACACGATTTGATTTTTCTCGGTGCTTGGAATCCATATAAATCATGCTTTTGCCCTTCCCATTTAAAGCTTATAAAACTCGCTTTTGATGGTTGGTAGAATAAGTACCTAAGGTTTGTAGCCATTGGATACCTAAGACCACATCTACTCCTAGTGGTACGGTGTAGAATGGAGATTCTAAATTAAAGTCTTGAATCTGCAATTTGACCTTATGGAATTTCCCTACTTTCTCAATCTTCTTACCATCAACTACCATTACCTTCATGTTGGGGCATGGGAAATGTAAAGATGTTGAGTCTTTTGGCCATGGTTGAATCTAAAAAATTGTGGGTGTTGTCGATGTTGATGAGAACCATTATGTTGTTCTTCTTGATATGTCCTTTTAGTGTTTGGGGTTGTGATATACCGTCATAGTCGATAATGACACTTGTGGAATGCTTTCGTCATCTAGCTCCGGAGAGAACTCCCGGGGGTATCTTTAATTCCTTCTACATTTGATTCATCACTATTAGAATCATGAGTTGCTTCATGCGATTATATAAATTCTTTGTCTCTTTTCCTTTAGCACACCTATGCTTAGGGTCCCACTTTTTGCCACAACATTTGCACTTGCTCCGTTTCATCCATTGTCTTCCACGTTAGATTTTTCTCCGTCACGAAGTTGTGGTGGGACATATTTTATATTATCTTTGAGTTGCGGATCGGGAAATCTTCGTCTCGAATATACTCTTTCGGCTTTGACCAAAATATCTTTTCAAATTTCTTTTCGACAGACTTTTGCTTTTTGTCTTGCTACTTCTATCGATGTAATGTCATGAAGCTCAAGCTCTACTTGTAGATGGGTTTTAAGTCCCGAAATGAAAGATTGGACTAGACAAGATTCTGATAATTCCGGTACTCGTGTCGCTAAGGTCTCCCATTCTCAAGTGTATTCATCCACATTCCCTTTTTGACGCAATTTGATGAGTGTTGAAAAGAATTCTTCTTCCTTGATACCTTGGATTCTTTTAAAGAATGTATCCTTAAATTTTCTCCAACTGATAGCAAGTGTCGTCTTTTTCCACCACATATACCAATTATATGCTTCTCCTTCGATTTTCATAGAATCATGCTTAATCTTTTCGCCATCATTGTCAATGTCGTAAATCTCGAAATTCTCTTCGACTTTATTAAAGCCGGACAACGCCGCATTTTTCATTACCGTTGAACTTCGGTAGCTCGATTTTAGCTCTTCGTTGATATGCTACTAACGGTGGAGCAAAAAAAAGGGTATTGATTAGTGAATGTATTCCGTAGCTATTTATTTTGAAAATTTGTGTTACTATTTTCTTGATGGTGTGGGGATGATATTTTTTGGAGACTTGGTCTTTTCATGGTGATCTCATTTGAACTTGCTGAATCTACCGAATTGTTTCAGTTGATTATGTTCAACATACTAAAATATTTGCTCGGGTGAAATACTCATCCTGTCACAAATAGAGGTTAGTAACAACATTGTTTTATTATGATCATCTCTAGACTCACTATGATTTTTCCCTACGCTATCTTTCTATCCGGTTTGTCATGTCTTGAAGTTTCTTGATATTGTCGAATGTCCGGTAACCTTACTCTCGAGATCGACTATTTTTTTGTTAAAATCATCGGAATGGTTAGTGATCTTATTCTCAAGATCAACTAATTTTTTGCTGAAATCGGTCATTGTCATTAACGACATTGAACAGTTTGGGGAGGTGTATATTTGTCTACCGGTTTAACTCTTTTTTCTTAACTTGATCCCAATATATATATATTAAATTAAATCAAATCTAATTAAAATTTTATATAAAAATAATTAAATTTTATTTAATTTATATGGTTATTGTAACTATATGGAATATATAGTTAATATATTCATGAGATTAATGAATTATATGATAACTATAATGATTATATAGTTATAATATAATATAAATTTAAATTATGTAATTTAAATGGTCAACGAAAAAGATACGAAGAGTCACGACCGTGGTTAAAAAAAATGGCGGATGACTTAAACCAAGGACAGACGTGGCTTTTGATGGTGGGTAGAAGGTTACGGTAGAAGGTTAATTAGTCATTTCATTTTTTAATATTTTTTTTCTCTCCAAGTGAAAATGAACAGTTAAATCGATCTTCTTGGAAAGGGACATTACACACATGCCTGTAAATACAGAAACAGTTGATGGGAATCAATCCCGAGTCCACAATAAACTATTGTGGTAAATGAAAAGACTTTATTCCTGGTTCTTAGCTGAAAGAAAAAACGGAGGCGTCCTTTGCTCTCAAACCCCTTCACTATATTTCAAAAATCAGTTAAAAATGTGAAATTTTTGGTTATAAAGCACTGTCGATGGCATTGGCAACTTTATCCAAAAACATCATGAATTTTTTTTGGGTGATAATATTGCTGGCATACCCACATTGGGATGAGATCATGATGCCAGTCATATTATCACAACATTTGCAACATTGGAAAATATGGAGATTCAAATATCCATTTTACTATTGCTAGAAACATGTCTGAACATGTACACAGTAGAGACAACAACCTTTTGATCCACTATTTTCTGCTTTTATACTTGAAGACGGAAAATCTTCTAGACGGTTCCATATTAAAGCTAAATGTCGTGTGGCACTTGGTCCCTTAGTGTAGCCATATAACCCTCTTCTAGCACCCCTTAATTGTTTCTCTAGAATAGATTTTTCTGAGAAATGGCCTTACTCTATGAAATCTTTAATAAATATACTGATATGCATTTTCATTCAGTTTTCATTATTAATTATCACCAACACCAAATTTTACAGACAAGCATGAAAAATGAAGTCCTTCAATTTCAGTTTTAATCCTTGCATGGGTAGTTTTTGTTGTGTTGTAAATTTCATAATATGTGCAATGATTTAACTGTTTCTTCCTCAAAACAGGAAAATGTTTTGAAGGAGTACCTAAATTATAAATTTCAGCAGCCATATCAGCAGGCTTTCTATTACTCTTCATTACTGATAAAGCATCGCATGTGGCAAAGGAATGAATTCCTTGAGGTTCTTCCCCATATTGAAGCAGATAACCTTATGAAATTTGTCCCGCAGATAACTTTGCGGACTTTCATTGAATGTTATGTTTCAGGTTTGGTTCATTATCCTTGGTATTTGGATATTTTCATTTTACACTTGAGAGGGGAAATATGGATTTTATGTTATATATGATTATATGTTGCTCTGCTTTAGGTAATATGACATCAAAGGGAAGCTGAGTTCCTGGTTCAGGATATTGAAGAGTCTTTTTTTTAAGGGCCATGTAGCTCCAAGCAAGCCACTTTTTCCATCTCAGCACGTGGAAGAGAGAATTATCAGACTAGATTCTCGCACAAATCATTATTATCCTGTTGAGGGCCTAAGTGAAAAAGATGAGAATTCTGCACTGCTTCATTACATTCAAGTAAATCTTCAAAACACACTTTTGACTTATGTAGTCACCACTTAATACATTTTTTGAGGTTTGTATTGAAGAATTTATGAACAGATTTACAGTTGAAAATTTTGTAATCTATTAATATATCTTATATGCTATTCTTTACTGTCATAGTCGCTGATTTCCATTGAGTATGATTGTTTACAAGTGCTTGGGTGAAAATCAAAGATCTAAAATAGGTTCAATATCCCTCCAGACACAAGTCATTATTATCCTGTTGAGGGTCTAAGTGAAAAAAGATGAGAATTCTGCACTCCATTATTTTCAAGCAGATCTTGAGAACACTCTTTTCACTTGTGGAATTGCCATTCGTGGCTTTGTTTTGTGGTTTTTCTTTCAAGAATGGATGAGCAGATCTACAATTGAGAGACTTTATTAATCTATTAATGGATTTTATATGCTAGTCAATACTGTCGTGATAGCTGATTCCCATGAAGTATGGCTGTTCATAAGTGACTGGGTGAAAAGCAAATGTTCAAAATAGGCTCCATTTTCCCTCTTTTGCTTTGTTTTTTCAATTTTCTGATTTTGCTTTCCATTAATTTTAGATTTCTTTAAAATTTTACCTAGTTCAATTTAGTACTGATCATTCATTGTTTGTGTATGCATGCGTTTTTAGTATATATAATTTTATTGTGTTTCTGTTTTCCATATCCAACCGTGATTTTTTATCTTTCTATCTGCAATATTTAGGATCTTCTAGATGCAAAGGCATATGATTATATAAAATTCTAAACAGTACCTGTTTGAAACTCGTGAAGCTTGAACAAGATGACTCCAAGATGAATGTTCAGCTAGAGCTTTTCATTCTAAGTTCCAAGCAAGCAGCCTTTCATCAGCTTAGATCTATCGAGCAACTTGGATATATTGTTGTACTGATGACACGGTAATTGGATGCATAGAGTTTTTCAATTATTTTTTCAGTTTTTTTTCTGATAACTGTTTTTGTGCCAATGCTAACTTCATGTATACAATGTCTCATAACTTTCTTCATCAAAATATTTCAAAATTTAATGGCATAGCCTTTTACAACCTGCTTTCTGAGACAGAAATGATTCTGGTGTTCGAGGAGCACAATTCATTATTCAATCCACTGTCAAGGTATTATAGTGGCCTCACATAAATGTGGTGTCTGAGTCATATCTACTGTTTATGTAACTAGAAAATTATTTCCAAATATCATGCTTGTGTTCAATCTATATTTCTTGAATTTTCATGTTTCAATTTTGATTTTGCTCGTACAAAATTCACAGGACCCTGCACAGCTTGATCTGAGAGTTGAGGCATTTCTTAAAATGTTTGAGAGTAAACTATATGCTATGTCAGATGATGAGTTTAAGGTAAATGTCTTCAGCTATGACAGGCTATTTGCTCTCTTCAAATCTAAATTATAGAAACAAATGAACACTACACTGATATATTTTCGAGAGTCTCTAGCATATATTTCATAACGAATCTTGCTAGTATTTATGGATTGTTGAGACACTCTCTCTGGTATCCTTACATACTAAACTCTGATCATTCTTGGACTCTCATTAAATATCGGGTCAAAATAATTGTGTATGGATGCATTTAATGAATACAACTTCACAAATTGGAATTTAGAGTATGATACATTTAGTTCTCATTTAGTTATGTTCTATCACTATGTAATCTTTTGAGTCTTCACTGTGCTTATTACAGATAAGTTATAGCTGAATTTAGCATAACAGGGAATTGTAAGTGTTATTTTTTTATGGGCTGTCCTAAAATAAATTGAGTTAATCCAATATTGTTTATACAGGTAAACTACATGAGGCTTTGTTTGATCTATTTGGAGTGAAAGCATGATAACAAAAATGAACTAGGATTTGGCGACTTTGTGTAATGTCCCTTTCCAAACCATAATAGTGGAGGGGATCAACTTAGTAGCCTTCCTAGATTCCCGTAGGCGATAGTCGGGATAAAAGGGGATCAGCTGGTTTAATGTCGTCATATTTAAAAGGTAGCATTTTAATAATTAAATAAAAAGTGGTAAGTCACTTAATAAAAATAAATTGACCCATGGTATTTCCAGCCATCCATGGTATTTTGAGAGGAGGAGATAATGATAAAAAATAAAGGAGGTTCAAAGAGGGACATGTGTGGATGATTTGAGAATTGAACTTGGAGCTCTAGTAGGTTACTGTGTGAGGGGAAACCCTTGTGGAGGGCAACAATTCACACAACCTGAAGGAGGGCTGAATTGACAGAGAAGGAGAGTTGATTTACTTGGCAGAAAATAAAGGGCAAAGTGTTTGTCAAAGATCGATTTTGCAAAGGACTGAATTGTGGATACCTTGAAGGGCCAAATTATGGAGACCGAATTATTCTGGAGCTATGGAGGACGAGTTAAGAGGGTCAAGTTTCTTTTCCGGGGACACAGTCACCTACGGAGACAAATAAAAAATTGGAGTGTCGAGAAACCTTGCACTGGGTCGATTTATTGCAAAAGAATGGAGAGTGAACTTCCAAAAGTCAACTTGCTGAGGTAATTTCCAAATAAAGCCGAGTTGTTCCAACCAGATTATAATTTCTGAAGAGGCGGAATTGGAGCTAGTCAAATTTGTCCAAGGATCTGTAGCCAGGTTTCGAGCCAAAGAATTCCCAAAGGGAGGATGAATTATCTCCAATGGTCTTGTTGACCACTCAATGTCAACTACCCCTTGAGTAGAGTATAGTGCAAAGTGGTCAGAAAAAATTTCAGATTTCATCGTCATCATGCAGCTTTTGGTCATCATAATGTAATCCAAATTCTGCAGCCCTGTGGGCCATTATGTAAAAATGATTCTAGTATGTTTATAAAGCCATGTAAAACATCTAGGTAAGCCTATGATTTTTACCAAAGAGTTTCACTCTAGGGAGTTTTTTTTCCTCCGCTAATTACCTGTTTTTAAACATTTATAATTGGCAGAGTTTTTCTCCCGAACATGCCCCAAAGCTGTGGAAATTTCTGAATCTTTAGACTTTATGCACAAATTATTATTGTTAATCTGGTTATGCTCTTCCTACTTAGACAAGTTATTAACTGAATAGAATTCAAGTTAAAATCGAAGCAAAACACATAACAGATCTCCACCAATCCAGATCTAGAACAAGTTCATGCACACATAGACAAACTGACACAGTTATTTCTAGACAAATAGTCCCTAGAAAAACCCAATGCGAGAAAACCGGTCTTTGGCTGTTGGAGAGTTTTATTATTAGGAATTTTCTGAAAACAAGTCCGGGTTCTAGATCCAAAACGACGTGAGAATATGCTGAGATTCATCTCACTGCTGATCTAGGGCCAAAATAATGATTCATTCACACCCTCGCATCTAGATTACGAATCCCGCCCAAGATTAGACCCCAGAAACCCCGACACCTCTGGAAGCTCAAGGTCGCCTTGAAGCCCTCTCTTAACCCTGCATTGTTCGGAAGGGACCGCGTTTACCCTGCCAGGTGACGCGTCTCTTACGTCGCCCCTTAGGGGGACATGGAATCCTCTGAGGGTTTCCCTCATTTCGAAAATCACGCCGTCCTGAGTGGACCGACACGCTCGTCCTTTGCTGGGCCGCGGTGAACTTCCCCTTCTCCTCGGAGTTGTCCTTGAGATGATCTGCTCTTTGTGTATTGTGCATCCCGGATCGATCATCCCCTTGGTCAAATTTTCCTCAAGTACGGAACACTTCCGAGTATTCTTAGCAAACCCCCGCTCTAGAATCCTCCGGCCTAGCTGTGCTCTGCCTCTAGGTATCTTTACAAATGACCCCAAGCCTTTCCTTTATACTTTTCTCGTTGGGAAACCAACGGCCATGATCAGATCTTGAACCAATGGCTAAGATTAAAAGAAAGCTTGATCCGTGTGACTTAAGACAATTTCATCACATGTTTAATTAAATTCACTTTAATTATTTAAGTTCCCTGAGTTTTAACTTAGGAATTACATTAAAATAATTAATTAATTTAATATCTCTTAAACCAGATGAAATTTCCCAAATCAATTTCCGGGTCTTGTAGATCAAGTGTACTCTAGTCCCTCCACAAAATTTGGGAGCTAAAGCACAACTAATGCTACCCCAAATACACAAAATCTCAACACTCCCTCTTAGCATCAAGGGTGTTCTATAGCAATACATCACACTTATGCATTACATGATTTTGGGTATTGGTTTTGTGCTGCTGATGCTTGGCCTACTGACACTCAACTCTGCACTGTTGTTGCCATTTTGTACTGCTACCCATGACTCTGCCACTGCCACTGCAACCACTGTACTGCAACTCCCTGTCAATATGTTGCATCTGTGCTGCTCATAGCACTGCCATTGTTGATCTACTGCACTGCAACTTCAGTGGTTGAGAGACACAACTGGATCTCCTGCCCAATCTTTGACAAACAAGTCAGATGGGCTACATCCTCATCACTAAAGCTCCATAGGCTACAGATCTATGCTGGCATCTAAAGAACGATGCACAACTACAGCTCTGCACTGCGTAAGCAGACTCCCTCTGCACTACTAAAGTCACATCAGCCCATTGTGCTAAAATCTCTCACGCTGCTGCTGCACTGCATTGTCCCTCTGAAGCCTTCTGCGTTGTTGTAGCTCAGCATTGTGTAAGAAGCTCTGCTCTTTGCTACTGAAGTCACATCAGCCTCTGCATAGCTTCTACGCTGCTCTTTCCAGTCTTTAGATCTGCCTCTGCCTGCTTCATCTGTGATCTATGCATCCACTACTCTACTTGCCCTGCTACTGTCTTAAGGCTACCATAGCTCGCATGAGATCCAAGAGGTGAGTTGCTCAAGGGTCTTGCCTCCTTCTATGTAGCTCCTCTACATATCCATGTCATCTCACCTTCCTGGTTCATGAGCACTCATGGCTGCATCATCTCCTGACCCATCATCTGCCACAGCTACTTTGGAATAAGATGCTTCCTTGTCCTTTTTCTTCTCAGGACAATTGCTAGCGAAATGTCCCATTTCACCACACTAGAAGCACTTGATATTTAAGAGATCCTTCTTCTTCTTTGGGTGCTTATTTGATGCCAAGGCTGCATCTTCCTCGTCTTCCTTCTTCACTTTGCTCGATCCAGAGCTATATTATTTCTTGGTGAATATGCGGAGTTCTTCTTGACGTAGAATTGACCACAAGCTGTCCCAATCTGGGAGGTCCGCTCTGCCCAAGATACTTTGGACAAAGGTTTCCCATTCATCTATGACTGCATTGAGGGTAGTCCTGACCATCACATCGTCTTCCACCTTAGCACCCGTTGCAGTCAGCTAACCTCTGATTGACTGCAATTTGAAGAGAAAATGCTCCATGTCTTCTCCCTTGGTCATCGTGAATGACCTTATCTGAGTCTCCAACAACATCTTTCTTTGGATAGATTTTCCCTCATACAGGGAGGTCAAGGCCTTCCACATCTCGTTAGCTGTCTTCTTCTCAGCTACGTGTGGTACAATATGGTCCTTGATTCCATCCATAATCAGCCGCTTGGCATGCCCAACAGCCTCCTTATGCTTCCGAAGGAGATCCAGATCTGTCGGTGTGGCCAGAGTTTGCTCTGCGTGTTCTCTAAGATTGTATGCCTCAAGGACTATCAGGATCCTTGCCTTCCAAACTGAAAAGTTTGAGAGGCCATCCAGCCTATCCTGATCATGCAGTCCATGAGGAGCCATCTGCTCAGTATGTGTCAGAACTTCCTTTTCTCTTTGCTAGAGAAATGGATCTAAAGGTCCTTGGTGAAATAGGCACCTTCTGCTCCCTTTGACAGCTGATTTCCCTTCTTGGAAATCTACCAAGTCAACTATGATTCAGCTTCTTCTTTGATCCTTTGATCAAACTGCAAGTTTCCTTTGGTTAGAAACTCTGAGAAGTTGATCTCCTCTCGCTCTTTGTCATTTGTGCTAAGGCAAAAGATCTGAAACTTCATAAAATTAACCCCACTAGCACCTTCTGAATTTTTGCAGCTTTTCTGTAGTCTCTTTTGTAGAAATTTATGAATCTTATATCTTATGCAGAAATTATTACTGTTAATCCGGTTAAGTTCCTGCTACCTAGATAAGTTATTCACTAAATAAATTCAAGTTAATATCGAAGAAAAACACATAATAGATCTCTACCAATCCAGATCTAGAATTAAGCACATGCACACATTGAAAAAGTGACAGTTATTTCTGGACAAATAGTCCCCGGAAAAACCCAATGTGGGAAAACTGGTCTATGGCTGTTGGAGGGTTCTATTATTAGGAATATTTCTGAATACACAAATCTGGGTTCCAGATCTGGGAAACCCGATAGAGATAATGCTAGATCTACAGCTCACTGGCTGATCTAGGATCAAAATAATGACTAATCCACACCCTCAAACGGGGTTTACAGAACTCAACCAAGATTAGGGCCTAGAAACCCCAGCGTTGTCTTGAAAGGCTCTGCATCAGCCTCTGAAGCCTTTGAAAGCCTCTGCGTCAGCCTTAGAAGTCCTCCAAACCCTTAGCGCTGCTCCGGAAGGGACTGCATTACCCCAGACTGGGTGATGCAGTCACTATGCTGCCCCTGAAGGGTCTCTGCGTAACCCTTGAGGGTTTCCTGCTGAAAATCACGCTGTCCTTGGAGAGACTGCGCTGTCCTTGCTGCTGCTGCTTTCCTCTGCGTTGTCCTTGAGCTGATCTTTCCCTCTTGTGTATTCTAGACCTCGGGATCAGATCATCCCCTTGGTCTAAATTCCCCTTGCTACAGCTGAAATACTTCTGAGTATTCTTAGCAAACCCTACCCTAGAATCTCAGCTTAGCTTCAATGCTCTGCCTCCGTGTGTCTTTACAAATGACCCCAAGCCTTTCCTTTATACTTTTCTCATTAACAAATCAACGACCATGATCAAATCTTGAATCAATGGCTAAGATTAAAAGAAAGCTTGATCCATGTGACTTAAGACAATTTCATCACATGTTTAATTAAATTTACTTTAATTATTTAAGTTCCCTAAGTTTTAACTTAGGAAATACATTAAAAATAATTAATTAATATCTCCTAAGCCAGAAGAAATTTCCCAAATCCATTTCTAGGTCTTGTAGATCAGGTGAACTCTAGTCCCTCCACAAAGTTTGGGAGCTAGAGCACAACTGATGCTACCCCAAATACACAAAATCTCAACATTTTTTGGGTCTGACAGATTCAGATATGAATCACACTGGCTGGCTTCACACTGATCCAGTGTTGTTTTTGAGTTGCCTCTGCGCAGTAATTATGTGGGCTTGCTAAGAGACGATGTTGGACTGCGTCACCCTTCCCTTTGCGTGAATCTGACTCTGAAAACTGCGCTGTCCCTTCAGATCGTTGTTTCTGTTGCTTTTCTAGCTGCTTTCTGCAGCTAGAACCTTTAGAATCTTGCTGGTGACCCTCATAGAGCTGCAATTGCTCTGATACCATGTGGAAATTTCTGAATCTTTAGCTTTATGCAGAAATTATTACTGTTAATCTGGTTATGCTCCTCCTACTTAGACAAGTTATTAATTGAATAAAATTCAAGTTAAAATCGAAGCAAAACACATAATAGATCTCCACCAATCCAGATCTAGAACAAGTTCATGCACACATAGACAAAGTGAAAGTTATTTCTGGACAAATAGTTCTCGAAAAAACCCAATGTGGGAAAATCGGTCTCTGGCTGCTGGAGGGTTTTATTATTAAGAATTTTCTGAATACAACAAGCCTGGGTTCCAGATCTGGAAAACTGGACAAAGAATATACTAGATCTACAGCTCACTGGCTGATCTAGGGCCAAAATAATGACTGATCCACACCCTCAAACGGGATTTACAGAACTCAGCCAAGATTAGGGCCTAGAAACCCCAGCATTGCCCTTGAAAGCCTCTGCATCAGCCTTTGAAGCCCCTGCAACCCTCAGCGCTGCTCTGGAAGGGACTGCGTTACCCCAGACTGAGTGATGCAGTCTCTACGCTGCCCCTTAGGGTCTCTGCGTAACCCTCTGAGGCTGAAAATCACATTGTCCTTAGAGAGACTGCGCTGTCCTTGCTGCTACAACTTCCCTTCTCTGCGCTGTCCGTCTGCGTCTGCTGCTGCTGCTACTGCCTTCCTTTGTGCTGTCTTTCCTGATCTCTTCTCTGCTTCTTGTGTATTCTAGACCCGGGGCTCAGATCATTCCCTTGGCCTAAATTCCCCTTTCTGCAGCTGAAACACTTCTGAGTATTCTTAGCTAACCCTGCCCTAGAATCTCAGCGTAGCTTCAGTGCTCTGCCTCTGTGTATCTTTACAAATGACCCCAAGCCTTTCGTTTATACTTTTCTCGTTGGGAAACCAACCGCCATGATCAGATCTTGAATTAATGGCTAAGATTAAAAGAAAGCTTGATTCGTGTGACTTAAGACAATTTCATCACATGTTTAATTAAATTCACTTTAATTATTTAAGTTCCCGAAGTTTTAACTTAGGAAATACATTAAAATAATTAATTAATTTAATATCTCCTAAACCAAATGAAATTTCCCAAATCAATTTCTGGGTCTTGTAGATCAAGTGTACTCTAGCCCCTCCACAAAATTTGGGAGCTAAAGCACAACTAATGCTACCCCAAATACACAAAATCGCAACAAAAGCTAAAGTGGATCTCGATGGTGAGGTCTTAGGTGAGTCCTAGTGTATAAATTCTATGTAAATTAGCATACTATACCATCTGTAAAGTGTCGTACAATTTGGTTGAGTCTAGAGGTCATATTTTTTTGTCAAAATTCCCCTTCAAATGGGATGCCTATGTAATATTTGATGTAAAAAGTGTTGTCTATAGAGGTTCTAGGGGGTGTGAGTACTCAAAATTGTACCTCAACTCCTAAACTTTCTATTTAGACAGACTTTGATGGTGGAAAAATGTCTAAACCCCTCTAGAGTCATTATTTTTATTTTCTGGAAAAAATGTCAAAATAATTAGCAAGAATTTAATCAAAAAATTAGAATGAGAGAAAATATTTTTTTCTCTAAGTGGAAAAATAATTAAAAAGGGAATGTGCACTTTCCAAAAAAGGGATCAAATTGAAAGTTGAGAAAAGTCTCATTTCCAAGGTAGAAAAGTCCCACAAAAAATTTGTTAGGCCAGAAAGAAAAAAATTTCTCAAGGGAAATTGAATTTTTTGGTTTAGGTTGTGGTTATTTTGAATGAGGGAATTTCAAGAAAAATATTTTTGAAGATATTCTAGTGGTCCAAAACCACCCGAGGGTTAATTATTGGTCCATCCAGCTCATCAATCAAGGAAGTCAAATTTTTCTATGGATCTATGCAACAATAATCAAGGGTTTGAATTATTTTGAGGAGGATCAAGCAATGGATCAAGTCAACTAGCCATTTTTTCCACTTGGAGGTTCTCACTCTCATTTTTCTATGTAAGGAAGCTTTAAGCTCCTCATTTACATCATAAAAAATCTTGAGCTCTTGGTCAAGTGAAGCCCTACTACTTTTGTAATATTTTTCTGAGCAATAAAATCAAGTCTTTAGGGCAAAGCTATGGCATTATTCTTCAATTATATGGTAATATCTTTCTGATCTATTGTGCTTCATGTTCTCTTAGTGTTCTAATTTTGCTATCTCCATCGGCTCTTGAAGATTCATTGGTGTATAGTTACCTTGCATCATTGTTTAGATCTAGAGAAACTCTTGAGGATTGAGTAGATCTATTGGTTTTTGGTTAAACCCTTAGACTCCTCTTCCACTGTGCTATCCAAATCTCTTTGGATCTAACAAATACTTTTCAAGTGTGTAGAAATAATATTGTTGATAAGATCTTGGATACTTGGGGACATTCTCGATTGAATTAACCAACTATTCAAGGCATAGAAGCTGATGAACCCTTAGTGGGTCATCTAAAGACTTATCGTTCGAAATGAGGAAAGGGGTTTTCTTACCATTTGATCGAATTCTATCTATCTTTAAAATCTTTCAAAAATTATTTTAGAGAGTTAAATGGATAGATTTGTTGTTTGAAGAGCTTATTATTGTAAATTTGTAAATAAATCTTGTATATATTTTCTCCTAACCTTGTATATAATTTCCATCTATTTTGTATATATTTGTTGGGTGTTCTTGAGCTTTTCTCTGCAAATTTGAAGAGAAGGCATCGATTTTGGCTTGGATCTAGTTGTATATATTTTGCAAGATTGTTCCCACTGAAGACCTTAAGGAAAATTGTTTATGAAGCCAAGATCACCCTCCTAGCCTAGACAGCTAGGGTTTTAGGGCAGCGAAGAATTTTTTGAAGCCTTCTAGCCTTTCTCTTGTGATTTCAAGGGTTTGGAGGCGTATTTTGCATCTAGATCGAATTCTCTCCAAGGGTTCTCACTCCATATAATTTTTTGCAAATTTTTCTTTGAGGGGTTTCGCTTGGGTTTTGGCACTTTCACTTTCCAGATCTCATTTTATGGTAGTTGCTAGCCTTGGAAGGCTTGTTTTGGTATATATGAAGGGTTTGATTCATAATTTGTGGCTCAAATAATATTTTGAGACATTTCCTTGAGGGTCCCTAGCATTTATGGGCTCTTTCTCTAGGCTGCGAGCCCTCTAGCGCTTTAACTTTTTTTCCCTTGATTTTATTTACTAACCCTTGTCGATTTTGTAGAGATTCAACGAAATTTTGATATCACCATAATTTTTGGTGTAATATTTTAACTAGAGAAATATAGTAAATATCAAAACATGAGCTAGCTACAACAAACAAATAAACATGCAATCTGAAAACTCCACAAGAACAACAAATTTAGAACAATGTTGAGCATAAATAATAGAGCTGAGCCATTTTATTGAATATTCAATGAGGAGCCGAGTACAAAATATAGTGGAATGTGTGCACCTGGGCTTGCTAAAGCAAGCATGCAAAACCCAGGTGAGAATGAAGAAAACTCCACGCTGAAATGGCTCACTGGTTGTACGCTCTACCCAAAAATCTACTTTTGCTACTGCTAGAGGAAAACTGATATTTGAGGCCTCAAATCTGCTCCAAAAATTCTGAAAAATTACGGCAATGCTCTCCAACCATGAACCAACAAAACCCAGACATCTTTTGGGCTAATTCCAACCTCCTAGAATTACCCAAAAATCGAGTGAAATCACCCACTGCCCAGCTCTACGTCCCACCAGAAAAATCTACAGTTTCTCCACACAAAATCCTCCACAAAAATAACTAAGGAACAACTGAAATGTACACTGAAATGATAGCATGAAATTCCATCTATTTCCTCGGCAAAAGGTTGCAACAACTGCTTCAGCAAAATTGACTCAGAAAACCCCTGCACAAGCCCTAAGGAAGAATAATATGGCCCACACGAATGCAATAGCCTTGGGATCTGAAAATCCACAGGGAAAGTCATCCTCCTCCAAGCGAAATTCCTGCAAATTCTCAAGGCAAATCTCCCCGACAATCTCTTCATCCAAGCAACTCTACTTCTGCTAGTGTGTCCTCCTGAAAAATTCGTCCCACCTGCTACAGAGATGAAATGGCTCACAAAATGTAAGAAAAGAAGTATCCAATCAGCTTTAAATTTCTCTCCTAAGGTGACACTCTAGGTTCACCGAAAGAGACTTGGGATTCTCTGTTTGGAAATCCTTGTGGTAAGCAACACTGGTTGACTTAGCTCAACAACTTAAGCAAACCTTCCAATTCAAAAATGAAATACCAAAACCAGAATGATCAAAATGAGGCTCTAACCTTCCTTTTATTTTTGTTCTAACCTTTTATTTAATTGGGGACATGACAGTCCTCCCCTCCCAAATGTTGCTTGTCCCAAGCATTTGTAGTGCTAGATGTTGCAAAATCTGTTTGCCCTCCCAAGTGGCATCCTCTTTAGGAAAATCCTTCAACTTGACAAGGAATTCTCTAATGGTCCTACTCAACTTCCTTTTCCTCGCCTGTAAAATGGCCTCTGGTGTCAAAATCAAATGCCCCTCATCATCTAATGGTGGTAACTCAGTGGCAGCCTTCACTCATTGTTCCAAAACCTTTTTCAGGGAAGAGACATGGAATACATTATGCACCTTGCTTCTTGGTGGAAGCTCCAACTCATAAGCTACCTCTCCCACTCGTCGGATCACCTTGTATGGCCCATAAAAACGAGGCTGAAGCTTCCCAGCTCCCTTCTGCTTCAGTGTGGATTGCTTGTATGGCTGCAATCTCAGGGAAACCAATTCTTCCACCTCAAAATGTCGTTCTACTTTGCCCTTGTTTTCATATAACTTATGTTGGTTCTGTGCCATCTACAATTTATCCTTCAGTGCTCTAAGGATATCTTAGCTCTCCTGTATCCAATCTTTGGTCCCTGGGGCTCTGTTATCTCCAAAAACCATATCAGCAAAAGTCAATGTATCATAACCATACAAAGCACGAAAGGGTATCATACCTATGGACATATGGTATTTGGTATTGTAGCAATACTCCCAAAGGTGCAACCACTTTACCCACGCTCTCTGTTGTCCAATCACATAGTTGCATAGATATCCCTCCAGCCACTTATTCACTATCTCCATCTGTCTGAGGATGGTAGCTAGTGCAGGGAGTTAGCTCTATGCCCACAAGGTGAAATAACTCCTGCCAAAATCCACCCATAAATTTGGCATCCCTGTCACTGACAATCATCTTAGGTAGCCCATGCAGCCTAAACACCTCCTGGAAAAACAACTCGGCCACCTGTGAAGCTGAGTATCGAGTTGGAATAGCGAAAAGGTGTGCAAACTTCATTAGCTTGTCAACAACCACATAGATGCAATCTCTCTCCTGCATTGCTAGAAAACCTATGATAAAATACATCGATATGCTCTCCCACTTCCTCTTAGGAATAGGAAGATGCTATAGCAATCCAGTTGGGTGTGCGTGCTCTCCCTTGTTCCTCTAACCTCTATCACACTCCCTAACATGCTTCAAAACATCCTCCTTAAGACCTCTCCAAGTGAAACGTGCCCTAATGGCCCTACAATTCTTGTAGAATCCTTGATGGCCTGCCAAAGGTGAGTCATGAGTTGTGTGCAGGATCTTCTCCCTCAATTGTCAACCTGGTACCAAATAAATCCTGTGTCCATAATAGATAACATCATCCATCACTCGGTACCTGTCATCGCCATGAGTACCATCCAAGATGTCACATGCCTGTTGATCCTTGGAGTACTTCACAAAAAGTTGTGCCTTCTAATCCTGTGTGATATCCATCAAAGAAAGTGTTGCGGGCCTCTGTGATAATGCATTAGCTACTATGCTCTGCTTGCCCTTGACATACTCAATCTCAAAATCGTATGCTTGGATCTTACTGACCCATTTATGTTGTCTCTCCTGCAGGTTCTACTACTCCAAGAAAAATCAAAGACTATTGTGATTAGTCTTAACCTTGAACCTGTTCGCCACTAAGTATTGCCAAAACTTAGCCACTGTGTGCATGACCAATAAAATATTATTTAAAAAAATGAGTCTAGAGGAATGAGGAGAAATTATAAAAGGAGGGACTCATTTTGTGGATTATCTTTTGGTCATTTTACAATTCAAACCTTAGTTCTCTTGAGTTGTTTAGCCAAGACAACCGTTTTGTTTAGCAAAAAGAATTTCCAAGCAGAAATTCCAACTCTTCCTTCTGTGAACTTCGAGTATCACCCTAGGAGAGTATTTGGGGAGTTGATTCCGAATCATTGAGGGGCTATTCTACAGGTTTCTTTCATTTGGTGCTTGCTACTCCAAGGGTGCAGAAGAATTTCGTGGGGACTGAGAGAAGCTAGCAATCAGTGGAGTATTGGTTGGAGAATTTGCAGATAATTATCTTAAGGGAGAACGAGTTTTCCTTGTTCATTTGCAACAGTGAGAGTGTTGTATTTTAGAGGGCCAATTTTTTTTATTCCAAGGCCTGCGCATGGGTTTATTGGCAACTTCTATGCACTTGCAGAGATTCATAATTTGGGGAGCATTCAAGTTGGGATCTGCTTGGTGATTGAGGGTAGAAATTCATAGGAGTTAGGGAGGATTTCTTGGAGGGAGATTTGGGCCTAATTCAGCAATAGCTGAACTATGGGGTGTTTTCTGGTTAAATTGAGCAATTTGCACTTGTTGGGAGTCACTAGGGGTCGGTGGATTCAACCCAAACCCTTTCTGGGTTTTTATGGGTTTGGTGAGAGGAGGCTAGGATTAATTATATAGAATTTTTTGAGCACTCCTGAGGGCAGAATTCCTAGTTCCATCCAGCAGTCAATAACATAAATTATTGGAGGAGGGCATAGATTACCTCGAGACCATTTCCACCGCTTGGGTCCATGAGATATTTTTGTGTTTTGTTGCGCTGGTGGAGTAGTGCTTGTGGCTAATTTCTCAAAAATTTGGGAGCAGTTTGGAGGGCTAAATCAGTAGTTCCTTTCCAGTGGCAGTAGCAGTTTTTCTAGGTGGACGCAGAATTGGTAGTAGAGCTATCTCCAACATTTGGGTACCATCATATTCACTTGGGATCTTGCCTTGCTTGTTGTAGCAAGCCCGGATTCTACCTTTCTTATTATCTGATGTATTTAATTCTCCACATTAATAAAATGGCTCAGTTATTCCCCCTATTTCTTGTGTTTTATTGACTGGTGCCTGTGTAGAAAATTTTATTTTCTATAGCTTAGTTCATGCATCTATTATCTACTTCAAATTTCAATTTGGAATATTACAAATAGCCCACTATCTCCTCAACTAAAGCTCCCCGCTCTTTATGAACTTTCACTAATGGGAAGAGTCCTGGTATGAGGGAAATCACTAAGATTGATATGTCAATGATATGAAGGTAGTGATTTCAAAAGCTTATTCAAAGGAGAGACTCAGATGATAAGGGTTTCTTGATTTAGAAGCAAGATGTGTGGCTCTCCAAGAAGGACTAAAGGGAAAACCTAGACCTAGGTTTAAGGAGTCTTTCTCGATATAAAGAGCCCTAGACCTAAGAATCTTAAGAGAGTAGGGTTCTCTTAGCAATCCTTGTAGAATTGGAGTGACAAGGTTGTAGGACCACAAAGAAACCCTAGTGAACCCAAACGAGGTCAAGGTTTGGGGTGAAACTTCAAACAAAAGGTCTTGACCAAGTGAGGGAGAAGAAAAGGATCAAAGGGACTAGATTTGACTTGAAACCCTAATGCAATGATCCTTAATGAAGCCACTAATCGAAGGAAAACAAGGGAGAATGGTTCTCGAGCTAGGGCTTGGCAAAACTTGAGATTCCATCGTCTTAATAGCTTCAAAATTGGACCTCTAAAGGACACACCATTGCAGTTCTAGACCAAATTTCACCAATTTTTCATGGCTACAATCGGTTTTCTATGATGCCCTAAGAGACCCTAGGGTTAAGGCTTAGAAAAAAAAGAAAGGTAGGTGAATTTTTTTTTCGTTTGGTGATCGTCGAGGAATAGACCAATGCCTATCCTATTGGGAGAATGGAGTCAATGAGATTTCAATATTTATAATTTCTTTTACACAGTCAAGGAGTTCCCCAAAAACTTTGCATAGCCTTAAAGGCAGCAATTAGATTACTAGGAATATTTATACTTCTTTATTGTTGCAATTGATGACTTATTAAGGTAATTATGAAGATCACATACCCCTAGGATATTTATTCACCATACCAAACATGAAACATATGGAAAACCATCACAAAAGCAAGATTCGTCGTTCAACAAATGCTCATTTCTATTAGGTCAACAATTCCAGCTTCATGAGCGAAATTTTTCATACATTATACATGTGACATGAATAGAGAGATAGATCATTAAAAAGGCACTTACAAGTATAGCGAAATCATCCATTGATCAAGAGAGACAAAAACCAAAGCTCCAAGACCATGACAATTTCCAAACATAAAAATGCATCAAAGGTATCCAATTCATCCTCCAATAACTATAGCGAAATTCTCAGGAAGAGATAATGATCCAAATCCAAGTGATGATCAAATGAAATGATCATAACATAAATATATATCCCCCTCTAAGGGGGTTCGATTTTCCTAATTAGGCCTAATGATGCCCCAACTAATAAAATAATGTGCAAAAATAACATTACTTGATGACAAACCCAACAAGGTAGCTCCATAATACAAAAATAAGCCTCTCAAGAAGGAAAATGATAGATACAATAGGACGAAGGGCCATTGAAGAGGCCTAGTGGAGTCCAATATGTGCCAAAGTGAAGGGATGGGCTCCAAACAGAGTGATAAAGGGGTTTGGCCCTTGATGTCCAAGCAAATGACCTATGGTGCCCCTAAGTGGCTGTGGGAGCACAAAACATCCTTATGGGTCTCCAAATGGATCGAACACACCTATATCCCATCGGTAAGGGCTAGAAGAATTATACAAGCCCTCCCTTTGTCTCCCATGGTGAGATGCATCCTCATCTAGGCCTTGGATCAACTGCCAAGTGTGTGGTGTAAGAGTGTAGTTGGCTGGGCAAGGTGGTCAAAATGCATCATCATTGTCAAATAAATGGAACACGAACAAGCAATGAGAGGAGCGAAGGATCTCATGATGTGGAAATCTACTCTCTGCTATGGTGGAGATCCATGTTTCTCAATGCTCACCCTACAATTGCCGATATGACCCTCTAGAGGACTTGGACCCCGTATAGGGAGACCAAACCCACGATCAGGATGTAATATCCCGTAACTGGATATTTCATTGATTTTGTAATATCCCAAATGGGAAAATAACAGTAATAAAAGGCTAAAGATATTAAGGAGACAACAAAACAAAAATTTATATCAAAACACCAACAGAGCCATAAAATATTGTTGAGCCATTTTATTAATTTGATAGAAATGAGTACAATGGAGGTGTTGGAATGAAGGCACCTAGGCTTGCTCAAGGCAAGCTAAAGAAGCCCTCTAAATCAATGCTGAAATCCCCCACTGATGGTACGTTGTATGGATATAGCTTTGCGCTACAATTTGCTAGAAATGTTGCTTCTGCTCCTGAAGAAATGTCATTAGGGCCTACTACACTACTCAGAAAATTCTGGGACTTTAACCCCGGACTATACTCAAGAAACCCACAAAAATCCACTGAAGGAATTGGCCAAATGTTGACCTCGGAATTTCGACACAATTTCCCCTAGCTCCTCTAGCTGTTGGCTGAGTTAGGATATTTGTTTGACACCTCAAATCTTTTTAGAAAATTATACCAAATTAATCTTGGCTTCTTCTCAATAAACCCAGAAAAACCCAAAAAGGGTTCGCCCAAAGCTTGAACTCGGAAATTGGCCCTCTTGGGCTTGGCTCACTGCGCTACTAGGTAAATCAATCCTCCTATAAATCCTACTGCTGGAAGTCTCCAAAATGCCACAAAAATTCCTGCTAGGAAGCTCCAAACCTCCCCACCAAATCTTAGCTGCAACTCCCTCTCTTCTCACCTCGCGGAACAACCAACTCCTCTCTGCATTGCGTTCTCCCCTATGCAGTCTCCTCCTCCTTTGCGCAGTCCAAAACTAGCTATGCTTCCTCCTGATGCTACTGATGGAAATTCTCCTCACAAGGTGTGGAACTCCTCTCCTGAGCAGGCACTCGAAGTCCCCCGAGCTAGAAGTTGAGATTTTCGCTTGAAGATCTCCTGTGCTAAACAGCACTGCAGACTTGGCTCTCCGGCTCAAGCGTGTTCTGTCAATATGACAAGAAGAAAATAGCTGAATGAATGAATAAGGAAACGAGCTTCCTTCACTTTCTTTTATCAATTGAGCCCCCAACGTTCCCTTGGTCCCACCATGGACTACGTGGTCCCCTCATCCAGTCATTCACTGCACTGCCCCCATAGAGTCTCTCCCACGCTGCCACCTAGGGAGTTGCCTCCAAATCGAATGCTGGCCACATAGACCCCACTAAGGTTGCAATTATTCCTTGTGAACTATAGGAGTAGGTTGTAGCTTTTCCCTCAATTATTAATTGTGGGTCCCAACCCACCTTATTTCTGCTTGACATTAGAAACATCAAAATTTATCAAAAATTAATATTCCAATTAGCAGGATTGCTAATTGAGGATATTACAGATTTTAACTTAACCCAAAATTTCGAAATAAAATTATTGTTTAATTAACAAAATATTGCAATGTAAAATAAGATAAATGAAGCACATGCAATTCAATAATTCAATAAGCAGAAATAATCTCAAATTTCATTATATTAAATAATTGAAAGAGTGTACATGATGATATAAGCAGAGATGGCTGAGATAGATAGTCTGGCCCCCAAAACTGATCTTCTCCAATGTTGAAACCTGCCCTCCAAAATCTGAACTGAAATTAATTACTGCACCTGTGAATTCTGACTGAATCCACCAAGGAGATGAGGTGGGTTTCTGTCCACTCTCACCAAAATCACTCGAGGGTTCTGTCCTGGGGCTACTATTGTAGAGAATAAAGTTCTCAAACCTCTCCACAAGAAGAAATCATAAATCCAAGATGTCCTCCACTGGCCTCCTCTTCTTCTATAGACCTCATGGACCTCTCTAGAGCCTCCTATTTTATTATTATTTTAATCATGAAGCACTTTTCCCTCTTCTATTCCAATTAAAATATTATTTTCAATGCGGGAAACAGGGAAATCAAGCACCATGTCTCCTCAAGTCATTGAAACTCACTTCTAGCCATCCCATCATGTAAATATTCTCATTCCAGTTCCAACGAGCTATTATACTAAGGTGTTCCATCAAGTATTCCTCCCAGAATGCCACCTTAAGCATAATTAATTGAGTTATGCCCAATAATAAATCTGTTTTTTGAAAGTTGTCGGAATGCATCAGAATGAAAGGCAAACTGTGCAGATGCTGGAATATACCAAGTGAATGCCATCAGACCTCATAGAAACTCCTCAAAACCCATACAAAATCCCCTGGGCCTGTTAATGACACCAACCTACACCTATGACTTGTCTGCTCCCAACTTTGAGAGTCCATCCTAACCATGCCATAAGGAACACCAGAAAAGGGATATCACAAATCCTCCCGCCCCAAGATTGTTACCCTCAAGCAATCCAAACTTGTGGACCAGCCTGTTGGCCCAATCCAATTAAGACCCAATGCCCGAATCCCATACAAACTGCTAGGAGATGCTATGCCTCGTATCAACCTACCAGGAACGGATCCCTCAATGTCTGGATCCCAAACCAATCTTTGACTAAATATGTCATCAACAAACCATCCTGGATCCCAATGCCACCAAGCATCAGTGCTCCATGGCTCCTGTTGTGCTATAGCTCTGGCTATCAAAGTTGCCCCACCAACTGATCACCTCTCTCCAATCCAACCCCTGACTCAATCCAATGCTAATCCTACTCTCCCGATGTCGAGATGGAATGCTAAAGAGTTGTTAACCTGTACCCCACTGCCAATTGAAAACTGTAGTATCCGTCGTGTCTAAGGGTCCCTGCTCCACTATGCCCCTGACCAAGAATATCGTACCATCAATAGGGTACCAACTCATGATCTCCTGCCATGTATGGGCACCTGTGCGAGGGATACGTCTACTAGGATTATACTAGTCTATGCTCAACTCTAGACGCCTTGCTCAATAAACCAACAAAATATGTCCAAGAAACTCTGCCCTGATGTCGGGATGGAATGCTGAAGATTTGTCGACCTGTATCCCACTGCCAATTGGAAACTGTAGCATCCGTCGTGTCTAAGGGTCCTTGCTCCACTATGCCCCTTACCAAGAATATCGTACCATCAATAGGGTACCAACTCATGATCTCCCGCCAATCTAATGTATGGAAACCTGTGCGAGGGATACGTCTATTAGGATTACACTGGTCTATGCTCAACTTCGGACACCCTGCTCGATCAACCAACAAAATATGTCCAAGAAACCCTGCCCCTCTCCCTATAATGGGCCAAAGTGGGTAAGTTGCGATGCAAGCCCTATCTATCTACGCTTTGAGAGGGCTCCTACCTGAGAGTGTTATAGCTTTGTTGGCTGCTACTGCGTCTGCTTGCACCTCATCAACGGGTAGCCCCAAAGATGGATGCACTGCCATCTCCCTTGTCTGATAGGAAACTCCACGCTCCTCCAGTCCACCAATCTCCTGCAAAACTGTCCTATCAAACTCCAGCACCTCCTAAGGACATGTGTCTGCGGATACTGCCACCCGACTAGCTATCTGTACATCTGCGTACTCCTCGTTAATGGCTGACCCCAAGGGTGGTTGCCCATCCTCCTCAATGATGGCCTAAATAAGAACCTCCAACTGGCTCTCGCAAAAAGGCTCATCATGTGTGTTGTGTGCATACTCCTTAACTAACTCATGCTCCACCGTGTGCTGCTCATGCTTGTTGAGAAATTTGTGTATTTGGGGTAGCATCAGTTGTGCTCTAGGTCCCAAATTTTGAGGAAGGACTAGAGTTCACCTGATCTACAAGACCCAGAAATGGATTTGGGAAATTTCATCTGGTTTAGGAGATATTATATTAATTAATTATTTTAAGTGTATTTCCTAAGTTAAAACTTAGGGAAATTAAATAATTAACGTGAATTTAATTAAACATGTGACGAAATTGCCTTAAGTCACACAGATCAAGCTTCCTTTTAATCTTAGCCATTGATTCAAGATCTAATCATGGTCGTTGATTTGTCAACGAGAAAAGTATAAAGGAAAGGCTTGGGGTCATTTGTAAAAACACAGAGGTAGAGCACTGAAGCTAAGCTGAGATTCTAGGGCAGGGTTTGCTAAGAATACTCAGAAGTGTTTCAGCTGCAGAGAGGGGAATTTAGGCCAAGGGGATGATCTGATCCCGAGGTCTAGAATACACAAGAGGCTCTAGAATACACACAGAGTATGATGTGATACTCTGTGATAATCAGAGTGGGATTCGTATGACTGAGAATCCTGTGTTCCACGACCGATCTAAGCATATTGATATCAGGTACCACTTTATCCGGGATATGGTACAGCGAGGCGCCGTAAGGCTCGATCATATAGGAACTGATGAGCAGGTCGCGGATATTCTCACTAAGCCCCTGGGGAAGGTCAAGTTCCTAACCTTCCGTGAGAATCTTGGTGTCGTGGAAAGACTCTATGATGTGGGTCCTGTTGGACGATGAGCTCTGGGAGCTCTGGGGGGCTTTGGGGATAGCTTCTCGGAGCTATAAGCACTCATAATGCTTCTGCCCCACCCTTGTGATTATTGAGCTGGTTCGCCTCTCATTTATCTGTGCTCCGTATGCATCCTACCCATTGAGTTCAGGGCTCATGGGAAGTACCTCTCATTTGGCCAATGAGGTGGGAAAAGCTAGAGACTATTAGCAAACACTGATGGACGCATCAGAGATTGTGCCTACTTCTAGCCTAGGGGATGGCATCTAAGCTCCAACCAGAGCCTCTGATTCAGATCAAGATTTGTAGAGGTCTGGGACCTGGATCACTATGTCACGGGGATGATGTCTTTGTGACTAACCCACTTCTGTTCTGAAATAAAGAAGCCAGCAAAGCAAGTTTCGGCGGGATGACGCACGATGTTGATTGCACTAATAGATGGAGTTCTCCCTAGTTGAGAGGGAGTGTTAAATTTGGACAACTAGTTCCAAACTCCATATTAAGATGCTCAGATTAAGAGGCTAATATTTTTGTTGGATTCCTCTTTCTGAGAGGTGTAAAATCCATATAAAATATGTCTTAATCCGATGAGCAGAACTTATATTTTGAATTTATTATTTTCAATAAATTATATGTGCAAGGTCGGCCAGTTTTGTAATGTAGGCTCGCATGCCCAACAGATGTGTCACACACCCTCCTGATGGATATATATACAGGGCTTGGACCCCACTGTTGTGATTTTGAGTTGGTTCACCTCTCATTTTCTGTGCCCCGTATGCATCCTACCCATTGAGTTCAGGGCTCATGGGAAGTACCTCTCATTTGGCCAATGAGGTGTGGAAATGTTAGAGACTATTAGCAAAGACTGATGGACGCATCAGAGATTGCCGTACTCTCTATCTAGGATGGCACGGTCCAACCACTTGATCTGGGATCAAGATTTGTGAGGTCTGGGACCTCTGGACTGACTATGTCAGTCGGGGGATGATGTCTTTGTGACTGACCCACTTCTGTTCTGAAATAAAGAAGCCGGCAAAGCAAGTTTCGGCGGGATGACGCACGATGTTGATTGCACTAATAGATGGAGTTCTCCCTAGTTGAGAGGGAGTGTTAAATTTGGACAACTAGGTCCAAACTCCATATTAAGATGCTCAGATTAAGAGGCTAATATTTTTGTTGGATTCCTCTTTCCGAGAGGTGTAAAATCCATATAAAATATGTCTTAATCCGATGAGCAGAACTTATATTTTGAATTTATTATTTTTAATAAATTATATGTGCAAGGTCGGCCAGTTTTGTAATGTAGGCTCGCATGCCCAACAGATGTGTCACACACCTTCATGATGGATATATATACAGGAAAAGTTGGAGAGATTTTCATCATCATCACAACTCACATATTCCTCTCATCTTAGAGTATGAGCTACCAAGAAGGACGAGTTTCAGCCACACGTGTGAAGGACGAAGAGAAAAAAACTGTACGGCTAAGCTGAAGTACGGATTTGCTGCTGCTAGGGTTTCGCAGAAACTTTGACCAGCGTTGACTTTGGTCAACGCTTGGTCCAAACAAGCTGAAAACTTGTGGAAGGTTCGATTTATGAAGGCCGTACTACCTGGCACAAAAATCGAGGTCAAAGGGTTGACCGTTTTGCTGCTGCGTTGACTTTTAGCTTGCTGCCCCTGCGTTGACTTTTCAGGACAGCGTTGACTTTTGCAGTGTTGACTTGGGTTGACTCATCTACAGATTGGAGGGTTGTTGTGACACATGCTGGGCTGGATGACCAAAGGAGACTTTGTTGGTTGAAGCATCCTGTTGACCGCCGAAACGAATACACACATTTTTCCTGTTTCTGATTTGTCTTCTGTAAGATCTACTTATATGTTCTATCTGCATTTTGCTTAACTACTTGTATGATTGTTGAATGAAAAGTGAAATTGCTACTAGCATAGAACATCTACAAAACTTTACATGGTATCGGAGCTAAGGTGAAGACAAACTCAATCTATAGCAATCATCATCGTGGAAATGGGTTCCACTAGTCTTGAATTCAAGGAGAATGACAAGCTGACCGGAAGTGATGACTTCCATCCCTGGAAGATGATATTAGATCTCAAATTAGAAGATCATGATCTCATGGATCATGTGACAGGGAGGATTCAAGAACCTCCATCCAATGCCTCTGCTGCTGTTAGAAACAAGTATAAGAAGGGAGAAATCAAAGCAAAGCTGCTGATCAAGGAATCCATAAATAAGAGTCTGGTTGCCTACATATCTGAACTAGGCACATCCAAGGAGATGTATGACAAATTGATACTTATGTTTCAAGTAAACAATGTGAACCAAGTGCTATTCCTCAAGAACAAGATGAAGAATATGAAGAAGGGCCGAGATGAGTCTGTTCAAACTTTCTTTCTGAAGTTGACCGAAACCAGGAACAATCTGCTAGCTATTGGGGAGACAATAGCTGATCGTGAAATGGTTCTCACCGCACTTGGAGGACTTCCATATGAATGGCAAGTATTCACAACTACCATTCTCAACAATAATACCATTCCTAACTTTGATGATCTTCTGTCTAGATGTATGCAAGAAGAAACAAGGATGAAGGAATTTGATAATGAAAGAAATGCTGCCTATGGTGCTCATTCCCGAAAGAAGAACTTTGGTGGTTCTAAGGACAAAAGAAGGACAAAGACTCAAGAGAAGAAGGGTAAATGTTTCACCTGCCATAGGACTGGACACTATGCTAGAGAATGCCCCTTCAAGAAGGATTCTCCCGATAGTGACGATAACAACAACAACCGAAGAAATGGAAATCGAAGAAATGACAAATCCAAAGGAAAGAGGAAGGCACACTTTGGAGGAAACAATCAACCTTCTAAGAGGTCCAGAAATACCAGGTATGAGGAGTCTAATGTTGTTGATAAAAGAAATGAGTACATTCTGGTATCTTCTCTCTCAGCTGCATCTCCGCCCGACACTATGAATGTCTGGCTAATTGATAGTGGTGCCTCAAGACACATCACTGGATTCAAGGAAGCACTTTCTGACATGGTTGAAAGGGATACTAATCTAGAAATTATCCTTGGGGATAATGCCACTTATCCTGTGAAAGGGACCGGAATTGTGACCCTTCACTTGTCTCAAGGACAAGTCCTCCGTCTACAAGATGTACTCTATGTACCCAAATTGAAGAAGAACCTTGTGTCTGTATCTGCCATGGAAGACAAAGGATTCAATGTAACTTTCTCTGATGGAAAGGTGCTCATGTGGAAGAAGAGCTTCAAGGAAGCTATCTCAATTTGTTTTAGAGTTGGTACACTCTACCAGGTTGGAGGGAGTCCGTTGGGAGCTATGACTTGTGATACTATCCGACAAACCGAACTATGGCACCGAAGATTTGGACACCTTCATTACAAGGCCCTTCCCGAAGCAAGGAAGGTGGTGACAGGGATGCCTAATTTTGGAAATAATCATGAAGGTGTATGTAAGGGCTGTGCTGAAGGAAAACATACAAGGGGACCTTTCCCCTCAAGTGTCACAAAGACATCTGATATATTGCAACTGGTCCATTCTGATCTATCTGGTATGTTGCCCGTAACATCCCTGGGGGATGTTCTTACTACATGACATTTACTGATGACTTCTCTCGCAAAACCTGGATATACTTCTTGAAGAAGAAGGATGAGGCTTTCATGTGGTTCCGTACCTTCAAAGCCTTGGTGGAAAATATGACCGGAAAGAAGATCAAGATTTTGAGGCCCGACAATGGCACTGAATATGAGTCAAATGAGTTCAAAGACTTTTGCAGAGAAGCTGGCATTAAGAGGGAGACTACCACTGCATATACTCCTGAGCAGAATGGTGTTGCTGAACGAAAGAATAGGACTATTGTGGAAGCTGCCCGTGCCATGCTATGTGACCAGGGTCTACCGAAGTTTCTGTGGGGAGAAGCTGCAAATACTGTTGTGTATATTCAAAACCGATACCCTCATTCCGCTTTGGACTCCAAAACTCCCGAAGAGGTTTTCTCTGGTAAGAAACTTGATGTCTCACATTTTAGAATTTTTGGATGTCCTGTCTATTTTCATGTGCCGAAAGAAAAGAGAAGTAAGCTGGATGCTACTGGGAAGAAAGGAATGTTTGTGGGCTATAGTGAGACTTCTAAGGCATATAGAGTCTATATACCTGGTCAAAGGGAAGTAGAGATAAGCCATGATGTCACTTTTGACGAAGATGCTTCCCTGAAGAAAGTTGTAGATCTTCCCAGATCTGAAGAAAATCATGAAGGAAGACCTGGAAATCTGGAAGAACCCCAGGATGAGACTATGCTTGATGTTGAAGGGCCAATGGACCCTATTGATCCTTCCCCTTCTCTAGGAAAGAGACCATCATGGCTCAGGGACACCCTCGAAGATGCTGAGGGTCATGCTGCCCCAAGGGGGACATTCCGAGAAAGCAAGAAGCCGTGTAGATACCAAGGGTATCTAGCCGCCATGAGTACTATTGTACAATCTGAACCTGGATCTTTTGAGGAAGCCATCAAGCATCAAGTCTGGAAGGATGCTATGCATGAAGAATATGAGTCTATTATGAAGAATGATGTATGGGATGTGGTCCCGAGACCGAAGGACAAATCTGTTGTCACCGCTAAATGGCTCTACAAAATCAAACATGGATCTGATGGGAGTGCTGAAAATTTTAAGGCAAGGTTTGTTGCCCGTGGCTTCTCTCAAAAGGAAGGAATTGACTATGACGATATATTTGCACCTGTGGCACGATATACCACCATCCGATCAATCATAGCCCTTGCTGCTATGCAAGGATGGAGTCTTCATCAGATGGATGTCCAGACCGCTTTTCTGCATGGTGCAATAAAGGAAGAGGTGTATGTGGAACAACCTCTGAGATTTGAAGTTCAAGATCAAGACACTTATGTCTGCAGGTTGAAGAAAGCCCTCTATGGGTTAAAGCAAGCACCCGGAGCTTGGTACGAAAGGATGGATAGTTACTTGATGAAGCTGGGCTTCACTCGAAGTAATGCTGATCCGAACCTATACTTCAAGGTTGTGAAAGAGAAGCCTCTCATTCTAGTATTATATGTGGATGACCTCTTCCTGACTAGTGATGACCCTCTCATTCATCAATGTAAGAGGGAGCTTGCTGCTGAATTCGAGATGAAGGACCTAGGACTGATGCACTATTTCCTAGGCCTGGAGGTCTGGCAGAGACCTGGAGAGATTTTTCTTTCTCAAGGAAAATATATAGTGAAGCTTCCGGAAAGATTTGGAATGGTGGACTGTAAGTCCGTGTCGACACCGATGGAACTCAACTTCAAGAAGTTGAGTGGCAGCGCTGCTGGGCCTATCTTGGCCAATCCTACTGAGTATCGTCAACTCATAGGAGCTTTGATGTTCTTAGTGAACACTCGTCCAGACATATGTTTTGCAGTGAACACTTTGAGTCAACAGATGGTTGAGCCTCATCATTTTCACTGGGTTGGTGCCAAGAATCTTTTGAGATATCTTCGGGGCATGATAAACCATGGGCTGAGATACACTGCCGGGAGTGTGATACTCCGTGGATATACTGATGCCGATTGGGCTGGCAGTGTGGTGGATCGTAAAAGCACATGTGGATGCTGCTTCAATCTTGGTTCTGCTTCGATCTCATGGATGAGCAGGAAGCAGAAGTCGGTGGCTTTGAGCACCGCGGAGGCCGAATACATTGCTGCTAGTATGGCCTGTTGTGAAGCAGTTTGGTTACGGAAGCTCTTTAGTGAGCTGTTTGGACATGTGCTAGATACCACTGTGATACTCTGTGATAATCAGAGTGGGATTCGTATGACTGAGAATCCTGTGTTCCACGACCAATCCAAGCATATTGATATCAGGTACCACTTTATCCGGGATATGGTACAGCGAGGCGCCGTAAGGCTCGATCATATAGGAACTGATGAGCAAGTCGCGGATATTCTCACTAAGCCCCTGGGGAAGGTCAAGTTCCTAACCTTACGTGAGTGTCTTGGTGTCATGGAAAGACCCTATGATGTGGGTCCTGTTGGACGATGAGCTCTGGGAGCTCTGGGGGGCTTTGGGGATAGCTTCTCGGAGCTATAAGCACTCATAATGCTTCTGCCCCACCCTTGTGATTATTGAGCTGGTTCGCCTCTCATTTATCTGTGCCCCGTATGCATCCTACCCATTGAGTTCGGGGCTCATGGGAAGTACCTCTCATTTGGCCAATGAGGTGGGAAAAGCTAGAGACTATTAGCAAAGACTGATGGACGCATCAGAGATTGCCGTACTCTCTATCTAGGATGGCACGGTCCAACCACTTGATCTGGGATCAAGATTTGTGAGGTCTGGGACCTCTGGACTGACTATGTCAGTCGGGGGATGATGTCTTTGTGACTGACCCACTTCGGTTCTGAAATAAAGAAGCCAGCAAAGCAAGTTTCGGCGGGATGACGCACGATGTTGATTGCACTAATAGATGGAGTTCTCCCTAGTTGAGAGGGAGTGTTAAATTTGGACAACTGGGTCCAAACTCCATATTAAGATGCTCAGATTAAGAGGCTAATATTTTTGTTGGATTCCTCTTTCTGAGAGGTGTAAAATCCATATAAAATATGTCTTAATCCGATGAGCAGAACTTATATTTTGAATTTATTATTTTTAATAAATTATATGTGCGAGGTCGGCCAGTTTTGTAATGTAGGCTCGCATGCCCAACAGATGTGTCACACACCCTCATGATGGATATATATACAGGAAAAGTTGGAGAGATTTTCATCATCATCACAACTCTCATATTCCTCTCTCATCTTAGAGTACGAGCTACCAAGAAGGACGAGTTTCAGCCACACGTGTGAAGGACGAAGAGAACAAACTGTACGGCCAAGCTGAAGTACGGATTTGCTGCTGCTAGGGTTTCGCAGAAACTTTGACCAGCGTTGACTTTGGTCAACGCTTGGTCCAAACAAGCTGAAAACTTGTGGAAGGTTCGATTTATGAAGGCCGTACTACCTGGCACAAAAATCGAGGTCAATGGGTTGACCGTTTTGCTGCTGCGTTGACTTTTAGCTTGCTGCCCCTGCGTTGACTTTTCAGGACAGCGTTGACTTTTGCAGAGTTGACTTGGGTTGACTCATCTACTGATTGGAGGGTTGTTGTGACACATGCTGGGCTGGCTGACCAAAGGAGACTTTGCTGGTTGAAGCATCCTGTTGACCACCGAAACGAATACACACATTTTTCCTGTTTCTGATTTGTCTTCTGTAAGATCTACTTATATGTTCTATCTGCATTTTGCTTAACTACTTGTATGATTGTTGAATGAAAAGTGAAATTGCTAC